>CAXIPT010000001.1:11697756-11721723 GCA_964030475.1 Tethya wilhelma | reverse complement strand
AAAAAAAACATTGGAAATGTAATGAGACATAGGAATGGCCAAATCGTAAAAAGAAGGCAAACATGGCTGCTTGATTGTGTGCAGAATCATTCCTGTGTGGGCTGCATGTAGTACTCTCTTTCCATGTTGAGTCCCTCATGTTGCCCATAGGAATAATTCTTTACACTCAAACAGCCATTGCATCTTGTTTGCGTTCTTTTTACGATTTGGCCATTCCTATGTCTCATTACATTTCCAATGATTTTTTTTACTTGTTTGCTCTCATTTTTTCATAATTTTACAAATCACATTTGAGTTTGTGTGTATATAGTAGTTACTTGTACACTATCAGCATGGATATTATAGCTAATCTATGCTCAGGCTGATCAGTACTGAAGTAATGTCAGTACTCAGCCTGCTGAGCTCAGTGTATCTACCAAAACTTAATTGCTTTGCTCATCTTATAATGAATACTACATAACACAGTAGTGTATTCACCTCCTAAATATTGAAGTGATACAGTCAGGATGGGTGGGAACTACATGCGCCTGTGCCGATATTCAGCCTCCATAGTATCGGTATAGATTGCTTTTCCTGAGTGCTTTAGCGGTTAGTTGGTTGAGCATGAGAGGGAGCTGCGTGTTTTTGTTTCTATTCTTGCTTCTTTAACAGTTTGTCATCAATTACAATAAACATTTTTTTTATCAATAATTTTATATCATTTTCACAAACAAAATTAAAATGAATATAAGAGTTTGAGTTTCTTGAGTCTGTTTCGTTCTAGTTTTTCTCTGAGTGGTTTTGCTTTGTTCAGTGCATTCCTGTGTATTTTGTTCCATTCTGTGATCAGTTTTGACTATTTGTGCTGATTGGTAGCATTTCTTTTATTTCATCCTGGATTTAGTTGATTATTTGTTTTTGTCGCTTGATTACATTTCTATAGTGCCTTACTAGAAGTGCTATGAGTTTCATTGTGGTTACTTCTTGGATTTTGTGCCAATCAATTTCAACATCTGTATTTGAATGGTAAATATATGGTTGGCACCATATGGATAGGCCTTTTGGTGGCTTTCTGGTTATTAGGCAGTTTTCCATGAATTTCTTGTGGTGGTTAGCTTTAGTTAAGATTAATAAAGTTGTGCAAATTTGCTTACTTATTTCCTCCAGTCGTCTCGTGAGTTCTTGGTGTGCTGCCCTGTGATCAGTAGACTCGTAACCTTCCATGCTTTCTTCTCTCTGATCATGGTGTTTCTCTGATACATTCGATGTCTCTTGTTCTCCGTTTTCGCCTTCATCATGGGTGTAATCTTTTTGTTTAATATCTCTGTTTTGTGTCATTTGATGTATAGTGAAATTATCTGGTTGCATATCTTCTACACTTGGTGAAGCATCTGCCCAGTTTGGCATTTCTCCTAGTACCATGGATGATTCAATGGGCTTGATAATGTTCTGCTGTTCTTTCTCATTTTGGCTGTCATTTGTAGTTGTTGGTAAAGGGTCGCCAGGAGTGGGCGGTGGTGCAGTTATACCAGGCTGATGCTCCCGTGGATTTTGAGGTCTGTTTAGCATCTTTTGGCTTACCATCTCTTCAGTCTGGCTATTAGCTGGTATCATAATGGTTAAACTTTCCAGTTTAGAGCAATTTTGGACGGCTTCCTGTCCACCATTGGTAGCCGTTTTGCTCGACATAATCATTTATTGTTGGAGCTTCAGGCCTCCTGTTCTCCTTGGATTGGGTGTTCTTCAGTCTTCTGGTTCAGTCTTCCCGAACGCGTTTCGACCAGTAAGTCTTCATCAGCAGGAAGTAGTGACTGTGAAGATCGTGTGATTTTCCTTCTTTTCAATTTAGTAGAGCGTGTTTAATGCGCATGCGCGCACTTCTATGGTTACATTAGCGTACGCTTTTAGCGTCTCGAGCTAGTGTTGCTATTGAAAGAGAATGGTTTCGTCTGTTTAGAGAGAATTATTACTATTCTCATTATAGTTTGTTATTGGCTGATTTTGTTATGTGTATGGTTGAGTATATCCTGATTCCACGGTTTTGCATACTATAATTGTTATTCATAATAATAATATTATTATTATTCAGGTTGCTGAGTTTTGAATGGATTCTGGTGTCTCAGTGGTACATGGTATCAGGCATTCAGGTTTCTGGCTGGGTTTCCTATCACTCTTGAATATTTTTGTAGTTCCTGGTTTTCATAATGTCATTCTCTAATGATTGTTTGGTTATATATAGCATCTTTGTGCATGGATTTCAGCTTGATTGTGGAATCAAATTGGTGCTGTAATAATTTAATAGTGAGAGAGAAATGTTAGATAGTTTTGGTGTGTATAGTCATTCTAGTAGACAGTTCAACTTTCGGAATTTAGTTTGGTTATCAGATTAAATTGGACTGGTTGAAGTTTATAGTGAGTCACAGTATTTCTTTCTTACTTTCATTGGTTTGAATGCATACTCATGCATTGGTCTCTTATAAGTGATTGTATGGTTCATATGCCAGTGGTGTTTGCTTAAGATTAGAAGTTGATATGTTTACTATTGCGTGGATTGTTAGAAAATGTTGTTTTGGTTAGGTATAGTTGTTTGTGAGTTGGTATCTCGTTTAGAACTTTCTTATCTTGTGTGGCCTTGGTTTAATAAATATTTGGTTAGGTTTGTTGGTTGTGGCAATCCCTGTATATGCGTGTCTAGAGCACTCAAAGGTTCATTACAAGTTTATAACTTTATAATGTGTGCATTTTTAAGGGTTTGTATAGCAGTGGTGTTATAAGTAGTTATCATCGATATCGATTTTGTTTATTAATTTTTGTTACGTCAATTGATTTTCTGTTTGGACAGCCTGTTTGCTTTTGTATCCAGATATGGCGGGCAATAGCCCTGGCCAACCCAGTTTTTAATCAGAACACCCCATGAGTGTTCTGTAATTTTAAGTGATACAGTCAGAGTCCACAAAGAGAGTCCAGCACAACCAGAAATCTTCAGGTAAAGCAGGCAGGCGGCGAATATTTGGATTCCATATAACGCACACTTATCTACTTGGAAAAGGGTCGTCAATTTGACTTTTCAAGTAGCTTATGAATTTATGCATGATGTGTAGAAATGAATGGCTGCCATATGGAGAAGCGCTTTTCGCCTTGTATCTAGCCATTCAACAGGAGACTTGAGCACACGATACCAAAAGCACGTGAAGACAATGGTACCAAGTTTGTTCGTTCAAGAATCAAGTTCTGAAAGTGAACAATCTTCGAGATACGCTGAAATAACATAGAAGAAGAAGAAGAAGAAGAAGAAGAAGAAGAAGAAGGAGAAAATTAGAGGTTTGGCATATTTTAGTTTGGTACCTTAGCGATGGTTTTAGGCCATGTTTTTAGGCTTGTTAGAAAGAGAATGAGCTAAATAGTAGCTTTATAAGGCTTTTAGTGCCAAACGCTCAGTTTTTGCAGAGTTATTCGCGTGAATATTTGTATTACGCTAATGGCCATTCTTATGTACCCAGTACTGGGAATGATGATCAAAGTCCTGATTTCATCTCTACCAGGTATCACAGAATAGTTCCAGGGAACTTGCATTTAATTCCAAATAACGCACACTTTTGTGTGTGAAAAGGGTCGTCAATTCGAATTTTCTAGAAGCTAATAAATTATGCATGAGTGTAGAAATTAATGGCGGCCATATGGAGGAGGCGCTTTTCGCCTTGTATCTAGCTACTCAATGAGAGGCGCTAAAAACCGATGGCAAAAGTGACTGACCCGGAAAAAAACAAGTTCGTTCATTCAACAAGAAGAAGAAGAAGAAGAAGAAGATGGAGAAAATTGGAGGTTTGGCATGTTTGTGTTTGTTACTTTAGCGATGGTTTCAGGCCATGTTTTTGGGCTCATTAGAAAGAGAAAGAGCTAAATAGTAGCGTGAGATGAGAAGCCTTTTGGTACTAAGCACTCAGTTTTTGCAGAGTTATTCGCGTGAATATTTGTATTGCACTAATGGGCCATCTGTGTCATTTCTGTGTACCCAGTACTACCGTACTGGGAATGTTTGTCCAATGATCAAAATATCGATGCTCTCAAACAATCTATATGCAAAAACTTATGATATTTCTATAGTAGACCTCATTTCTGTCCAGTAATCATTAAGGCATTCTTAATTGTTATTATATGTTGCACAATGGTTGTGTGCGGGCCAAGCAAGCAGAATGAGAAAGCAGACCCAGAAGCAAAAGAGTAGAATGCCTTCTCAGCAGACTGGAGCTGTATACTAATCCACTTTCTGCTCTGAGTCCTAGCTTGGACTCAGAGCAGAAAGTGTTTATAGTGCTAATCGTGGAAAACCTAGGTGCGGTATCTGGAATGCTAGAGACCACTCCTGGTTCATTGCTGGGATGAGTAGGCAGAATCAGGTCCTCTGTGGCTGATGGGAAGTTGACGAGCTCAATTAGCTGTGTGGCCTATCTCTAGGATAATTTGGAATGTTAGTAGAACTGCTCCTGGCTTCCTGGAGGCAAAAATCCTCCAATTCTTACGACTCACTCTTTGGAATGTAGGTATGCCAGTGGCGTAACCAGGATTTTAGAAAAGAGGGAGCAATAAAAATATTGCGCGTGAAGTGTGCCGAAAATTTTGCGCGACCGGAAACCACACCCACTTGATTAGTTTTGTAGCCGCAAAAAGAAAGTTGTTTTGTATTGAATTCTGGCCAAAGATGACTGTTAAGCATCGTTGCTAAAGTAAGTGCACGAAAGAATAGCGCATTATAATACCAAAGTGTAAATTTCGCGACTGAAAAAAGGGGGGGGCAAATGCCCCTCTAGCCCCCCCTGGCTACGCCACTGTATGCTGGTGCAATGAGAGGGAAGATAATCCCGTTTTGGGTCCTGTTAGGAAAGTTATCAACTTCATGGCAGACCTGTATGAACAGGGTTACCAACATAGGTAGCTAAATGCCTATAGGTTGGCAATATCATCTGTGCACAATAAAGTGGCAATAGGTCAGCACCCATTGGTAGTGAGACTCCTCAAAGGAGTCTTTTTTTTTTTTTTAAGTGCCCCTCCGGGTTTACCACAATTGTGGCTAACGAGGGCCTGCAAATAGCCTAGGGCTAATGAACGCAGGTCCCCCGGGACTGACGGCTTTACATCCCCTCCGAAGGATGCGGTGAAATTCACCTCCTCATTTTTTGGGGTAGAGCTGAGTTAACTCCTAGGCAGAGCTCGAAAGAGAAAATGGGAAACAAATACCTGTGGCACTGGAGGGACTCGAACCACCTACCCATGGGTTGGGAGTCAGAGTCAATGGTGAACAAGCCACCAGGCCACCCCAAAAGCCTTGCAACACTGTGACCTGTGAGTGCTCTCACTCCTGGAAGGGTTGGGCGATTTTTCACTGAACATTCAGACCATGACCCTAGTATGCTGATGGCTCTATGAGACCAACCAGATCAGCTGATCTGCAACACTTGAACCTACAATTTTGAGATGTACACTCATAGGGCAGGTTTCTTTTTCTCTAAGTTCACACAGAACAGGAGACTGTGTCCAGTAGTGGCACTCAAAGCCTATGAGAAAGCTACAGAGGGAGCCATCTGGCAGGAGGAGGCGACGGGCTGGTGCAGTCTCATGGTAGCAATTAACATTTTTCTTTAATGTTTCTGACTCAAATGCTGTACAAAACATTTTCAAGGTAAGAGGAATAACAGTGTCTACAGCAGACATCCGAGATCATGCGTTTGGCCAGTTATGGATTATGCTTCAAGCCAATTAATAGTAAAGATTTCAGAGAGACTATCCTCCGCTTCAACAAAGTACCACAAGTGAAAAAAACATTGGAAATGTAATGAGACATAGGAATGGCCAAATCGTAAAAAGAAAGCAAACAAGATGGAATGGCTGTTTGAGTGTGTAAAGAATTCTTCCTGTGTGGCCTGCATGTAGCACTCTTTCCATGTTGAGTCCCTCATGTTGCCCANTTTTTTTTTTTTTTTTTTATATTTGTAATTCCGGATCACGTTAATACTCGATCTTTCGCTAGCATCAACAATGCACTCGTCCATGTCCAGCCCGAGCTGGGATAGTGTATCCTGAGAGGGAATGATTAGGGAGGAAGCAGCGTCTTGCTTGTGACCCATTGACACACGAACCGCCTTCTGATATAAAGGTGGTATCCTGGTGGCTTGGAGGAGTCGAACAGCAACAACTGGTTGTTCAGGCACATGGTCTGGCAACGACTTCTCGGAAGATACCACAGAACCACCAGGAGCCTCCATCAGCTCTCGTGCTCTCCCTTCCTCTTCACCCGGATCAGAGTAGGACTCCGTAGGCATAGTGGAAACAGTTGTGCCACTGGTTTTTTCCGTCCACCCTTAGCTTCATCACCTTTCGGAGTAGGGTATGGATGCCCGAGAACACCGCACCGATGACACTTGACTTGGTCGGCCTTAGAAGTAGATGATGCTTGGGTTTGGCTTATCCTAGCACTGGCAGGTCCCACATCGGTCATTGGTTTGGGCGTTTCGGCTGTTGTAGTGGTCTTAGGAGTCCTCTGTGTATGAAACTCTCGTAACTTAGCTTCTTCGAAACGAGCCTTGGTCAGCAGAAGGTCCAAGTCCCCCTCTGTGCCAGCTACTTTGACTTTAATCTCAGGAACAAGTCCTGAAACAAACTGATACGCCAGAACCGATCTCCCCATGGCTTTGGCCTCTTCACTACCTTGCTGAGCACGGGAATATGCTTGCTGATACAGACGACACAAGGCTTGTGCGTACTCATCCACGCTCTCATTCTTCTTCTGTTTTCGTTCGTGGAATAGACCACTCTGAATTGCCTGGATACGAACAGGTACAAAACGCTTGGAAAGATCCTGAACTAAAGAGTAAAAGCTACCCCGTCGCTCGGGTGCACACGTGCGATAGAATGCATATGCTGAACCCTTGAGTCGGGTTACTAAGTTGGCTAACTTTGCTCGATCATCCCAGCCAGCAAGGGTCGCAACCATCTGGAATTGCTCCAACCATTCAGGGAATGTCTCCA
The DNA here is from genome assembly GCA_964030475.1 of Tethya wilhelma. Lineage (NCBI taxonomy): Eukaryota > Metazoa > Porifera > Demospongiae > Tethyida > Tethyidae > Tethya > Tethya wilhelma. The sequence continues at coordinate 11,714,721 of CAXIPT010000001.1, read as the reverse complement.
CATCATCACCCTTGTCATCTCCACAAAATTTAGTCAACGGCGGCAACTGCTGCGGGAATGATGTGGGTCAAGGTAAAAATGGTACAGACATAGGATTCAAGGGAGATGTAGTGGTTGACTGGTGACTAACTACAGGCACCATATGCTCGGACCCTCCCCCTGTGGTATTCACTGATATAGGAGCTCCATGGTTGCCTGAAACAACACAACTAGGTGAGACGAGCACAACAACGTGACTCGCCGCCTGACGACTGGGATTTCTGGTTACTCCACTAACAACGTTGGTCATACCAGTGTGCTCTACTCCTTTAGGGCTCCTTCTAACTCCATTAGACGCACGACCCACTCCCTCACTGGAGTTTTCTAGGCCACCAACCATGCTATGAGCATTAAATCCCATCAAAGGAGAGTGAGAGTCACTCAACCTTAACTGAAGCCTACTAATCTCAGCATTAGCTGAGGCTAGCTGACTTTGCAACTCAGCCAATTTGCTTTCATAGTAACGTTTAATAGCAACCACAGTGGTACTATATACCTCCTCCTTGGTTTGTACTTCCATCAGCTGATCTTTTAGAAGTCCAACCTCTTCCACTAATCTGGCTTCCCGCTCTTCCCACTTGGTCTGCTGTCTGTCCAGCTCCCTGTAGAGCCTGAGCTCAGATGTGGTTTCCATTTCTTTCTTCTCTTCACTCCACTGGCTTCTGCTTTCTTCGCAGTCGTTCTAGATTAACTGCAAACGGGCTACCAGCGAATCTATCTCTTCCAGCTTAGTCTGTAGTTCATTATCACAACCATCCAGGCGACTCTGCACGTCCGCCTTTTCACCAGATAGCTGCTCCAGCTGACCAGTCAGCTCCAGAACTCGTCTCCTCAGGCTAGCATTCTCCACTTCAATGTTGCCAACTTGAGCCCGCATGCCATCCAGCTCAGCCTCCAAATCACCTATAGTGTGGTCTGTAGCTCTCCTGCTAGGCTATCCCTCAAGTCACGTTTAGACGATGCTCGAGTCCTTGACAGGGACCCGCTCTTTCCAGCGGCAGAGGACATGGTCAGCTGATGATCGTTCCACGGTGCTAGTTTCAACTACCCGATTTCCCTGCTCTATTACACAGAACACTGAGGTATCGATTCACAGGTCCTCTAGCTCCCCTTGGAACTGGACCGTTTCCCCCAGCGACTGTTTCTGTGGTAGAAGTCAAGAGAGTAGACACCTGGTTCCCAGAGAAAACAGCTGGAGAGATCCCAGACAAGCCCCCAAATGTAGCGTTCTTCGCTCCCGGGTTACTGGGTTCTACACAATTGTCACTAGAACGCTAACTGTAGTTTAACTTTATAACGTTTATCAAACAGATTCTATATCAAAAACTTTCCAATTTCTCAGACGACTGACTATTAACTATAATCACAAAACTCATTCTTAAGACAGGAAGTTCTAATTACATAGTTCAATTCTACCACAGTAATGTTAATTAAAGTCATTAATGAGTCATTCACTACAAGTGTACTACCATAAAGGGCCACAGTTATACAGTACCACTGTAGCACCTGTGTTTTTGTACCCCTGTAGCCATATACTTCAAAGGCACTGGCAGTATTGTAAGTAGCATGCACTGTGACTATCCAAGTGGTTTGCTTAGAGAGTATGTAACTTATTCAGTGCATGCTTAGAGGTTTTGTGTAGCAACTATACAGTGATTAACATAATTTTATATCCTTCAGAAAAACAGGAAAGTGTAGCCAAAATTAGTCCAGTTGAATTGTAATACTTCTTTCGTGTTTAAAGTTAATGGTAATACCACTGCAGCCAGAAAAGTAGAGAAGAGGTTTGTGATTTTCTTTCATTTTGTCCATTGTGACTGCTATATCTCGGCCTTGATTCTGATTGGTATCTTCACTATCACTGATAGTAGTCACTTAATTCTGCTTGGGCATTGTGAGGAGAAACACTTTTTTGATCATCTAGCTTTTGCTTTTTCCCATTCAGAATGTTTGAAACATCTTTTTGTAGTTCGTCACTAGTATGTTTATATGTCCTGACACAATCGAGGCTTCTATGCCCTGTAACGTCCATTATAAGCTGTTCATCTACTCCATTGTGGTAAAGTCGAGTGGCAGCACTAACCCTGACGGAGTGATTTGTTTTGTACCCTTGCACGCCACTTTTTGCACACAAACGGCTCACTGTTGAGCGGATGGTGTTGGCTCCCATTGGAATTTTCTTGTACCACACATTTCCGATGGGTGATGGTATGGGTATGAGGCATTGTGGCTCATGTTGCATCTAGATGGTTGATGCTCTCGGTACTTCTTTAGGTATTTGATGAAACGTCGTGGATTGGTTACATTCGCAAAATGTTTCACCTGCTTCGGTTTTAGCTTCCTTTGCTGTAGTCTCCCTGAGTTGTTTAGATGTACTTTCAGTGTAGAGAACATATGGTGTCTCACCTGGCTGCTCCACAATTTTAAGGTCACTGTCTTTGAGGTTGCTGTGTTCAGATTCACTCCTCATGGCAAAATACAGCCCACACATTTACAGGATTGTTTCAACTAACTGCTTTGGATTTCCATCTCCAAGAACCCTTTTAATTGCTCCACATTTTTTCTTCATCTTCAATCGTAATTGGTTCTGCCTGTTTAGGAGCAGTTTTTTCAGCACTAGCTTTGCGACGTTTCATCTCTCCATCAAGGGTATTTTGGAAGCGAGCCAAAAGGAGAACCTTGAAAATATGCAAGTCAGGAACTCGCACTCTTTCATACACAGGCAAGTTAAGGCCTGATGCCCCTATGCCATTGAAAAGTGATGCACATTTTTGTAACTCTGTAAGTACTAAACAATATTGTTAGAAACTTTAGAAGCATAATCACTTTGAAGCTTTAAAAATATTGATAAGTATCAAGGTCACATGACCTTTGGTTTTTAATAAGATAAAAAAGTGCAAAATAATTAATATGCAAATACGGATAATTAAATTACGTTATTAATAAATTAATTAAAATGTAAATTACCTGTAGTTAATTGGTCCACTGCATTTCAGAGTTAAAATGCAATTGATACAGCCCTCTTTCTATATAAAGCACACCCAAAAAAGGTGAGCTTTAAATGGAAAGTCAGCATTATCTCAGCTGTAAACAACTTTTAAATCTGAAACACGGTAGTCTGGAGTAACTTGAGTCTAAAAACCCTAATTAAGGTAATTAATAACTTAATTTAATATCCGTATTTGCATATTAATTATTTTTAACTTTGGAGGCTAATTATTCAAAAACTATAAGTTATGTGACCTCCTGACTTGAAACATACATTATTCAAGATGCCTCTATAAGTATGAGCCTACAATTTTGAGTAGTTTTCTTCAAATTTTAAATAATTAGAAAACAGTAGTGGACCCAGGCCTTAACACACCTGAGTATCTTTGTATGCCACTCGATATTGTACTAGCAGGATATTCTTTACTGTCCTGTCACCATGGCTCAAGCACAAAATGGCATAGCCACCTAAAAAACTCAGGCTTGTTAGTAGCAAGGACCAAGATGTGAGCTGGAGAATTGTATGGGTCAATTTTCCTCCTATGTGCACTCCATGCTTTCCATACATTCAGGCAAAAAGAAGTATTTTTTTGTGCGTTTGCTGGAATTTGAGATTTTTGGCTTTCCTACAGTAGTACTAAGTTATTGTAGCAAACCTGGTCTCAGTAGTCTGTGGTGCACCAGATTGAGCAATATCTTGGGTGCACACTGTCAGCAGATCTTCAGGAAGCTCAGCCATCTTTGCAACTGACAACTTTTGACCTACAGAGCTTTATAAAGGATGCATTTGGCGGGCATTCTGAGGCCATAAAGCTGAGATTGTCTGCCATAGAGCCTGGGATTGTTTGTTTTTTGGCAAGTAATACTGCAAGCAAGTTGAAGTCCCTCTTCATGGTACAAGGTGATAGTTCCTTAAGGCTCTTTTTAGTGGTACAAATCAGTTATACCATCTCATAGTCATGGTACAACCTATATTTACATTGAGACATAAGGTATAGGCCTGATGCTACTTAAAACAAGTGGCTATTACAAGGCAAGAACCACAATGTTAATTTTAGTGATAACCAGTTTTGTCTGGTCAAGCTGACCGGGCATCATCTGTTTTGAGTGGACAATTTTATTACTTGCACAATAAATGACCGATGACCGCGTGTTATTTCGGACTCTTTATATGCCATCCATATTACTATTATGCAAATATTATCTACAATATAATATTATCAGTAGCGTTATGGGGAGCTTGAATAGCTTACACAAGCAAACTAAACTCCTATTCTGTGCAATGGCTAACATTCTACATTTAACGCCTGTGATTTTGGTAACTTTTTGAACAGGTACATTTTAAGCTACTGCCAGATAACCAAACAACTAGCTAGAAGAGCACAAAAAATTTAGTGCCATTAGGGAGACTAAATTGGCTTACCCATTTGTGACATGTGAAGAGTGTTTCCAGACAGAAGTGGAAATGGACTGGACTAAGGATAATGGAACTTGATAATAACCCCTTGAATGCCCACACTCATGTGGATCCTACGGGTAAAGCAATCTGGACCTCAGAGGAGGCTAGTCACTTAGTACTTCCACCCACAACTGCAGTCAAGATCTTGACTGCCCAAAATTTCTATTTTAATCATTAACTGTAGCTTAATTAAATCTTGACCGTTGACCAAATGGTGAAATTTTGCACTTGACTATAACGTCAAACACCAGAGTGGTTGCCAGGTTATACAAAGAAGGTGAAGTCCAGTATTTCAACTATGGTATTAATTAGTCTAGCTATAACTGGTCATTAATTGGTAACAAGTTTCCCGTGTATAATTACTTAATTTCCAGAACTCCCTGACGTCACTGTTGTGCACATTACTTTTTTACAGGCCTTAGGTCTTGCCTATAAAGTCCATGTTCATTTAGAAAACTACGGCTTTTTTCATAAGAGATCTACAAGGATGAACTTCACTTTTGGTGTTGAAGCCAACAGCTAAAGGTAGACCAAATTATCTGAGTCAAGTGTGTGTTCTCCCACTGATAGAATGTGTGGAGTGTATGTCACACTTAGTTTGGCCCTAGGCCGGCGGATGGGAAAGTTGATACTCAACTTCACATTCTAAGGCAACCACTCTGTGCATGGTCTGCAATTGTACGTGTTACAAGGGATCACTTGGGCTATTATGACAAAACTAAGCTTTTGTATACAATAGGTTGTACTATCAAAGATTTGTCTAGAGACCAAAACTTACAACCCAATAAGCAATAATTGGATGTCAAAGTCTCAGAGTTTAAACTCTTATCATCTGTTCTATATATCATGACCATTGTTCTTGGACAAGAAAACTCTTCTTGATACAAAAACAACTTATTTTCAAGATCTAAACTAGTAACTGTACATCACTTTTCAAGGTGAACTGACCTTTCAAATTTATATGAAAGAAAAAATTCTTTCACTTAAATAGAAAATATGCATGAATATTGTTGAACATTAACTTCTGATTAATCAATAATATAGGCGATCCCAAGTGACCCCATCCAGAATGCTCAGTCTTATCAACTATGGTACTTTGTTGAAGCGGAGGATAGTCTCTCTGAACTCTTTACTATCAATTGGCTTGAAGCATTATCCATAACTCGCCAAACGCATGATCTGCTGCAGACACTGTTATTCCTCTTACCTTGAAAATGTTTTGTACAGCATTTGAGTCAGAAACATTGAAGAAAAATGTTAATTGCTACCATGAGACTGCACCAGCCGGTCGCCTCCTCCTGCCAGATGTAGCTTTCTCATAGGCTTTGAGTGCCACTACTGGACAGTCTCCTGTTCTGTTTGAACTTTGGGGAAAAAAATCTGCCATATGAGTGTACATCTCAAAATTGTAGGTTCAAGTGTTGCAGGTCAGCTGATCTGGTTGGTCTCATAGAGCCATCAGCATACTAGGGTTATGGTCTGAATGTTCAGTGACAAATCGCCCAACCCTTCCAGGAATGAGAGCACTCACAGGTCGCAGTGTTGCAAGGCTCCTTTGAGGAGTCTCATTACCAATGGGTGCTGACCTATTGCCACCTTATCGTGCACAGACGATATTGCCAACCTATAGGCATTTAGCTACCTATGTTGGTAACCCTGGTCTGCCATGAAGTTCATAACTTTCCTAACAGGATCCAAAACAGGATTATCTTCCCTCTTGTTGCACCAGCATACAGTGGCATAGCCAGGGGGGGGGCTAGAGGGGCATTTCCCCCCCCCTTTTTTCAGTCGCAAAATTTACACTTTGGTATTATAATGCACTATTCTTTCGTGCACTTACTTTAGCAACGCTGCTTAACAGTTATCTTTGGCCAGAATTCAATACAAAACAACTTTTAAAAGCTTTCTTTTTGCAGCTACAAAACTAATCAAGTGGGTGTGGTTTCCGGTCGCACAAAATTTTCGGCACACTCCACACACAATATTTTTATTGCTCCCTCTTTTCTAACATCCTGGTTACGCCACTGGCATACCTACTTTCCAAAGAGTGAGTCGTAAGAATTAGAGGATTTTTGCCTCCAGGAAGCCAGGAGCAGTTCTGCTAACATTCCAAATTAGATAGGCCACACAGCTAATTGAGCTCGTCAACTTCCCATCAGCCACAGAGGAACTGATTCTGCCTGCTGATCCCAGCAATGAACCAGAGGTGGTCTCTAGCATTCCAGATACTGCACCTGGGTTTTCCACGATTAGCACTATCTACACTTTCTGCTCTGAGTCCAAGCTAGGACTCAGAGCCCAAAGTGGGTTAGTATACAGCTCCAGTCTGCNCAAAAAATCAGATCACAAATGGCAGCTCAAAACAACCTGTAAACTTGTGGTAGAGCTACCCAATCTGGAGAGCAGAAAGTTCAGTTCTTTTGCTATTAATATTCCAAGAGAGGAGCTGATTGCAGCAGGCAGCAGTGTCTTAAACAAAACCGTCATATCATTGAGATCAAGAAATCGATTATCAAACACTAATTGTTAGCGTTTTCACTGATTTTAGGCACTTAGATATGCAAGCAAGCAGGTTTGAGTGCGTAATCATTGAAAGAAATTTATTGTAAACTTCTGTGTGCAATTTGATATTGCTGTATTTAATATTCTGACAGTTGTTTAATTGTTTAACAAGATCGCACCCAACAAGGCTATTAGAAAAATCTCTATATGGATGCAATTTAGAAATAAATGGACAACCGACATAGTATCTGCTTTAACATAAATGCACTCAAGTAAGAATGCCACACATGTGGACCGACCGGAAACTGGTGTGTGGAAGTGGGCATGGCCGTAGCTCTAACCCATACACACTCAAGATTGCAGGGTACCCTTGGGGAATTAATTGGGTCATGTGGCTCCAATTACTGCCAAATTATTTCCGTGCGAAATAATTGCGAGCCCTTCAATTGGAATTCAACTAGGAACTACAGCCACACTATTCACGCTGAGACTGCCCAGGAGAGCAGGCCAAGCGGAGAGACCCTGAGCGCATCAAGCAACAGAAAAACAACCCTCCAACCCAAAGATTTCCAACAACCCTGGACCTTGAAGTGATAGGAGGGAGGGACAAGCAACCAGACAGCCAACGTGTGCACGAGGCAGAATGAAAGACACCAGTACACGCATGCGTAGAAGGGGTGGGCAGAACCTCCCGCACCTTGCCCCTCCCAGCTACCTGAGCTCTTACGTTAACTCCGTTTAACGTGCCATTAAACTCCATTTAACATAAAATTAATGTGCTCAAGTAAGAATGCCACACACGTGGACTGACCGGAAACTGGTGTATGGAAGTGGGCGTGGCCGAAGCTCAAACCCATGCACACTCAAGATTGCAGGGTACCCTTGGGGAATTAATTGGGCCATGTGGCCAATTACCCCCAAATTATTTCCGTGTGAAATAATTGCGAGCCCAACCTGCCCAATCCAGCCACACCCACTGAAAGCTCTTAGATCCTCCTTTCTTTAATTTATTCCTTTTTTTTTTATAAATTATTACATATTTATTTTAAACAGCACACATAATCATGGATGAATAACAGTACACAAAATCAACATGGCTAACTTGACTGTCATTTAGTTGAGCAAGCTGATTGAAAAGGCTGAGACCGATGCCAATGCCTTGGAGACTGCGACAAGCTGTTCACGAGGAGTTTTAATGTAAAGTTGATAGGCAGAGCTCTTCCAAAGACCGAGCATTTTAATAGTAGCGTCACTCAAACCGCAGTAGGCTGCAGTGGTAGCTGCCCCACTTCTGAAACTGTGGCCATAAAACTTTGAACAATCTAGCCCGGCTGCAGAGATGGCCTGATGTAGCCTCTTGACGAGGCGAGGATGGGAGAGGGGTTTGCCATCACTGAAGCAAAAAAAGGGGGCCCTCCCCTGGGCCTCTTAGGGACATATAGGCTAAGATTGCTGCCACTGGACCAACTCATTATCGGTTCGCCCTATGAAAATATTAACACCCACCCTAAAAGGTCGGTCTTGGAAGTTTTAATACATACCCGAATAACCTTTGGCAACCTGAGGTTGTCCACTGCAATGTCATCAAATGAGAGATGTGCACCCTCATCAAATGTTGCCTCTGATGGGACAGTTATTTCACCTGACCGTAGGAAATCAAAGAAACATAGCAGACACGCAGCCCACAACATGATGTTATCCCATTTTGAAGCATTATCCGTAGAGGTCCAGATCACCCTTAGCTTAGGAAGAAAATCCGGAGTTATAGGCAACCTGAGACGATTGGGTGCGGCTTTTGCTTGAACCCCTTTTATGCCTTTCATCACTTGTTCGAGACGTGCCATGCTCGACATATTAGGATCCCCATGCCCCTCTGCTAAATGCAAATGTCTGACTGCTGATAAATAGGTCTTAATAGTGCTATGACACAAATTCTGGTTAGTGAGAAAAGATGCAAATTGACGTTCCGAGGCAGGGAGAGGAGAGAGAGCTTTATCCCTACAGAATTTAACGTAACGAGACTTAGCTGAGCCATACGTTCTCCTGCTAGTCCATTACTGAAGTAGAACTCCACAATTCGGTCCAGGTGCTGGAGGTCCAATCTGGCCTGGATACGATGAGCAGATCCAGCAGACTGACTGGAATAACTGAGGGTTTCGGGTTCGCCTGAGGTGGAAAGACGTCATTTTGTTGCGAGATAATGCATCGGCGATAAGGTTCTTAGTGCCTGGTAGGTGTGAAGCTACCAAATTGAACTCCCCTCTTGCTTTTACAAAGGCCAAGTAGCGGACTAGATGCATAGGCGTAGGAACTGGGGGGGCTAGGGGGGCTATAGCCCCCCCAATATTTTACTTAAAATTTATATATTGCAAACTTCGTGAGCCATGCGCAATGNCCACACACAAAAGTGTGCGTTATTTGGAATTAAATGCACTGAAGTTGCCTGGAACTATTTTGTGATACCTGGTTGCTCTTCTTAAGAGATGAATCAGGACTTTGATTATCATAGCATATAGAAAGACAAGTAAATCTTATGATACAGCTCCTGCCTCCATATGACTGAGGTGTGTGTTTCACTTCAGTATCAAGCAGGCTACACAACTTGTGACTTCAAGTACCAGCTCAGCAGCCCATCGCTGGCTCAGTGAGTCTGGCTTGCCAGACTACTAGCTCAGTAGCTAGCTACTCACACCAACTCAAATGTAATTTGTATAAATATGGAAAAAAAAGGACAAACAAGTAAAAAAAAACATTGGAAATGTAATGAGACAGAGGAATGGCTAAATTGTAAAAAGAACGCAAACAAGATGGAATGGCTGTTAGAGAATTCTTCCTGTGGGCAAAATGAGAGACTCAAAAAGGAGATTGTTAAATGCAGCCCATACAGGAAGAATTCTGCACACACTCTAACAGCCATTCCATCTTGTTTGCGTTCTTTTTACGATCCTGTGTCTCATTACATTTCCAATGTTTTTTTTTCTTGTACAAGACTTAGTGTTGAGAAAAGAAATTTTAACAAAAGTGTATCTTTTGGGCTAGAAAACATTTTCTAGGTAAAATAAACTTACAAGCTAAGCAGTTACCACTGAACTTTAATCTATATCCGAATAGGTAAGGGACTCACTAGTAGTATACTCAAGTTAAAGCTAGAGGTGTGGCATTGCAGTTTGCAATGAACTGCTAATAGTCACAATCGTCGCGATTGTGATGATTGGTTTTAGAGCAATGTTTTCTCCATAGCCCTTTGGAGCACAAGCTTAAAACTTGCAGCGTAGGTGCAAGGATAGGTTAGGCTTGGTAAGCTAACTAGAGAAAAGCCTTAGACACGAAGAGATATTAGTGTGTCAAACCCCGTCGCCGAACTTGAAGCTTTTAAAATCTGGATTGGCGTACTGAAGTGACGTTAGAGACAGAACATTATCCAGCAAAATTTTAAACCTTTTTTAGCCAATTCCCAATTTTCCACGCGTTTTCTGGTTTCCGCGCTAATCTATAAGGACTCCAGATGAATTTGCAACTTGAAGCCAAACTACCATCCTGTGTGGGGGTTGCACAGCAAAAGAGCTGTACATGTACAGTTTCTTTCCTCCAGGATTTTGCAATCCAGCATACATGAAAAGTATGCCTAGTAATCAGTTTAATAGTCAATGGAGTGGCAGTGTTTGAACAGGTTCAAGCACAGAAAGTCAGAGAGAACAGCAGGATTCACATGGTAGCAAAACAGAGCCAACTTACAAGCATCATTATAACAGAATAGTGTTTATTAATCTGATGATTATGATGATGAAAACTCTTACATGTATGTTATACCATGCAAGTGAATTAATCATGTACATCATATTACGTATACAACGATGTATATTGACAGGGATTATTGCAAATCTATCAGCGAGGATGTATAATAGCTACAATCTTCGATGAACTTCACAAAGTGTATCCAAATGGACAAGTTCTGCCACAGCCTGCATTGTAGGATTATACACAATGATGTGGATTATGCCGGATAGCTTAAGCCATAAATAATGTATACATACAAAATGATATTAGACAAATGGGAATAAGATAATATTGTACCATACTTAATGTATTCCCAGTACTGTAGTACTTGGTACACAGGAATGGCACGGATGGTCCATTAGCGCAATACAAATATTCACGCGAATAACTCTGCAAAAACTGAGCGCTTAGCACTAAAAGGCTTCTAAAGCTACTATTTAGCTCTTTCTCTTTCTAATGAGCCCAAAAACATGGCCTAAAAAATTGCTAAAGTAACAAACACAAACATGCCAAACCTCTAATTTTCTCCATCTTATTCTTATTCTTCTTCTTTTTCTATTATGGCTCAACTTTTCTCAGAGACTATTAACTTTTAGAAGCTGATTCTTACACGAACGAACTTGGTTTCTTCCGGTACAGTCGCTTTTGCCATCAGTTTTTAGCGCCTCTCATTGAGTAGCTAGATACAAAGCAAAAAGCGCCTCCTCCATATGGCCGCCATTAATCTACCGTCATGCATAAATTCATTAGTTTTTAGAACATTTGAATTGATGACCCTTTCCATACACAAAAGTGTGCGTTATTTGGAATTAAATGCACTGAAGTTGCCTGAAACTACCAGGTTGCTCTTCTTAAGAGATGAATCAGGACTTTGATTATTCCCAGTACGGTACCATAGATAATAGAGACTTCGTACCAGGATCGGAAACTTCTCACGTGCGCGTATCTGCTTATTAAATTACCGCGGCACAACCGTGTTGGAATTTTAATGAGATGCATGAGATGCAAAGTGTTTTTGGAAGTAGCTGTAGGAGCAGCTGTCCCGTGTTTTTTTTTTGTGAAAACAGACAAAAGTGTAGCTACTGCAACTGGTGGTTGCTCTGTAAACACCACCCCAGTCTAAATCATTTTTAGTGGCTCAATTTGTGCAAGTCCAAGTCTCATCAAGTCTAGGGATGCGCTTCTAAATGGTAGTCTTTTGAGGCCATACTAGCCATTGCTATGAGGTACATTTTTTGTGAGGGTGTCATATTGTACTAAAACCTGTACAGTGCATTATTTCCAGTCCAAAAGTATGGGATAGTGCTGTTATTTTGCATGAACTTTAGTTTTTGTAGTTTGAGCCAGCATGGAGCCAGCAGTGGTACATTAGATTCTATATGCGAATTTAGACCTCAATTTTTTGTGGGGTAACCACTTCATGACGAAATGTTGAATGAGGTTACTGTCTGCTGTAACAGTTTGCTTAATAGTTGTTATTTTGCGCTGCGGCCAATATCAGTACAAATTATATTTCCTTTTCAGATAGTACTCATCCGACTTTGAGTCCAATTCAGTATCCATATCTCAAAATTTCAGACTACACAGGATCCATGACATGCTAACAGTGTGGCACATAAACATCCTCTAAATACTAAAACCATGCACTAGTATAATGGTGTCTTCAAGGTAAAAGTTTAGCTTTTACAACTTTTTTTTTAACTCAGAGAATCATGTCACTTGTTTGCAGTTGCTTGGAGGGTACTTACAGTCACTTGTTAGAAGCAAAATCATACTTATTTTTAGTATAGACTTGGATAAAGTCTCTGTAGCGTTCCAAGGACAGAAATCATGGTCCCTCTGGAAGCTTTCAGTTGAAATTGGCTCTCTGTGAAACCGCCTTTATTTGAGCTCCATTGAAAATCTGCAGTTGCCAAGTAAGGCTGATCTGTATACTGTTGAGTAGCTCTTTCAGATAAAGTAACTTTAAACTGTATATTTGTCTTCTCTTTGCAGTACGTTCCGCGAAAAATTGTACATTTTGCTTCATTTCTTGAACAGGTGTGCGTTATTTAAAATAACGCCAACAATGGGCAGTATCTATTCCAACGCGGACGATCTGTACATAAGATACGCGCACGTGAGAAGTTTCCAATCCCGGTACGAAGTCTCTATTATCTATGACGGTACACAGGAATGGCACGGATGGCCCATTAGCGCAATACAAATATTCACGCATAAATTCATTAGCTTCTAGAACATTCAAATTGATGACCCTTTCCACACACAAAGTGTGCGTTATTTGGAATTAAATGCAAGTTGCCTGGAACTATTTTGTGATACCTGGATGCTTTTGCTCTTCTTAAGAGATGAATCAGGACTCTGATTATCATAACATATAGAAAGGCAAGTAAATCTTATAATACACCTGCCTCCAAATCACTGAGATGTGTGTTTCAATTCAGCTAGTATCAAGCAGGCAGGCTACACAACTTTTGACTTTAAATACCAGCTCAGCAGCCCACCGCTCCATGGCTCAGTGAGTCTGGCTTGCCAGACTACTAGCCCAGTAGCTAGCTAGACACACCAACTCAAATGTAATTTGTAGAAATATGGAAAAATGAGAACAAACAAGTAAAAATAACATTGGAAATATGAGACACAGGAATGGCTGAACAATGCTAACAAGACAGAATGGCTGCTAGAGTGTGTAAGGAATTCTTCCTGTGGGCAAAATGAGAGACTCGATAAGGAGATTGTTAAATGCAGCCCATACAGGAAAAATTCCTAACACTCTAACAGCCATTCCATCATGTCACTACTTTCTGCTGATGAAGACTTACTGGTCGAAACACGTTCGGGAAGACTGAACCAGAAGACTGATGAACACCCAACCCAAGGAGAACAGGAGGCCTGAAGGCCCAACAATAAATGATTATGTCGAGCAAAACGGCTACCAATGGTGGACAGGAAGCCGTCCAAAATTGCTCTAAACTGGAAAGTTTAACCATTATGATACCAGCTAATAGCCAGACTGAAGAGATGGTCAGCCAAAAGATGCTAAACAGACCTCAAAATCCACGGGAGCATCAGCCTGGTACAACTGCACCACCGCCCACTCCTGGCGACCCTTTACCAACAACTACAAATGACAGCCAAAATGAGAAAGAACAGCAGAACATTATCAAGCCCATTGAATCATCCATGGTACTAGGAGAAATGCCAAACTGGCCAGATGCTTCACCAAGTATAGAAGATATGCAACCAGATTATTTCACTATACATCAAATGACACAATATTAAACAAAAAGATTACACTCATGATGAAGGCGAAAACGGAGAACAAGAGACATCGAATGTATCAGAGGTCAGAGAGAAGAAAGCATGGAAGGTTACGAGTCTACTGATCACAGGGCAGCACACCAAGAACTCACTAGACGACTGGAGGAAATAAGTAAGCAAATTTATACAACTTTATTAATCTTAACTAAAGCTAACCACCACAAGAAATTCATGGAAAACTGCCTAATACCAGAAAGCCACCAAAAGGCCTATCCATATGGTGCCAACCATATATTTACCATTCAAATACAGACGTTGAAATTGATTGGCACAAAATCCAAGAAGTAACCACAATGAAACTCATTGCACTTCTAGTAAGGCACTATAGAAATGTAATCAAGCGACAAAAACAAATAATCAACCAAATCCAGGATAAAATAAGAGAAATGCTACCAATTAGCACAAATAGTCAAAACTGATCACAGAATGGAACAAAATACACAGGAATGCACTGAACAAAGTAAAACCACTCAGAGAAAAATTAGAACGAAACAGACTCAAGAAACTCAAACTCTTATATTCATTTTAATTTTGTTTTGTGAAAATGATATAAAATTATAGATATAAAATTATTGATAAAAACAATGTTTATTGTAATTGATGACAAACTGTTAAAGAAGCAAGAATAGAAACAAACACACGCAGCTCCCTCTCATGCTCAACCAACTAACCGCTAAAGCACTCAGGAAAAGCAATCTATACCGATACTATGGAGGCTGAATATCGGCACAGGCGCATGTAGTTCCCACCCATCCTGACTGTATCACTTAAAATAACTATATAGCTATCCAAATGCAAAGCAGGGCGAAGTTTTTAGTAACCAAAACTGCCAGCTCTCACAATACAAACTGAACCAACTCACCAGCAAGTGGTTGCCTGCCAGCTGTGTTAAACTCCACTGAACCCGTCTACAAGAAGCACCAAGCAGTATGAGTCTTGTCAGTGGCGCCATGGCTCCAACACTGAAACGGACCACGAGAACATTCCACTGCCTGTCAGTTCTGTGCAAAATAACTGTATCCTAGCAAGTATAATATTATTACCAAGTTAAGTTTGTCATATTATTGTCATGTGAGTCACACTACTCGACCAGGTTTCCCTGCTGCCATGCTGTGTCTTGGAGCTTGAAGTGAGCTGGACCCATGAAAGTTCAAAGTTCTATTACGTAAAAAGGATCACGTGACCTATGGATAACGTTTTGTCTGTAATGGTTAGTGTGTACTGTTGCATATGTGACATTATTATTGTGTATGTATAACATTCTAATTACTGAACCGGAAGTATTGAACTAATTATTTGATTTTTGTGTGATGTAATGGTTTAGTATAAGTAGCTGTTTTTTGGCGTTCTGTTAGAGTTGTCTTTGTAGAACTGTTCTTGATAAGTATTATACTACTGTTCTCAAAGCGAGACGCTACATTTGGGGGCTTGTCCGGGATCGAAAGAGGCAAGCTGAACAGTTTCCCGGAACGGTCAAGTGTTCTTGAGTCAGTATGGAGGCTCTGAAGCTGAAGGTCGAGAACCTACAGTGGGAATTCAATCGCTTGGAAACGGAAAACCAGCGACTGAGGGATGAGCATCCTGTAGAGGCTGAAAAGGTGGACCTCGAGACACAGTTGGAACAGACCCAAGGGGAGGTAGCCAAGTTGCGAGAGCAAGTAGGGGTGTTGCAAAGCAAAGTACTTGAGACTGTGGCGGAGCGTGATGCTGCCGTGGAGAGAGCCACTATTGCAGAGGAACAAGCCAAAGAGATTGAAAAGACGTTGGAGGTGAGCGGTACTAATACTGAAACGTCTGGGGAGTTGGAAGGGGCTAAAGAGCAGGTAGCTGAACTTCAGCGCGAACTAGCCAGGGTGGTAGCTGACAAAGAAGCTGTCAGAAGCCATGAGATTGAGCTTGCAGCTGTGCATAAGGAAGCCTTACTAGAGCGTTATCAGCAGATGGAGGTTGAGCATAGTAAATGGGAAGCCAGGGAGGAGCGGCTTGTGGCTCAGATTGAGGCTGCCAAGAGAGAGCATGCTATTACTGCTGATAGTGAACTGTCTGTCAGTTTGAAAGAGATAGAGAAAGAAAAGAATGTGCTGATAGTACAGCTAAGTGAACTCAAAATGAAAAATGGCAATCTAGAAGAAGAGAATCATCAGTTGAGAGTCCAGCTTGAAGAGATTGCACACGTTGAGACAGGCATGCACGTGTGGCTGTGCACTCTGCTGGTCGAGAGCCTTTACATGAGGGTGGAGGCCCTCCTACTTCTGACTCCGGCGGCGTGGTACATCCCTCTGTACCTCACCCCACCACTGATAGCAGCGCAGCGTCCACTGGTCAAGGCAGTACTGTCTCCACGCCAACCAGGGGCTTGACGGCTGCTGAGCGGACTGGAACGCCTAGTTTTCCAAGCACCCACTCCACCAGTGTTGTCTGCGCCAACCCCTCCTATGATGTATATGATGCCTACAATCCCTAGTTTCAATGGGAAAGATGGTAGTGATGAGGTTTTGAAGAATGGTTAGAACAATTCGAGTCGATTGCAGTGCTAGCTGGTTGGAGCGAGCATGCAAAACTTGTGAATTTGACAGCTCGGTTAAGAGGGGCAGCATACTCATACTTCCGTTCATGCACCTCAGAGCAGGGTCATTCCATTTCAATTCAACCACACTTTGAAAGTGACCTCCTTGGAATTTCACCAAACTTGGTACAATTGTAGTATGCAATGAGATATTACTTAGTATGAAATATTGGTACCTCTACCTCTATGGCTTCTGAGTTATGAGCGTACGAAAATCAAGCTTTTTTAGGAGTTTTGCTCAACCTCTTGGTATTAATGAAGCCATAACTTCCTAACTGAAGCATATTAGGAGAAATGGTTGGTACCATCTTGT
>CAXIPT010000001.1:11499822-11697280 GCA_964030475.1 Tethya wilhelma | reverse complement strand
TAAAAGGCTTCTTAAGCTACTATTTAGCCTTTTCTCTTTCTATTGAGCCTAAAAACATAGCCTAAAACCATCGCTAAAGTAACAAACTAAAGTATGCCAAACCTCCAATTTTCTCCATCTTCTTCTTCTTCTTCTTCTTCTTCTTCTTCTTCTATCTTGGAACGACTTTTCTCGAAGACCACTCGCTTTCAGAAGCTGATTCTTGAACGAATAAACTTGGTTTCTTTGTCTTCACGTGCTTTTTGTATCGGTTATTCGTTTCTCTAGCTGAGTCGCTAGATACAAGACGAAAAGCGCCTTCTCCGTATGGCAGCCATTCATTTCTATTCTCATTAATAATTCATTAGCTACATTGGAAAGCAAGTTGACGACCCTTTTCCAGTTAGACAAGTGTGCGTTATTTGGAATCTAAAAATTCGCTGCCCTGCCTGTTTTGATTTCTGGTTATGCCATAGATAATAGTAGCCCTGTTATATTATCTATGGTTATGCTGAAGTCTCTGTAACCAGTTACCGGTACCTTTCAGTCTTCAATATAATAGGAGGTGAATAGACTACTTTGTTACATAGTTGTCAATATAAGAAGATGAGCAAAGCAAGTAAATTTTGTAAGCTGGATAGACTGTACTTTCACCATGACTCTTATACTGATAGCATAGATTATAACATAAGCTGTAATATCCTTGCTGATAGTGTACAAGTAGCTACCATATACACACAAACTCAAATGTGATGTAGAATTATGAAAAAATGAGAACAAACAAGTGAAAAAAACATTGAAAATGTAATGAGACATAGGAATGGCCAAATCGTAAAAAAGAAAGCAAACAAGATGGAATGGCTGCTTGAGTGTGTAAAGAATTATTCCTATGGGCAACATGAGGGACCCACCATGGGAAGAGAGTACTACATGCAGCCCACACAGGAATGATTCTGCACACACTCAAGCAGCCATTCCATCTTGTTTGCTTCCTTTTTTACGATTTGGCCATTCCTATGTCTCATTACATTTTCAATGTTTTTTTCACTTGTATAATAACAATTAACAATGCCTTAATGATTATAGTAATCTGCTGGACAGAAATGAGGTCTACTATAGAAATATCAAAAGTGTTTGCATATAGATTGTTTGAGAGCATCGATATTTTGATCATTGGACAAACATTCCCAGTACGGTAGTACTGGGTACACAGGAATGGCACAGATGGCCTATTAGCGCAATACAAATATTCACGCGAATAACTCTGCAAAAACTGAGCGCTTAGTACCAAAAGGCTTCTCACGCTACTATTTAGCTCTTTCTCTTTCCAAAAACATGGCCTGAAACCATCGCTAAAGTAACATACACAAACATGCCAAAATTCCAATTTTCTCCATCTTCTTCTTCTTCTTCTTCTTCTTCTTCTTCTATTTCTATTTCTATTTCTATCTTGGCTTAACTTTTCTTAGAGACTATTCACTTTTAGAAGCTGATTCTTGAACGAATGAACTTGGTTTCTTCCAGGACAATCATTTTTGCCATCGGTTTTTAGCACCTCTCATTGAGTAGCTGGATACAAGGCGAAAATTAATTTCTACACTCATGCATAATTCATTACCTTCTAGAAAATTCGAATTGACGACCCTTTCCACACACAAAAGTGTGCGTTATTTGGAATTAAATGCAAGTTCCCTGGAACTGTTCTGTGATATCTGGTTGCTCTTCTTGAGAGATGAAATCAAGACTTTGATCATCATAAACATATAGAAAGGCAAGTAAATCTTATGATACAGCTCTTGTCTCCAAATGACGGAGATGTGTGTTTCACTTCAGTATCAAGCAACTTACCGTAGGCTCAGCAGCCCGCTGGCTCAGTAGTCTGGCTTGCCAGACTACTAGCTCAGTAGCTAGCTACACACACTAACTCAAGTGTGATTTGTAGAATTATGAAAAATGAGAACAAACAAGTAAAAAAAAACTTCGGAAATGTAAGGAATGGCTAAATCGTAAAAAGAACGCAAACAAGATGGAATGGCTATAGAGCACCGGAGGGTGCCAGCGCCAATGAGAGAATCGCCAAAGAGTTATCAAGTGTTACATACACCTCCATGGATGACATTGCTAATAGGATCCTGTAACTGGGCCCAGGAACCCTGATAGCTAAGATGGACATTAACAGAAACATACCAGTGCACCCAGAAGACAGATACCTCTTAGGGAGGATAAAGTGTATGTCGATACAGCTCTGCTGATAGCTGGGGGAGAGCTTGGTCAGGTAAAATGGTCCAAGTTTGGTGTGACAACGTAGCGGCTGTGAGTGCAATTAACAGTGGCTCCTCTCACAATCAGGACGTGATGCATCTAGTCCGCTGCTTGGCCTTTATAAAATGGGAGTTTGATTTGTTTGCTTCACACCTACCAGGCACTAAGAACCTAATCGCAATGCATTATCTCGCAACAAGATGACGTCTTTTCACTCTTTGCTTCCTCAGGCGAACCCGAACCCCTCACTCAGTCTGCTGGATCTACTCATCGTATCCAGGCCAGATTGGACCTCCAGCACCTGGACCGAATTGTGGAGTTCTACTTCAGTAATGGACTAGCAGCATCCACCAGGAGAACATATGGCTCAGCTAAGTCTCATTACGTTAAGTTCTGTAGGGAGAAAGCTCTCTCCCCTCTCCCTGCCTCAGAACATCAATTATGTCAAATTGCATCTTTTCTCGCTAACCAGAATTTGTGTCATAGTACTATTAAGACCTATTTATCAGCTGTCAGACATTTGCATGTAGCAGAGGGGCATGGGGATCCTAATATGTCGAGCATGGCACGTCTCGAACAAGTGATGATATTAAGGCATAAAAGGGGTCCAAGCAAGAGCCACACCCAAGCATCCCAGGTTGTCTATAACTCCGGATTTACTTCGTAAGCTAAGGGTGGTCTG
This sequence comes from Tethya wilhelma, assembly GCA_964030475.1. NCBI lineage: Eukaryota > Metazoa > Porifera > Demospongiae > Tethyida > Tethyidae > Tethya > Tethya wilhelma. The sequence continues at coordinate 11,694,357 of CAXIPT010000001.1, read as the reverse complement.
GACCTCTACTGATAATGGGATAACATCATGTTGTGGGCTGCGTGTCTGCTATGTTTCTTTGGTTTCCTACGGTCAGGTGAGATAACTGTCCCATCAGAGGCAACATTCGATGGGGGTGCACTTCTCTCATTTGATGACATTGCAGTGGACAACCTCAGGTCGCCAAAGGTCATTTGGGTATGTATTAAGGCTTCCAAGACCGACCCTTTTAGGGTGGGTGTTAATATTTTCATAGGGCAAACCGATAATGAGTTGTGTCCAGTGGCAGCAATCTTAGCCTATATGTCCCTAAGAGGCCCGGGGAGGGCCCCTTTTTTTGCTTCAGTGATGGCAAACCCCTCTCCCGTCCTCGCCTCGTCTAGAGGCCATCTCTGCAGCTAGGCTAGATTGTTCAAAGTTTTCAGGCCACAGTGGGGCAGCTACCATTGCAGCCCACTGCGGTTCGAGTAAAATCCTCAGTCGTTGGAAGAGCTCTGCCTACCAACTCTACATTAAGACTCCTCGTGAACAGCTTGCCGCAGTCTCCAAGGCATTGGCATCGGTCTCAGCCTTTTCAATCGGCTGGCTCAACTAAGTGACGGTCAAGTTAGCCATGTTGATTTTGTATACTGTAATTTATCCATGATCATGCGTGCTTAAAATAAATATAAATAATATCAAAAAACGTGTCAATGAGTGGGCAATCACTCACAGTAATGTCTAGCCCTACGTTGAAAAAAAAAATGAGGAATAAAGATAGGAGGATCTGAGAGCTTTCAGTGGGTGTGGCTAGATAGTGGGTACCCCTTGAGCAGGTTGGGCTCGCAATTATTTCGCACGGAAATAATTTGGGGGTAATTGGAGCCAGATGGCCCAATTAATTCCCCAAGGGTACCCTGCAATCTTGAGTGTGCATGGGTTTGAGCTATGGCCACGCCCACTTCCACACATCAGTTTCCGGTCGGTTCACGTGTGTGGCATTCTTACCTTAGCACATTTATATTAAATGGAGTTTAATGGCACATTAAACGGAGTTAGCGTAAGAGCTCAGGTAGCTGGGTGAGGGGGGTTCTGCCCACCCCTTCTAGGCATGCGCGTACTGGTCTTTCTCATTCTGCCTCGTGCACACAGTGCTTTTCGTTGGCTGTCTGGTTGCTTGTCCCTCCCTCCCATCCCTTCAAAGTCCAGGGTTGTTGGTAATTAATGAAATCTTCGAGTTGGAGGGTTATTTTTGTATGCACTCAGGGTCTCTTTGCTGGGCCTGCTCTCCTGGGCAGTCTCAGCGTGAATAGTGTGGCTGTAGTTCCTAGTTGGATTCCAGTTGGAGGGCTCGCAATTATTTCGCACGGAAATAATTTGGCCGTAGCTCAAACCCATGCACATTCAAGATTGCAGGGTACCAACGCCCACTTCCACACACCAGTTTCCGGTCGGTCCACGTGTGTGGCATTCATACCTGAGCGCATTTATGTTAAGTACAGTCAGTTCGAATTCTACTTCTAGTTCTAGAGGCAACAGGGCTTGACACAATGGGATTCCAAGTTATATTTCTTCGAAAAATAGAGATTCCATGAATTAACACCATCTCTGACACTATACTTAACATCCCTGCTACAAGAAACATCCAACTCCGATCCACTTGTGTCATGATCAGACGAAGTGTCTAGGTCATGATCTGGGTTGTTTCTCCTACGAGGCCGCTTCTTTACTGGTGTCCACCCCTCAGATCCATCCTTCACATATTTAACTCCAGGTAAAATAGTAGTCTCTCATCTCACAGACTCACAAGTTGTGAGGTCCATTAGAGCAGGGCCTGGGGCAGTCACTTCTGACTCTGCCACACAAGTAGTTAGATCCAATGGATTCGCAGAGAGGGTAGTAACTTCTACAGGGCTGTTGGCAGAGACTTCATTGTGTTTAATTAATGAGCTATTAATTAATAAAATTTTACTCATTGGTGCATGCAAGTTGATGCAACGCATCACCCAGCATTATGCAAACTGCCAAGTGTTAGCCACATTTTGGCTAGCTAACAGTCACATTATAAACTAAGAGCCTGTAAATCAATAATTGGTGCTCGCCGTAATTGCAAGCTGCCTGGATGCAATGTCATGCTGATAGTGATCAGAGCCAATACATGGCGGAGGTGTGGTCTTCTTCTCGCACTGAATGGGCAGGCTAAGCCCCTTCCCCCCAAGTCCCCCTGGTTCCTTCAAGGCATTCAATTTTGTTCTAATTAACCGAAATTTTGCCTTCCAGCTTGATCCAGATAATTGAGAAATGAGGTCCGGATAAACTAGGTTGTACTGTACTTCTTGTATTGCAGGAGCTTGGAGATTTACCACTACTCGAGGCAACATCACCTCTTGACTCACTTGGACTTCTAGGCTTTCCACTAGTTTGTTTGTAACCAAATTTGACATGCTTTAAAAACTCTTTCATGCCCAAGGGGTGAACACTAAGCAGGAGGTACAGACTGTTTCTGTTGTGAAGTTAATTACAGTTTCTGAGATAGAGTTTGTCACAAATGTAAAAGACAAGGACACTTGAAGAATTGTGGACAGTATGTATTGACATTCTCAAACAGTAATACGTACTAGATCTACATTATTATAAAGTATCAAGTGGTTGGAAGATGCCCTGTCCAACAAGTATAGATTACCACATGAGCCAAGCACCTTTAAAGATAAAAATATTCATGATGTATGTGCACTGCCAGGCCAATTATTTCAAGATGCCTAGCATGGAATAACGGTGTTATGGGTCAGTCTTAGATCTACTCTTTACCCTTGAAGATAATGAACAACAGGAGAAATAGGAGTCCAAACAACATTTGTGTGATTGATTGAAAGACCAGGTATGCCATGACATTCGCTGTAATCAACACTTCTGTTGCATGAAACATCTAGATCTGAACCGCTGCCACTAGACTGACTGGAAATAGATCAAGAGTCAGTGCACCAAGAACTGTGTCTCTTCTGTCTACTAGCTCTCTTCTTCTTCACTGGCATCCAGCTCTCCTCACCATTCACACTGTGTTGCTGACTATGTTGCCGATGGCTCGCAGAGTTTTGTAACTACAGTACAATTCTCTAGGTAAGATGCTATGGGAACAATTAGTATAGGGTGAGCAAGACGTAGGCATACCAAAGCTATCAGAGTTTACATTCACAAAAGCTGTTCAATTAGCCCAGAGCACTAAAACAGCCAAGCAAAGTCTTTTAACACTGATGGATGCCATCAAGAGAGAGAGAGAGAGGCCCCAGCTGATATGGAGCATAACCTCTGTCATGGCTGAACATGGGCCCTTGAACACAACCCCTCTGACCAGAGTAAGACTCCCACTGATACAAAGCACAACTCAATTCAGTTTGAGCTGATGGACATAGCGCTTACTGCTACACTCTTTTCAGAGAACATTTTCATGAAAATTCATAAACCTAAACCAAACTTTAATGCCTGTTTCTTTTTAGTAACTATCCTTCAGGAGAATAATCAATATAAATCTTGCAAAGATACTCTTGTGACTAGGTCGAGACATAATAGATTCTTCTTGTACTTATTTCACTAGTCAATTATGAAACTTTTAATTCAAACGTTTCGGTTGCTAATCTTCAGCAGACCGACCACAGTGAATATGGTGGTAATAGGAAATGATGATGCTTAAATACAATGAATGAAATTAAAATAAGAAAAAGAATTATCTGCAAACAGTGGACATAAATAAGGGAGAAAAGTGTAGATGGGTTATTTTCTTCATTTGGGACCTATTTTCACCCTTCCTTGGATCAAAAGTATCTTAATAGTATGGATATGTACAATAGATTCTATAATTTGTACACTATACCAATTCACATGTATAGGCACTGAAAATTAAAGTTATATTATCAATAGCTAAGAGTCTGAGAACATAAATTATTTTATGTATATTATTATGTCAGGACTCTAATTGTATTCATATTGTGTGTGCACGTGATTGACCTTGTGTGTTGATACTTTTTTTTTGCTTTTCCCACGATCGTCGGGAAAAATTTCGACCGATTATTGAAGTGGCAATTCTTTCAAGCCCTCCTGGTTAAGTGGCAGAGGAAACTGGGAGCGCCCAAACCAGAAGAGTTTCCACGACCTTCTGGCCCATGTGAGGATGTGCGAGGAATACGAGAGAATATATGCAGCCTCTGCTGAGTCCAGTAATACTAACCACAGTCAAAAGCAAGGGAATTCGAAAAAGCCTCCTGCTACTGGCAAGAGTGTGGTCCTGAAGAGCAGTTCGAGTGAACTGACCCCAGCTCTGAAGGAGTGTCGCTGTTACTTCTGTTAACAGACAGGTCACCTCCGATGTGACTGTCCGGAAGCCCCAGGTAAATTGGCCTGTAACTAAATCTTCTACCAGTGTTGTTGCCTCTGAGGTTCGTCAAGAAGACCTCACAGAACACCAGCTAGAGCAGTTATTGGCTGAGAAGTGGCTGTCGGTTCACTACTGGAGGTAGAAGTTGAGCTTGAAGGAGTGCCAACCCTAGCCCTCCTGGATACTGGTGCCCAATCTACTATAATATCGAGAGCTACTTTACACGCAGTCGTGAAACACCTGCAATCGTATGGCAAACCCATCAAGTGAATCATTGTGATGCTCCTGCTGACTCCACTTAGTGATACAAGTGCCGCTGCTGTGTCCAAGATTATTCTTGTAGGTGCTGTGTCGATCCCCGCTCAAAAAGGTTGTATTCTACATGCTTGCATTGATGCTCTGGAGACCTCTAAGAACTACCTATTTGAGCCAAACTGCTCTGTGTTAGAGGAGTGGGGATCGAGGGTCTGCTGTTGAATCTGGGGTATCCTTGACAGAAGGAGAAGTTGTGCTCCCTCTTGACCATTAGGGAACACTATTCATCTTGAAGATGGTATGGAACTGGGGACCATATGGAATGTATGTATTACTGAACCCAATGGTCAAGTGGAGGATAATGCTCCTAGTGACCTCCCACCTAGATAGATACCCAATGAGCACGACCGCAACTGTTAAGATGATTACCCCTTCACTGGAACGCCTAAAGAACTACTTGCCGTCTTGTGTTTGCCTCTGGAGAAGCTGACACCTGAACAGAGCCAGCAGTTGAAAGGAGTTTAGTGATGTATTTGCTTTGAACGACTCCGAGTTGGGCTGCACTAATCTAGTACAGCATAGGATTGACACTGGAAGCCATCCACCTATCCATCAACAGCCCTATGGTACTCCGGTGGTGGGATGTGAAAAAATGAACCAAATGGTGAAGGACATGCAAGAACAGGCTGTTGCGCAGCCATCTGACAGTCCGTGGGCTAGCCCTGTAGTCTTTGTTCCCAAGAAGGATGGTAGTCTGTGATTTTGTATTGACTATCGCAAGCTAAATGCTGTTACTTGCAAGGATGTCTACCCTCCGCCTCGCATAGACGATATCTTGGTTGATGCCAAGTATTTCACATCACTTGATCTCGCCTCTGGCTATTGGCAACTTAGCCTCGATGATGATGCCAAACAGAAAAGTGCCTTTACCACCTACAACGGATTGTTCGAGTTCGTGAGGATGCCATTTGGGCTTTGTAATGCCCCTGCGATCTTTCAATGACTGATACAGAAAGTTTTAGCTGGCCTGGAGCATAACTGTTGCTTCATCTACCTTGACAATGTCTTGGTAGCCTCCAAAACATTTGAGGACCATCAGGACCATCTGCATCATCTCCGAGAAGTATTCACTCGTCTGCAATCAGCCCTGCTACGTTTGAAGCCCAAAAAGTGTGACCTACTCCAGGAAAAAGTTTCTTTCCTTGGACATATAATATCTGCTGCAGGAGTTGAGCCAGACCCAGCCAAGACGGAATGGATCAAGAACTATGCCACCCTTGTCGACGTAATCAAGTTGAGTAGATTCTTGGGACTCGCGTCTTACCACAAGCGGTTTGCGCCCAACTTTGCGTCTATTGCTGCCCCTCTCCGTGCCCTCCTGAAGAAGAATGCTGTGTTCCACTAGACCAAAGATTGTCAAGCCGCTTTCGAGAAGCTGAAGATCACACTGACTACTGCCCCCGTTTCGCATACCTCAAGTTTGAACCAGATTTTTCCTGGAAACTGATGCTAGCATTGTGGGCCTTGGTGCAGTACTTTCTCAGGTACAGGAGGATGGAACTATCCACCCTGTTGCCTTTACCTCTCAATTGGTAGACAAACATGAGAGAAACTACGGAATGTCGGAGTTGGAGACCCTAGGACTTGTATGGGCTGTGCGATATTTTTGACCCTACTTGCTTGGGCACCCATGTGTGGTATACACTGACCATGCAGCTTGTCTCTCCATTTTGAATACTGCCAAGCCATCTGGAAAGCTGGATCGGTGGGCACTTAGATCCAGGAGATGGACCTCACTATCAGACATAAAGCTGGTAATGGGAACATCAATGCAGATGCTCTTTCGAGAACCCCACCTGTAGATAGGCAGACCAACCAGATCAGTGCTACCAGACATGATACCCATATCCCTAGGTCTATTGATCCGGATGAAGTTTGTAAGCTTCAGCAGGATGGTGATTTACAAGCCATGTCCACATATTTGCAGGGCGGAAGATTGGTCGCAAGATTGTTGCCGAGAGCCCACAGTTTTGATGTTGTTGATGGCATCTTGTATCATGAGGATCCCAAGTATCCTGGTCGCTCTTGCATAGCTGTGCCTGAGTGTTTATGATCTGAGATGATAGAGGAGGCACACAAGGGTCGCTTTGGCAATCACCTGTCAGAGAAGAAGGTGTATGATCTACAAAGATGCTGGGTGTGGTGGCGAGGTATGAGGAGTGATGTCTGCCAGTTTAGTCGCTCTTGCCTGGAGTGTGCGTCTTTCAAGGGTGGACGCAAAATGTTTCACCCTCCATCCCAGTTGGTGGCCCTTTCCATCGGGTTGCAGTAGATATCCTACAACTTCCCCATACTGCGAATGGTAATCGTTACGTTGCTGTATTTATGGATTACCTTACTAAATGGCCTGAAGCCTTTGCATTGCCAGATCAGAAAGCTGAAACTGTTGCCCGGATCTTGTGTAAGGAGATTGTCAACACGCAACACAGCACCAGACAGATCTTAAACTCTATTGATCTGGATTATAAAGCACGACTAATCTAATAAAATTTTCTACCGCTGACTATGATTTTTGGAATCAACAATTTGCTCTTCATTAAATCTCTTAAATGTCTCATTAATCAAAGCAGAACTCTATCTGGTACTCAAAAAAAGCTGAATATCACCATGCGAAATCATCTAGAGCCAAGCAATTTTACTTTAGGGTCATTCCATTTCAGTTCAACAAAAGTTCGCACGTGACCTCCTCAGAATTTGACGAAACTTGGTATGCTAGTAGTCCTTATGGTTATATGTTGTCAGCCAGAGTGCTGAGCTCAGCAGTTATATGGTTTCCAAGGAATAGCTCCCTAGATATTTGAATTTTTGCGGAAATTTCCTATACCTCTCTGTATTCAAACACTCATAACTTGCTTATTCTTCAATGTGATTTACAATAAACTATATAGCATTAAAGCATGAAAAATAAGCTTTCATTTGATATGTCATATGGCTTCATTCAACGAAGTTTAGCACCTGACGTCCAATCCTTATTTTCGACCTTTGACCTTGCAAAAAGTGCTGAATCAAAAATTTTTAAAATGTTTGTGTGCATTGTTGAGGCCTTAATCTAAATGCTCTACAAATTTCATTTTGGGGTCTCACTGGGATAGTAAGTTATATGCTTTTACACTACTGCATGTACTTATAATGGTGGGGAATTACACAAAATGAGACTCTATACAAACATTGTTACAACTACATTGTAGTCCCACATTAGTTGAAATGTTCTTAAGTTACCTAGAACAAAGTATATACATTAAAGTCATTCTATTATAATAACAGTAGCCATTTTGTTGAACTTTAAATTGAAGAAGAGGAACTCTTCCCTGTTTTGATAGTTTGATCTTTTATCAATGGTCCAGTCCTGTTGTAATCCCTTCAATATACCTGGTCATGCTTGGAAAAGCCGAAAGAAGAATCTCAGACCAGTGGCAGCCTGGATGTGTGAAAAGGCCCCAAACATTTCTACTGGGTCCAAGATTTGTGATACATGCAGGAAAAAGTTAAGCACTGGAATTCAAGTCCCTAAGTCTGATCCTTATAGTCCTCGTAGTTCTCCAACTCCTACCATTCCAGAAGAACATGAAGGGCTCTATTTTCAGTCTTCAGCAGCAGTTTCCTCTCTCAATAAGTGCCTAGAAGAAATTGGTGAGACACCATATTCCAAGAGCAGAGCCCGAGCAAAAGGTTACCCAAGAAAAAAGGTGAAGAAGATTACACAAGCAATGCAACATGTAATTACCACTGGTGAAGCAGATGATGATGGAAGTGAGATGCTTAAACAGCTGAAGGAGAAGTTTCATGCCACGAAAAAATGAAATGAGCAACTCCAAGTGCTTACTGTATTACCGAAAAGCTGGACAGTAATCAAATCCAACAGGAATTTGGCGTTTCAGCCTATATGGCACGTAGATCAAAGAAGTTAGTAGAAGAAAAGGGCATTCTTTCTGTTCCTGATCCTGTATGCATACCTTTGCTGCCAGCAGAAACAACTGACACTGTAATTGCTATTTATGAATCTGATGACGTAAGCCGTGTAATGCCAGGTAAAAAAGATTTTGTGTCAGTAAGAATTGCAGGCAAACGTCAGCACATTCAGAAGCGACTGGTTCTTAGCAACCTGAGAGAGGCCTATCACGAATTTAAAAATGAATTTCCTGAGAAAAAATAGGATTTTCAAAATTTGCTGAACTGAGACCAAAGCATTGCATTCTGGCGGGAGCGAGTGGTACACACTCAGTATGCGTGTGCACAATACATCAAAATGTGAAGTTGATGATGCTTGAAATACAATTTCCAGAGCTACCAACTTATCAGTTAAGTTTATGTGTAACCCTCCACATCCTAGGTGCTATTTGGGTGAATGTGATGTCTGCCCAGGAACTGAGAAACTTCAGCAACAACTACTCACTCATTTTGATGAAACTGAAGTGGAGCAAGTTGTCTACAAGCAGTGGGTCTCTACTGATAGATCTACACTCCAGACCTGTTGTACATCAGCAGAAGAGTTTACTGACTCCTTTTGTGATAAGGTAGAGCTGTTGCGTTCACACTCATTTATTGCAACACAGCAGGCTTCATTCTATGCAACTCGTAAGGCAACACTAAAGGTAGGAGAGTTTTTAGTAACTGCAGTTTTTTCTGAAAACTACTCATTTGTGCTGCCCAAGGGTTCCACTGGAACAATTCCCAGGCAACTCTACACCCTTTTGTTGCCTACTATCTGGATTCAAATGGTGAAGTTCATCATTTGAGCTACGTGGTCATATCACACTGTCTACACCATGACACTGTAGCTGTTAATCTTTTTCAAAGTGTTTCATTGATTTCTTAAGGAAATTTCTGCCACCATCATTGCACCCTACGAAGATAGTATACTTCTCAGATGGCGCTGCAGCACAGTACAAAAACCGGAAAAATTTCCTTAATTTGTGTCATCATGAGGAGGATTTTGGAATCGCTGCAGAGTGGCACTTTTCTGCCACTTCACATGGAAAGGGAGCTTGTGATGGTCTGGGTGGTACAGTAAAACGATTAGCAGCTCGTGCTAGTCTCCAAAGGCCTACAATGACCAATTAATGACAGCACGCCAGTTGTTCGATTGGGCATGTGCAAATGTGCCAGCTGCTCACTTTGGCTATTGTAGCACTGAAGACTATGAACGAGAACAGCGTTTGTTCGACCAAAGGTTTCAACAGTCTCGCACTATACCTGGTACAAGAAGGCTACATTCATTTATACCTGTCTCAAAGAGCATTGTTCAAGTCAAGTTTTTCTCGTCATCAGATACATCCAGAAATGAGCAAGTCACTCTAATGAAGAACGATCTCCCTCTAGAATCAATTTCTGGCTTTGTTACTTGCAAGTATGATGAGAACTGGTGGTTAGCTTGTGTTCTAGAGGTTACTCAAGAAGTGAAACTAACATTTTTTCATCCTCATGGACCTTCAAGCAGCTTCAGATACCCAGAACCACAAATTATTCACACTGTATCAGTAGAACACATTCTATCCTTAGTAGATCCAAGAACAAGGAGTGGACGTACATACACCATGACAAAGAAAGACATTTCTTCTGCTTCTGATATATTTGACAATATATCAAAGTAAACTAATCAGCTAATTTACATTTTTAAAATTAATTTTGTGTTTACAAGTGTGTATTGTTCATATGTATTGTAGAACTTATTAACAAATAATCTAAAATTTAACAAGGTAGTGCAACAATAAACCATGTAACTTACTATCCCAGTGAGACCCCAAAATGAAATTTGTAGAGCATTTAGACTAAGGCCTCAACAATGCACACAAACATTTTAAAAATTTTTGATTCAGCACTTTTGCAAGGTCAAAGGTCGAAAATAAGGATTGGACGTCAGGTGCTAAACTTCGTTGAATGAAGCCATATGACATCAAATGAAAGCTTATTCTTCATGCTTTAATGCTATATAATTTATTTTAAATCACATTAAAGAATAAACAAGTTATGAGTGTTTGAATACGGAGAGGTATAGGAAATATCCGAAAAAATTCAAATATCTAGGGAGCTATTCCTAGGAAACCATATAACTGCTGAACTCAGTACTCTGGCTGACAACATATAACCATGAGGACTACTAGCATACCAAGTTTCGTCAAATTCTGAGGAGGTCATGTGCGAACTTTTGTTGAACTGAAATGGAATGACCCCACAGCCAGCCACGTGGGGACTAAAATTATTTAGTGAGAAGCGAGTAGCTAGGAAAGAAGACCCAGGAGACAGCTAATCGACTCAGCGCTTGTCAGTAATGAGATAGATTCTAGGTACAGTAAGTTCCAAGAACTAAACCAAGCCTCAAAACAACCTGTACGCGATCGCCGTACAAGGAGAGGCAATATCCACGAGTAGAAAGCTACTGTATGAAAGCGCTTAGATTAGACAAGCGTGTACAAAGCTTTGGCTTGCCTTTCTGTCTATGTGCTGTAGCAAAATTTTGAGATTAGTCAGCTTATAAGTCAAAGAAAACACCAAGTAAAAATTCATTTTTAGTGGCAGCTGCCTTGCTCATAAATATTCGCTACGGTTTGTTGCACAGCATAGCAACTGTCCTCCGTGTTAGCAACTAAGTATAAATGAACGAGGCTGACATTGCTGTCTATTTCTCTGCAACAGAAGCAGCTCCACCCCTCAAATTTTGCATGGAGCATGCTGAGATATAGCGCAGCACAGCCGTGCAAGAAAAAAATTTTTGCACAAAAACGCGAATTAAACTAAAACCGCATTTTACTCCAAAAAAAACAACAATTTCCTAACCAGCACGTTTTCCCTTCACAGGTCACATATGCCAAACCTCCATCATCATTATCATCATTATCATCATTATTATTATTATTATTATTATTATTATTATTATTATTATTATTATTATTATTATTTTATTATTCTTATTCTTATTATTCTTCTTCTTCTTCTTCTTCTTCTTCTTCTTCTTCTTCTTCTTCTTCTTCTTCTTCTTCTTCTTCTTCTTCTTCTTCTTCTTCTTCTTTTCTCAGAGACTATTCTTTTTTAGAAGCTGATTCTTGAACGGATCTTCCGGTACAGTCACTTTTGCCATCGGTTTTTAGAGCCTCTCATTGAGTAGCTAGATAAAGCGCCTCCTCCATATGGTTGCCATTAATTTCTACCCTCATGAATAATTCATTAGCTTCTAGAAAATTCGAATTGACGACCCTTTCCACACACAAAAATGTGCGTTATTTGGAAATAAATGCACTGAAGTTGCCTGGAACTATTTTGTGATACCTGGTTGCTCTTCTTAAGAGATGAATCAGGACTTTGACTATCATAACATATAGAAAGACAAGTAAATCTTATGATACAGCTCCTGCCTCCAAATGACTGAGATGTGTTATCAAGCAGGCTACACAACTCAGTTGGGACTTCAAGTACCAGCTCAGCAGCCCGCCGCTGGCTCAGTGAGTCTGGCTTGCCAGACTACTAGCTCAGTAGCTAGCTACACACACCAACTCAAATGTAATTTTTAGAAATATGGAAAAATGAGAACAAACAAGTAAAAAAAACATTGGAAATGTAATGAAACACAGGAATGGCCTAATTCCCAGTACGGTAGTACTGGGTACACAGGAATGGCACAGATGGCCCATTAGCGCAATACAAATATTCACGCGAATAACTCTGCAAAAACTGAGCGCTTAGCACTAAAAGGCTTCTTAAGCTACTATTTAGCTCTTTCTCTTTCTAATGAGCCCAAAAACATGGCCTAAAACCATAACAAACACCAAACCTCCAAATTTCTCCATCTTCTTCTTATTATTCTTCTTCTTCTTCTTCTATCTTGGCTCGAGTTTTCTCAGAGACTATTCACTTTTAGAAGCTGATTCTTGAACGAATGAGCTTGGTTTCTTCCGGGACAGTCGCTTTTGCCATCGGTTTTTAGCGCCTCTCATTGAGTAGCTAGATACAAGGCGAAAAGCGCCTCCTCCATATGGCCGCCATTAATTTCTACACTCATGCATAATTCATTAGCTTCTAGAAAATTCGAATTGACAACCCTTTCCACACACAAAAGTGTGCGTTATTTGGAATTCAAATGCAAGTTTTGTAATACCTGGATCCTCTTGCTCTTAAGAAATGAATCAGGACTTTGATTATCATAACATATAGAAAGGCAAGTAAATCTTATGATACAGCTCCTGCCTCCAAATCATGCAAATGACTGAGATGTGTGTTACACTTCAGTATCAAGCAGGCTCAGTACACAACTTACTGAGCAGCCTGGCCACAGTCTAGCTGGCTTGCCAGACTACTAGCTTAGTAGCTAGCTACACACACCAACTCAATTGTGATTTGTAGAATTATGGAAAAATGAGAACAAACAAGTACAAAAAACATTGGAAATGTAATGAGACACAGGAATGGCTAAATCGTAAAAAGAACGCAAACAAGATGGAATGGCTGTTAGGAGTGTGTAAGGAATTCTTCCTATAGGCAGACCAACCAGCTCAGTGCTACCAGAGATGATACCCATATCCCTAGGTCTATTGATCCGGATAAAGTTTGTAAGCTTCAGCAGGATGGTGATTTACAAGCCATGTCCACATATTTGCAGGGTGGAAGATTGCCGGATGCTGGTCGCAAGATTGTTGCTGAGAGCCCACAGTTTTGATGTTGTTGATGGCATCTTGTATCATGAGAATCCCAAGTATCCTGGTCGCTCTTGCATAGCTGTGCCTGAGTGTTTATGATCTAAGATGATAGAGTAGGCACACAAGGGTCGCTTTGGCAATCACCTGTCAGAGAAGAAGGTGTATGATCTACTAAGACGCTGGGTGTGGTGGCGAGGTATGAGGAGTGATGTCTGCCAGTTTAGTCGCTCTTGCCTGGAGTGTGATTCTTTCAAGGGTGGACGCAAAATGTTCCACCCTCCATCCCAGTTGGTGGCCCTTTCCATCGGGTTGCAGTAGATATCCTACAACTTCCCCTCACTGCAAATGGTAATCGTTACGTTGCTGTATTTATGGATTACCTTACTAAATGGCCTGAAGCCTTTGCATTGCCAGATCAGAAAGCTGAAACTGTTGCCCGGAGTGAGGAGATTGTCAACACGCAACACGGCATCAGACAGATCTTAAACTCTATTGATCTGGATTATAAAGCACTACTAATCTAATAAAATTTTCTACTGCTGACTATCATTTTTGGAATCAACAATTTGCTCTTCATTAAATCTCTTAAATCAATATTCCTGAGTATGTCTCATTAATCAAAGCAAAACTCTATCTGGTACTCAAAAAAAGCTGAATATCACCATGTGAAATCATCTAGAGCCAAGCAATTTTACTTTTAAGGTTACGGGGTACATTCTGTTATGAATATTTAATGAGCAAGAATGAAAAGTTTCTTGCAGCAATTCCCTGCCAAAATTTCAAACACAGTTATTCTTTCTAACTTTCAGGGCTAAACGGCAAAAAGACAACCTCAGCATGCTTACTACGCTCAGAGAAATCAACAGAAAGAGTAGCCAAAAATTTTTGGCATCAGGTATTTCAAGAGGCAACATTCTAGATCGAGTATGGAAGCATTAGACGCTTATTTCCAACTGTCTTGCAGGGCCAGATCTTTTCAGTTGGCTTCTCTTTCTTATAGTTTGAAAAAAATGGTAGCTCAAACTTAGTGATTCTGCAGCAGAAGCAAATCCTGTTAAAAAGAGCCACTTTCACATACAAAATAATTCGAAAAAAAATGATCCCAAAAATCATGCCAACAGTTTTGCACAAGTTGCGGTTTGCTTCACACTAAAATAACTACGCATGCTTCATATTCATGAGCAAACAGTAGCCCGTAACCTAATAGGCTACCTCGATTATTTCTGGAATGCACTTTCACCTCTAGACGTATTAGGGAGCATGCCCACTATTAAAGCGAAGCTCCATGCCATTTTTCACACTCACTTCATTCCTAACTTTGATTCATCAAAATTAATGTGTGCTCTTATCACCTTGTATGTCTGTGCTTTAAATGTTCCATCCTCCCAGTAAAAACTTCTTTCAGTACTTAAAACATGAATCTCTTACAATCACAATATTTCTATGTAATATAATAGCATTTGTTGTTATCTATAACATGTAACGCCTAGTAGTCGACTAACCGTGAGTCTATATAAAGTACTCTATAGAAAGTAGGATCACCAGTAGTGTAGTTAACTGAGTCACTTAGAGCTATATCAAATCACTTCATTCAGCAAAAAAAAGTATCAACACACGGGGTCAATCACATGCACACACAATATGAATACGATTAAGAAATTTGGAGTCCTGACATATCCTCCCTCTGAGCCAGGATGATGTCCTCGACTCCAGGAGGTTACAGAACCGAAGCAACTATAACCAGCAAGTCGAAGTCAATAATTAACCACAATAACAATAAACCTACAGTCATACAATCCTAGCACGAGTTCCATGTTCAATTAAGAGCAGCTCTGGATCGGGTCACAGAACCATCATAGGGAGTGGGTGTGACTTGCTCACTCACCATCCTCTTTGGTGTTCTTGTTTTCTTTTTCTGACCCTTCCAGGTCTCGTCACCTTGCTCAGGTTTGCATAGGCGGACCCGATTCAAGATTGGGTCATGCTTACCAAGCGGATTTTGACATTTGTATCAGTAACACCAAGCACTCGGTAGGGCCCATGGAAGCGTCTCTTAAGCTTGCGATTTTTACCTTGTATTTCAGACGGCATGTAAACCATTACACGATCTCCAATCTTCAGATCAGCTGCTTTCGCATTGCAATTATAGTACTTCTGCTGATTCTTCTGAGCTTTCTCAACGTTCTCAGCAGCAAGCCTCCAAGTAAGCGATAGATCAGCGCACATTTCTGTCTTGTAGTCAGTCATCCACATCTACCAAGTAGGGGTTCAACTTCAGTATGGACAAGTGGGTTCCTGTCATATGCTAAGAAGAATGGCAATTCCTTGGTGGATTCCTGGACTGTTGCTTGGTAAGCGAACAATAAATAGAGAAGATGGGTGTCCCAGTCGCGGTCTCGGACATTACAGGACTTTGAGATCATACGGATAAGGGTAGAATTGAACTTTTCAACCAACCCGTCAGTTTGGGGGTGGTATGCTGACGTGTTAATTTTCTTCACATGTAGGAGCTTGCAAATTTCCTGGACAAGACTGGAAAGGAGGTTAAATACACGGTCAGAAAGCAACTCGTCAGGTATATCTCAGTGTTGAATTCTCTGTATTGATTCAATCTCTTCGAGTAACATGGGTCTTCAGACTTGGAAATTATTCATAAGTTGTGAATGTACCAGTGATATGTAGAGCATTCTCATTGTTGGATCGACTGAATGATTGATGTAGAATTTTCTATGCTTTACTGCAAAGATATTGGGTAATGTACAATGAGTCTGAGCGGATATAGATCCCTAGATCTTTGTGAGATGAGCATATGATCAAGAATGCAATCATGGATTTTATGTGCAGTTGGAATGATCACTACTGTCATGATTATAAAATTCATTAATTTGTGTCAAAGTATATGATTCAATGGAGATTCCAATAATAGTGTACAAATAAAATGATTCGAGGAAGAATGATAGAAGACAGAAATTTGATTCATCAAATGAAAGTCTCCACTCAGAGCACCATCTTGCATTGGAGCAAATATCAGTCTGAAGTAGAAGGTTGTCTGAAATACTTTTGAGAACTTTAGTATCATCAGCAAAGTCGAACACAAAGTTTAAAGAACTGGCTGATTCAGGCAACTCATTGATTAATAAATAACAGAGGGTCAAGAATATTGCCCTGATATACACTGAAAATAACTGGTAAAGTAGTGATGTGGAGCCATTGAAGTGGACACAAGGATATCTGTTAAGATATTCCTGAAACCATTTCGATATTGTACCACAGATACCAAATCCCCTAAGTTTGAGTAAAAGTTGTTGGTGGGGAACTGAATCAAATGCTTTTTTGAAGTCTAAGTATATAGCAGTATTTTCTGAGGAACTACTAATAATGGAGTTAATGAAAATGAGGATCTGTTCAGCAGATGTTCAGTATTTTGTGAAACCAAATTGATGGCTTGATAAAGAATTATAGCTCAAAATATGCTAGATTAAGTGATTAAAATTCAGATGCTCTAAAATACTACATATAGTGCAGAGAAGAGGAAATAGCAGGGTAGTTCTTAACTTTGGATTTGTCAGCAGATTTAAATATTAGTATAATAGTATGACATAACCACTTATGTGAGACGGTGTGCTTTGAGATACACAGTTTACATAGATGGTGAAAAGGAATGTATAGTTCAAGAGCACAAGATTTTAGGAGTTTGGGGCTGATGTCATCACCACCCATAGATTTGGTTGTGTAGTAACATTATTGAATAGTTATTATGTAAGACTGGTCTCTAATGTTTGTAATCATGAAGTCATATTTTATTTCCATACCCTGTTCTGTTTAACTATTGATCTTTGTTGTAAATCTCTCGCTTAATTGTAGAATTGTTCTGAACCTAGCATGCGCCATAGTGCTATATTGGCAATGAGATAGCAGCAACTTGGGACAAGATACAAGTGTTTAATAGTTCCAAAGAGCAGTTGGGTCATTTTTTTGTGGCCAATGGGATCACAGATGCTGACAAGCATAATATATTTCTAGGTACATACATGCTCCTATGAAGTTTGGAGACAAGACCTATGATGCATTGCTTACTGTCTTAAGCAACAATTTTGAGCCGACACCTTCAGCGATCATGGAACACTTTAAGTTTCACAGCAGAATCCGCAAACCTGACAAGTCAGCAGGAGATTATATTGCTGAGCTTTGCAAGTTATCTAAATATTGTAAATTTGTATAAACTTTGAACAATATGCTTCGTGATAGAATTGTGTGTGGAATAAATGAAGAAAGTGGCTTCTAGCTGTACCTGACTTTTCAGAGTCCAAACCTATGTAGACTGAGTTGGACACCAGGTGAGCCCAAGTCTGATTTAACCATTTTTCAGTGTGGATGGAAAGGACATTTTGCTTCTAAGTATACTGTTAGCAAAGAGAATGTCTATGCCCAATGGAAGGCAACATAATCCACAGTTCCGGAAGAAGCCAGTTTGGGTCATGGAGGAGGACACTTTCTCTGAAAGCACAAGAGATTTGTTGATGCATGTGGGCATGAACAAGGCCACAAGTAAGTCGTGTGTACCTCCGATACTAGTATCTTTGAAATTAGATGGTTGTTATGTGAGCTAGATACAGGTGTCCCCCAAGAAGCCTCTGACAAGTTATGTCCTGGGACTCCGGGAGGGTTTACCAAAACCAAGTTATGTACATATTCAAAGGAACCACTACCTATATGTGTTGGGTGTGCTAAAGTAAACTTGAAGTACAAGGGTTAGTAGTATGCAAACATACCTTTAATATTGGTGGCACCGTGAAAGGGGATCGATGGTCCCAGTTTGTTTGGCTTAACTAGGTACAATTAGTTTGGCAGGAGATTCACTCAGTAGTTCAAGACTCCTTGCAAGATGTCCTGGATTGGCATCAGTCTGCTTTTCAGAGTGACCTGGGAACACGAAATGATTTGAAGCCAAAAGTGCTAAACTGAGGTAATTTAAAACAGTTCCCTATGCCCTAACTACAAAGATAGAAGAGGAACTAGACAGATTAGTGGAGGAAAGCATGTTAGAGCCAGTTGAAACTGCAAATTAGGCAGCACTGATAGTTCCTGTACTGAACTAGAGCATCCGTATTAGTGGTGACTTCAGCCTGATTGTCAAAGTTGGACAACTATCCTGTCCCTAAGGTCGAAGATCGCTTTGCAAAACTTCAAGGAAGTAAGAACTTTATGAAGTTAGACCTGAAGCAAGCATATCAGCAACTGCCCCTTGATGAGAACTCCAAACAGTATCTTCTCATAAACACTCACAAGGGCTTATTCAGGTATACTCGTTTGCCGTTTGGTGTAGCTTCTGCACCCGGAATATTTTCAAACAAGAGATGGAAAAGCTCACTGTTTTCATAGATGATCAGATAAAGGAAGTGCTTGCACTGGTTTGAGCAAAATGCCGGTAGAAAAAATTGAGTAACTCTCTAAATATCTGACCAATTTCAAGCAAAGCACTCATTCTCCCCGTTCCTATTGTGGTTTTTCCAGCTTCCCACTTTTTACCAGTCAAAAGTTACAGGACTTTGCAGATTCTTTGCAACTGTTGGGTTGTAAGACTGCCTTATATGGCATAGTGTGTTACGTAACTAAATGCAATAAGTTGCGTAATAGTTGACCACGTGGCAGTTCAGTGCTAGTGTAGACTGTGACTAGATTGTTGAAAAGTATTAATGGAGCATAACAGCACTAACTGGTTTGGAGGAATACATCAGGCTGGCTATTCTGAATGGAGCTATTTTCCTTCAACTCAGTCCAACTACATGGATTTTGGAGGAAGTGGGCAAGCCGCCCAGCCTGTTGAAGACCACTCACTAGCTCCTGTGAGAGAACCCGCTGAGTGTATGTATCAAGTCAAGTTTATTAATCCAAAAAGGAAGAGTGAATTCATGGTACGCATATGGCATGCAGTATCTCAAGTATTTAAAACACCAGCACAGCTACGTGAAAAACTTAGACAGTCTTTTCCCAATGATGTCTCAACACAAGTGGACTTCAAGATAGGTTATATGGAGGCTAACAACAAACGCTGGATTGTTGAAAGTGAGGACCTTGCTTTAATGTATCGTACACTCAACCTGGGTACACGCATCACACTGTGGTGTGATGGAAGAAGTGCTCAAGATGAAGAACGTGGCACTGCTCCAAAAAAGAGGAAAACCGACACATGTAGTGAAAGTTCAGCAGTGGAGAATGCTGAAGCAGTATTCAAAGAGCTTAAAGAAAAGCCCCCCAAAGTGCCTAATCCAAAGTTAAGACTTTGGGCAAAGATGATTGACAAGGGAAGACATGATGACTATGACAACCCGCCTAATATCCCATTGATCACCGGCTCACCATCCACTAGCACAAAGAAAACTACAATGGCAGATGCCTTAGTTACACTGGCAACTGCGATCAAGTCACCTGCGACTCCACAGAAGGCTGCTTGATCACGTATGGAAGCCGGCAAATTCTCTCCTATGAGTAGTGCAAAGTTGCGAAAAAGCTGTTTAGATGACCTCAAGACACTAAAAGAGTTGTTTCAAGATGATGTGATCACAGAGTCTGAGTTTGGAGAACAAAAGGAAAAGATTCTCCATACCCTCAAGGAGATCAATTGATTATTTGACCAAACTTGATGGTTAATCTTGAACTCGAACCCTTATTTTATCACAAACTAATATTTTCAATCATCTCTGTTTAACATTTACTGTATGTGATGTTCATTACAAATAACCAGCATGTTGTATCCATTGCATACAATCGCTCCGATTTATGGCTAAAATTGAATAAATGACTAAGCTTTCACAGTCCAATGTGTCAAGTAGAGTTTCGTTTGCACATAGTGTCAACTTTAGTTTTGAAAAAGCTTCCTCGATAGGATTCAAATCTGGGCAGTAGGGGGGCAGAAAATACAGTAAGGCCCCAGTAGACTCAATTACTTGTGTAACTTGTTGAATGTGGTGGATGGATGCATTGTCCATAACAACAATGCTATGTGGGTTTATACCATTAAAGCGATTCAAATGGGGAAGTAGACAATTTTGTATAAAATACATAAAAGTATCTCCGTTCACTGAGGATGAAATTGTGTAGCAATCCAAGATTCCACTGGTTGACATTGCTGCAATTGCATTGACCCTTTGACCACGAACCAAAAGTTGCCTAGAAACTGGTGGTTTGCCACGTACGCCATAGCCAAATCTTCTCAATCAATGCCGCCTGTCAGCTCCAGTCTCATCAATGAATATGAGCATTTCTGGATGACCATGAAAAACTTTCATGTCTTCAAGATAGGAAGCTCTCAAATATAGATCTCTTTGCTTTGCAACCATGACCATTTTTTGTCTGGTAATATTGGATGCATGCAAAAACCTCCAAATAGTAGAAACATCAACATGTGTGCCTGTCTCTTGGATTAGCAAGTCTCTAATCTCTCTAAGGTAGATATTTGGCCTCTCTGCTATTGTTTCCAGAATAATGATTTGATCTATTTCCATTAGTTTTGCTGTGCCACTGTTAGGAGGATACTTCCTTTTTTCAACATCACCAGTGTTCTTGAACAGAGATACAGTTCGATATACTGTAAAGGTATCCACACTGAAGCTATTCGCAGCTTCTTTATATGTTTTGCCTTCTCCTTCCACTAAGTACACCATCCTCCACCTCAAGCCAGCTGAATAAGCTTTTGTCCTTAGAGGCTCACAAGACATCTTTAAGCTAGCACTGATCTAAATTAAAATTTGAATTTAGTGTACATGTATGAGCTACTTCTATATGTGGAAGTCAGGAGTCTGAGACATGATTTCCATAAATGGAATTATTTTCAAATTTGTGCTTGAATATTGCAAAGATTTTAAAAAACCCTGTAGCTATTTTGTTCCATATAAAAAGGTATTGCATGAATCTCATTATTTCACTTCCGGTGGACTTAGCAGTGAGTTCCAGTAGCCGATGGAGCAATTCACCTGAGATTGGCACTGTACCATCCATGCAGCAACAAATGGCCAGGCTGAATGTGCAGTACAGATTATTAAATGAAAGCACCGATGGTGTACAAGCCTCGGCACACTCAACATCTAGTACACATTTATTATAAAGTTCATCAGAAAAAATCTAGCAAATCTCGGCACAACCCACATGTACATGTATACACAACATAACATTGTGTCATGCCACACTCACGGAAAGGATGGAGCCTGGGGATGAGCCTGGCTATAGACTGCGGGCCCAGGTTAGCCTCATGATCTGATCAACCGCACAAGTCTATGGCAAGATTGAGCTATGCTATGATAAATCATGTACTAGCTATAGAGTCACACTATACATTACAATATGCTTGCACAGAAAGCCCTGTCTGTCTTGCCAAGCAACACTGGCCAATGCAACAGCAGCAGCAACAACAGCACTGCATCTTCATAATACATTCATTAAATTCTAGATAATGCACATTAGATCAATAGGTGTGGTCCAGAGGAGGTACGAAAGGGTCACGTGATGGCCACTGTTATATGTAAGTATTTTTTTTGCTAAATCTGTCTTTCATGAGATTTCGATAGGACAGACGGACAAAACGACTACTGTAATCCTCTGCACATGACCCCCCAAAGCAAGACTGGAATGGCACCTGATGCTCGGACGCAAGTTGCGAATTCATCTTGATTTGGTCTATGGGCTAATAATATATATCTCTCAACGGGTTTGAGATGAAGCAATTACATTAATAGAAAGACCATGACACTAATGAATATGATTGGGAAGTTGTATATGTGTTGTTATTGTTTTTTTGTGTGTGTGTATGCACATCAAGCTAAGGGGGAAGGAATGTAGTAACATTATAGAATAGTTATTATGTAAGACTGATCTCAATATTGATGACATCATATTTATTTCCATTCCCTATTTTACCTAACTATTGATCTTAGTTGTAAATTTCTTGCTTGTCTTGATCTGTAAAACAGAATTGTTGTTCTGAACCTAGTGTGAGAGTTGAGAGCACAGTGAGCACATCAAAATCAGTAAATATAATAGAGCAAATGGCTTGAGGAGGTAGTTGCCAAATTAGGTAAGGTAAAGGACTGCGGCATGAATGTGAAGCCTGAATTTAAAAAGTCATTGAACAGTTGGGCTTGTCAAGATCACTTTTGGAGTCGACCATGGAAGACTAGCTGACACAGGAATGTTGTAAACAAAGAAAGGGAATGAATATATTCATTAGGGCAAGCATAAGCGAGCCCTACTTAAGCGTGTTGAACGAGTTGTTTCTTAATGGCTCAAATATTAAGAACCTAATTAAAAGTCAACCCCTTTGTGTTTTTAACTATTGTATGAAAACCAAACTTGGTGTTCATGGTATTTTTATATGGTGTTCAAAATCAAAGTCTGATGTTTATGCATGAGTGGGGTTAGATCCAAAAATACATATTTTTAAGTAGAGTATAAGAATACTCATTGGAGAAGGGGGTTGGGGGGAATTTTTCACTTTTCCAGTAGTATTTAACCACAAGATATTGCATCTGCCCTAAAAAGGTACCAATTGCTCAATAGCTATAGTGAGATATTATCAATACACATATATAATTAGGTATACACCATATAGAAAATAGTGTATTTCTTTCGATATTTATCTGCTTTAATAATATATTAAGGACCTTTTTTCCAGAAAGATTCAATATTTTAGTGATAAACACAACATTTATCCAAAATATGACATTCTGAAAACCGCCCTTGCTATCCCCGCTTAAAGGTTTTACAGAGCGGCCACCCTCTAGCTTCACCCCTAAATGTCACATCCCCTGAGTGTATAGCTTGCAATGAGACTATTCCCATATGCAGAACTCCATGCCATGCGCTTGCTCGTGCTTGCCCCAATCCATGCTTCCATGCAACTTGTATATTATTTTGGGAAGGGGGTAGAGTTATGGTCTTGTATTGGATATATTGAAAAGTACAAGCGAGCTATATAGGAAATGTCTCTAGGAATTCCTGAAGATGCCGTTGCTGCTCTGACATCCATTGCTTGTGAATTACACGGTAACCCTGTTTGGTCCCTTTCTAAACACAGACGTGGCTATAGCTTCAAAATATTCTGGAATACCAGTCAGTCTCAACCTTCAATTACCCCAAATAATGCCCAGCCAACTAAAAGAAAAGTCAGAAGCCAGCTCAGAATGGACGCTTTCATTGCTAAGAAGAAGAGGGAATCCGCCACTTCAAGTATCCAATCTAAGCTCAACCACTCAGGAACTCCTGATGCCGTAAGCTGTGCCATTGATGATTCTGGACCTTTCACTGGGGAGTCTGCCCTTCCTAGGCCTGTGACCGAGACCAGTTTGTTAGAGCAACCTGATGTTGAGTCTGGGTGTGGTACTGTTAATGAATTAACCTCTCAGTCTGCTAATATTTCTCTGCCTTTGTGTAATGTTACTGATGCTGAGGCTACCGTCATAGCAATTGAGACAGAAAGTGTTACTGGTGCTCTTGGATCGCCCTCTACCAGTGTTTCTCAGCAGGACACAGATGCCAATTCCACTAGTGCTACCATTTGTGAAAGCCCTATTTCCAATCGTACAAGAAGCAGAACTGTAAGTGTGTAACACGTACTACTGGGTCTCCCTGCAGTATTTCAAATCAGTTACAGCTCCGTCTGCCTTCTCATCTTGCTGGTGTGACTAAACATCATGTAGACTTCATCAAGTGTGATACCTTGGATACTGCAAACCTCATAAGAGATCTAATGAAGGAGCAGTGGTCTCATCTAGCTGCTTCTGGTCATCGTGTTAAGGTGATAATTGGTAAAGAGCTAGTGGACGCCACTGTTGAGAATCACAGATTCATTTCTAAGCTCTCTGGCGACTGCAACTATTTCTATGCCACAGCAAAATTAGACATTAGGCTTGTTAACTCAAACACTTTAAGAGAGGTCCAATTTCGGGATACAACTTTCAGTTAGTTTAATTGTAATATTATTTGTGTATTGTCTGTTTACCCTTCCCCTTTTGCACCTCCTGTTGGTGTGTACAATTATAATTACAATTACAATAATAACAATTGAGATTTGGTAGATTCCATTTTGGCTTCCAGAGTAGATTTGATGGGGTAGGATGTTTGGAGAGACTTCACCTCAGTATCCTGAGACACTTGGCAGGTGTCGCAGTTCTGGAGTAAAACTTGATATCTTCGAAGTCTAGATGAAATTTTACATAGCTTCATAGATGGTATATCTCTGATAGATTAGCACACAAACTCAACATCCTATATAGCTGAGTGTTGTATTGCCCATTTTATGAGTAGGAACTGAGATATAAGCTGGAGAAGGCCATGGTCAAAGACATAAAAAATCACAAAAGTACTTGAAAGTTTGTGAGGTAGATGACAGAGTCGTCCAACAAACATCAGGAGGTTAAAATCATGACTATTAATTTTTTTAATGGGATTAGACAGAAAGAGAAATAATACTGAGATAGTGAGTGATGTGTGTAGCAGATTGTGGTCTACAGTGTCAGGAGGAATATAGATACAGCAAATAGTTATGAAGTAGTAGTATTGCTATCAATCGCGATTAGTTCTATAGAATCACAGAATAGAGAAGCTGATACGACTGGCAGATATATCTTTTACAGCAATTGAAACACCACCTCCTCTAGGCTTCCTGTCTTTTTGAAAGGTAGATAATTGTAGGAAGGATTTCTGGATTAAATATGTATTCGGATAGCCATGTTTCAGAGACACACACATATAAAAATTTTTAATCATAAGAATAATTATACGAAGGATTGAAATTTGCCTAGTCGTTAAGAACATTGGTGAGAAGATATAGTGGATATATTATTGAAATTTATTACCAAAGATGAATTGTTTTCTGCAGCTAACATGTGCATTAGCTAAGCATACATGTATGATCTGGATAGCAAGTTCAAGCAAATTTTTTAAGTAAACTAGAATTGTTGCAGATTTTAGCAAATTTTAGATATATACATTATGACTTTGCTGAAATTGATGAAGAAAAAGCTATTTCATAGCAAAGCACAACTATTGCAAACAGAAGATATATTATAATNGCAATTGAAACACCACCTCCTCTAGGCTTCCTGTCTTTTTGAAGAGAAGATATAGTGGATATATTATTGAAATTTATATCTACTATTAACTTCCTTGTGCTACGTATGTTTGAATTTTAGAGCATACAAGGGAAAAACACGAGCCACCTCAGAAAGTGCACAATATTGTGGCAAGTGTGGAATTGTCTAATAAAATTAGTGTATGTGCTGGTCAAGAAGACTTGAAGATTATTGCTAAGAAAGATTCAGTGGTTGAATTACTCATTTATATTGTGCAGGCACTAAATTAGATCTAAAAATGAATGGTCTCCAAACATTCTTCATTCACTTACTTAAACCTTTTTGTTGAGTACTAAGGCTTTCATTGCAAGTACCAAAAAGAAGCATAATACTTAATGACAAAGACACTATAATATGGTGTCCTGCGCTTGAGCATGAGGCAAGCTACTTTTGATCTACACAGCTCGAGACATATAATCCAATTCTGCAAAAAAAAAAAAAAAAAAAAAAAAAATGACAGCTATTACATCTTTGGCAATTATACATCGTATAGGTGCACTCTTGCATGCTCTTTGAGTTCTTGGTTATATCATTCTTTTTCTCTTCTATGCGGACCACAACAAGGCAAACACTGAGACACACGCCTTCGAAATCAATTGCTTTTAACACTAACTTGGTCAGATTAGCATAATTCAGCTGATCTAGCTATGTAAAACACGAGCTAATATGGTTCACAAGCAAAAATTTCCATGGCAAGTGTTTCAGGCATTATAATATATCTTCTGTTTGCAATAGTTGTGCTTTGCTATGAAATAGCTTTTTCTTCATCAATTTCAGCAAAGTCATAATGTATATATCTAAAATTTGCTAAAATCTGCAACAATTCTAGTTTACTTAAAAAATTTGCTTGAACTTGCTAACCAGATCATACATGTATGCTTAGCTAATGCACATGTTAGCTGCAGAAAACAATTCATCTTTGGTAATAACTTTTGATAAAACAATGTTGGAATTCATGAATAGAACATGTTAACTCTGGTTAGCAATCAAATTTTAGCAAGACCCTTCACTCCACAAAGACTTTTTTCCATCCCAAGGCCTTCCAGCACCACAACACCCTCATTACCCCAAGACCCTCATCCACACCAAGGATTTCCAACACGAGGGTGAGATCATCAATCACCCCCATTGATCATCACTTATACGTTTACAATTTACACATTATTATACTTCCATTTCTTGTCTATGTTGATTGGCATAATTATTTATTGATACTTTAGTACAAAAATAATACCAAAGGCTGGCAATTTATGTTTATGGCTAACTAGTCAACAACTAGAGTTGATTTTGAAGTGCATGCTTTAAGCATGATACTTTAAGCACATCTTCACGAAACGAGCAATCTAAAGTAGAAAACAATACCAAAATGAATATTCAGAAAATTTACGATATTACCAGTACGGTAGTACTGGGTACATAGGAATAGCACAGATGACCCATTAGTACAATACAAATATTCACGCAAATAACTACAAAAACTGAGCACTTGGCAAAAAAAAGGCTAACCTTTGTAAAGTTCTAGGAGTACATATAGTGCATATAAGTGCCTCGCACGTTTAATATTGATGACCTTCGGTATTATAGTGTACCTGTATGTACGTATGTACAGAGCTACGTAGTAGCTAAACCATCTAGTGGAGTACTTTGAGCGAGTATGGGAAGAATTAACTAAGGCTAAATCTTGTAGCTCTTGGCACAATCTATTGTAACTTCTAACTTGGAAATTTAGCATAGCTAGGCTGTTAGACCAAACAAGGCAATGCCACAAAATTGTTCCAAATATACGGGCCTTGTCCAGTCTTAGGTGACAAACAACAGACCAAGAGAATATCCAGCACAGCTAAGGGCATAGAGTAGGTCCTTCTTGAGACATGTAACAGCTAGTAATTTAATTAACCTGAACTCATTGCCCAGAAAAAGTGCTTGACCAGAGGTCCATCACCAAAAAGAGGGAGAAAAAAGTGGTGCCTCACACTAATGCGCTCGGCAATAAGCCCAAAAACATAGCCTAAAATCATCAGTAAAGTACCAAATTAAACTAAAATATGCCAAACTTCCAATGTTTTCTATCTTCTTATTCTTAAATCTTCGCTCGACTTTCACTTTATTCTTGAAGAAATGAACTTGGTGTCTTAGTCCTCAGTCGCTTTTGCGATCATTTTTTCATGTCTTTCATTGAGTCGCTAGCTAAAAGGCAAAAATCACCTTCTCTGTATGGCAGTCATTAATTTCTGCAATCAAGCAATTAAAAATGATAACCCTTTTTTATACAGAAAAGTGTGCGTTTTTTCTGAAACGTGCTGCATGAACTACCTGAAGATTTCTGGATGATGCTAAACTCAGACTTTTCTTCAAGCAGGCTACACAAAATTAATTATGAGTAACTGGCATACACACACATGCGCAAACTCAGATTTGATTCATAGAATTTTAAAAAATTAGTAAAAAACATTGGAAATGTAATACAAGACACAGGAATTGCTAAATCATAAAAAAAAAGATGGAATGGTTGTTAGATTGTGTACAGACTTCATCCTGTGGACAAAATGAGGGACTCGACATAGTAAAAAAGTATTACATGCAGCCCACAGAAGGATTCTGTTGGTGGATGCAAGTGGGCTTTGAGGCGTTAGCCTGGGAACGAGGCTAGTTAGGCGAGGTAGTGCTTTACTACAATACAAAATTAGAGTTAGGTCTGATTGTTTGTGGGGCCTCAGAATTCAAAGGTTGTGATTACAGCAAGATCGAGACCTTAATTTTGTACTCAAATTTTTTCTTTGTGTTTTGTAGAAGCTTGATACTAGCTATGGAGGTGCAGGGAGGCTAAGGCTATCCGTGCATGCAGTTGCTTTTGTAGTCTTGTTCAGCAAACTAGAAAAAAGGCAAAAATTCAGTACTATTTTTGCAAACTTTGACCAATTCCACTTTTGCAAGCTTTTCAAGTTGACAAAAGCCCAGAATTGATACAGCTACGGCATAGTCTAATCATTGCTTAGCTGAACTAGCTAGAAAGGGAAATGGCTTAAGCTAATAATGCAACAACCAAAATCTAAAAGAACCAACGCTAATTATATTCAAATACAAAAAACATTGGAAATGTAACAAGAGACAGGAAAGGCCAAATCTACAAAAGAAAGCAAGCGAGATGGAATGACTGTAACTTTACACTCGTGTGTTCTCATTTTTTTCACAATTAAAAAAAAAACATTGGAAATGTAATGAGACACAGGAATGGGGCTAAATCGTAAAAAGAACGCAAACAAGATGGAATGGCTGTTAGAGTGTGTGCAGAATTCTTCCTGTATGGTCTACATTAAGCAATCTCCTTATTGAGTCTCTCATTTTGCCCACAGGAAGAATTCCTTACACACTCTAACAGCCATTCCATTTTTTTTGCGTTCTTTTTACGATTTAGCCCCATTCCTGTGTCTCATTACATTTCCAATGTTTTTTTTACTTGTTTGTTCTCATTTTTCCATATTTTTAAAAATCACATTTGAGTTGGTATGTGTAGCTAGCTACTGAGCTAGTAGTCTGGCAAGCCAGACTACTGAACGGCGGGCTGCTAAGTAAGTTGTGTAGCCTGCTTGACTCATGATACTGAAGTGAANAGTTTAAAGTTCAAACAACTCACGTGCACAAACCACAAACCACGCGACTCTTGGCGCCCTTTCAGTCTTCTTTCTTGCTCATTGCAGTGAAGGTGACGCGGATCTCGTTTGTAGCAGATAGTCTCTAAGAAGACTTAAAGACGGTCATGAGTGATCAAGAGGAGGCCACAGGCCGAAAGAATAAAGACAAGGGAGAAGGCGGTTCACGTTCTGGATCGTCTAGCGCTGACTCTTCCCCTCGGGTGAATGATGAGGAGCCTCGGACCCACGAGTCTGATAATGAGATTATTACCTTGGACGCCCTCTCGCAGGAGGAGCTCAGGTATATAGCAGACAACTCCAAGTACAGACATATCCTGGCAGATCTGTTGACCCCGTACATGGATGTGAGTGGCAGTGAGTCCGCCGCAGAATCAGCTGATAGTAAGTCACCAGTGCAAATTCACAAGCTTGCCCAGAGCCGGAGTGGTGGAGCTGACACCTCCTCATCCAAAAGGCCAAGGAAGACCTTGAAACGGTCTTCTCATAGTAGCAAGCATAAGAAGCGTAAGCTGAGCAAAAGTCACGGTAAAAGGGAGCGCTCCCCAGCTCACAAGAAGCCAAAGGTATCATCTGAATCAGAGTGCACTTCTTCGGAGTCTGAAGATGAGCATTTTGACCCAACCCTGGAAAGGGAGGATAGTGACGACTTCAAGACAACAGTACCAAAGCCTATCCAGAAGTACTTAGAGAAGCATTTTCGCCGATCTCTGTCGAAAGAGGAACGGACAGCTATGCTCAAGAAACATCCAAAACCAGATACATATGCGGCTGTTCCACCTCGATTGGACAGTTTTGTCTCAAATTTTGCAGGGAAAAAGCTGGACAAAGCCTGAGATTCGCAGTTAGCCAAGATTCAAGGAGCTATGTTATATGCAGCTAACCCACTAACCAGTCTGTGGTCGGAGCTGGTTGAGCAGGACCTTACTCAAGATCCCAAAGCAGCGATTCATGTTGCAGATGTTTTGGAAATCGTTCAGAGATCCCTAGTTCTCCTGGGAAATGCCAACAACTTGATATCGGAAGCCAGGCGAGAGAATGCTCTGGATTCTATTCACCCTTCTTTGAAGAAGTATGGGAAGGGAGAATTTTCGAAGAGTAAGGGTGACCTATTTGGCATGGAGTTTAAGGATACCCTTGTCAAGAAGGTCGAGGCTGATTCGGCACTATCAAAGGCTGTAAGTATTGTCGCTAAGAGCTCCAGTGGACAGAGCTATACAGGCAAAGTATACCAAAAACAGGGTGCTAGCCGTTTTTTCGGCAGCCGGACCAGCCGGTACGGTGCTGTGTCCGGCAAAGTCTATCAACCGTACAGCAGACGCCAATGGAAAGGGAAACAGAACCCCAGCAGGCCTTACTACAAGAAAGGGAATGTATTCGAGAGATTGGGACCACACCAGGAAAGGAACCCAACCAACAACCAGCAAAACAAGAACCAATAGTGTCACTACCGCAGGCCGGCAGGTTGAAGCATTTTGTGGACAAATGGGAAAGTATTACTCAGGACCCTTGGGTTCTGCAAGCGGTCCAAGGTTACAAAATTCCCTTCCGAAAGCAGCCACCTACCAAGCAGATTCCAAGTTTCTCCTTCTCCAAGACAGAGGAGGAAGCGATATCGGACGAGATAAAGAGGTTGTTGGAGAAGCAGGCGATAAGCACAACACAGTCTATGGAGGGCTTCACAAGCAATATCTTTCTAGTACCAAAGAAGGAGAACCAATGGAGGTTAATTCTCAATCTAAAGGCACTGAACCGTTACACAGCAAACAAACATTTCAAGATGGAAGATATACGTTCTGTGAAGGATCTCCTAAACCAGGGCGATTACATGTGCAAAATCGATCTAAAGGATGCATATCTGTCGGTTCCAGTGGACATCAGTCACCGGAAGTACCTCCAGTTCCAGTGGAAGGGAAGAAGGTACCACTACAATGCACTTCCCTTTGGCCTAGCAACTGCCCCGCGAGCCTTTACAAAGATTTTGAAACCAGTCCTAGCTTGTCTCAGAGCGAAGGGCCTGAGACTGATTGCTTATCTGGACGACATTTTGGTTATTGGCAAGACCAAGTTGGAAGCGGAGCAGGCATACCAAGAGACAAAAACCTTACTAGAGGATCTAGGCTTTGTGATCAACATGGAAAAGTCTCTACCAATGGCATTGCAACTGGTCGAGTTCCTGGGGTTCATGGTGAATTCAATACAGATGACATTCAAGTTACCAGCAACCAAGGTAAAGCAGATAAAGAAAGAATGCAAACTTGCATTGAGATTGAAGAAGATGTCAGTCCGCCAGCTGGCACATATCATTGGAGTATTGACCGCAACTCGGCTTGCAGTGTTACCAGCCCCCCTTCATTACAGGAGCTTCAGGGACAGAAGATTGCAGGTCTACTCCCCCACCTCTCATGCGAGTCCTGGGTGACCCTAGAAGAGCAGAGTCTTGTCGACCTGAATTGGTGGATAGACAACTTGGAGACCAACAATGGGAGACCGATTCACTTGAGTCAGCCAGAGATGGTGATAGAATCAGATGCTTCCAACACAGGTTGGGGAGCATGTTGGAATGGCCAGAAGACAGGGGGTCAGTGGTCCTTTCAAGAGTCTCAACTTCACATCAATGCCAAGGAGCTACTAGCAGCCTTCCTCGGATTGCAGACGTTTGTGAGAGACAGGAAGGAGATTCATGTCAGGTTGAAGATAGACAACATGACAGCAGTCTATTTCATCAATCGGATGGGTGGAACCCATTCGAAGGTCTTGATGGGAATCACATCCCGGATTTGGGGTTGGAGTCTAAAGAGGAAAATTTTTCTGTCAGCGGAGCACCTTCCGGGCTCGCAGAATGTGGAGGCAGACCGCGAGTCACGAATGAAGGGGGACAGCTCGGAATGGAGATTGGATCCTCAGATCTTCCGGCAGGTGATGAGAATATTAGGCCCATGTCAGGTGGATCTGTTCGCCTCAAGGCTCTTAGCGCAGCTTCCACTGTATGTGAGCTGGAAACCAGATCCGGGCTCAATAGCAACCGATGCTCTGGCCCACTCATGGAAGAGCATGACCTTCCCTCCATTCTCATTGATAGGCAGATGCCTGTCCAAGATGCAGCGAGAAGTGAGACGTACGTTTCAAGTACTCCTCCAAGGCCAATACAGGGCACAATGAGGTTTCTTCCTTCAAGAAAGGATAATGAACAGTCTTCCTCTTTCCTGGTCGAACAGTCTTAGTCAACTCAGCAATCGTAAAGGTAACACCCTTTGCATCTTGGCGAAGGAACCGCACGTCTAAAGCGTGAATCTCAGATGCTCTGCTGGCATTAGCAAGGGCCAGTAGTACAACCAACTTATGTGATAATTGCTTGAGACTGAGTTGGGAATTCAAACCCATCTCGCGGATGTGAGTAAGAACTCGATCCACATTCCATGTAATAGCATATCTCGGTTGTGGAGGACGGGAATTGAAAATGCCCTTCATCAAACGTGATATAAGAGAATGTTTTCCGACCACCACTCCATCAATCGGCGAGTGAGTCATGGAGATAGAAGAACGATATGAATTCAAGGTACGATACTGCTTGCCTTCAGCAAATTGACATGCAAGGAAATCCAGAATCCCTCCTAAAGGAGCACAAACAGAGCTGTACCCTCTCGAGGAGCACCACTGCTCCCATCGTCTCCAGCTGCAGGAATATGCTGTCTCAGTAGACTTCTGCCATGAAGACAAGATGAGGGTTGCTGCTTGACTTGAAATTCCTTGACGACTGAGGGTACTCCTGATATTGGCCACGCGGCTAGATTCAACTGATGAGACAGGGGATGAATCGCATTGAGATGATTTGTTAGTAGAGTAGGCATCCTCGGTAGGAGGAGAGGCTTCCTGAAGAGCATTGATAGGAGCACAGCAAACCATGGTTGAGATGGCCAAATTGGAGCAATCAGTACCAACTCCTCGACTCCATGTTAGGAAGGCCGGGTCAAGGACTCAATTGCTGTTGGCAGTTGTGAAACCTTTTCAACCAGTGTCAAAATCCACAGTGGCTAGGTGGATGAAATTGTTGATCCAGGAGGCTGGTGTCGGGCAGCAGTTTGCAGCTCACTCTATTAGGTCAGCAGCCTCTACTGCAGCTGTTTTGAAGGGAATGTCAACCACTGATGTGCTACGCATTGCAGACTGGTCGTCAGACAATGTGTTTAAGAGGTACTATTATAAGCCAGCAGATGAGCAATCGCAATCTTTGTTAAGCAAGATTGCAAATTAGACTTATGAGTATGCTGATTATCTAGTCATCAGCTCTTTTAATGGCATACAATATGGACTACATATATTTATAATTATGCTACTATGATTTGTGAAATGAATAAAATTTCAATATGAATTATAATGGTATAGTTCCTGAACTTCATTCAGTTGAGCTCATTATAGGGTTTATATATAGGTTATGATGGCTTTGAACAACACATACTGTCATATTCGAAGCCGGAAGCTCCGAAGTACAATTTACGATCTTGCAAGGGTCTGCAAGACCTGAAGTGAGGTCGGAATTGTATGAGGAGCTGAAGGCAAGAATATGACAATCCCACCCAGGACCTGCACAGTTTTGCACCAGCCAGGTCGTTATGTTTAATATTAATTTCTAAATTTTCTTTAATTCCCGCCCTCAGTTATGTTGCTGTAGTATATATAGTGCAAGCAAGAAGACTGAAAGGGCGCCAAGAGTCGCGTGGTTTGTGGTTTGTGCACGTGAGTTGTTTGAACTTTAAACTTGCTGTTATGAGCATGGAAGAAGGCTAAACACATACTGTCATATTCTTGCCTTCAGCTCCTCATACAATTCCGACCTCACTTCAGGTTTTGCAGACCCTTGCAAGATCGTAAATTACAGGTGCAAGTGTTCAAAATTTCACAGTTCTTTTTTTTTTGTGGTCAGATCGTATATATTGTTGAGATATAGAGTGAACAAACACACGAATAGACGGACAGACAGACAGACAGACAGACAGACAAACACACTAAATAACTATTGTAACCCTTGGTGTGCATGCATGCGTCAAGGGTAAATACCGTATAGCCAGTTATTTTGGCAAGAATGGACGGTATTCATAATTGTTTTTCCAACCAACGCGCACCACAGTGAGGGGTCCTTTATTACAGGGTTCTCGTTAAAGCGGCATAGAGGGGCGTGGCGCCCCGCTTGATACGGCCTCCGCCCCCCATCCGCCACGCTTCCTTCCTAGATCTCTGCCTAGATTAGATCCTAGATCCTGTCAGCTGCAGGTGCACGTGATCTACCTAGTTATAGCTCTGTAGCTATAGTATAGCGCTAGCCTGGCCCAATGGTTTCAAGTTTGCTTTGTGACGCTAGCTAGCTGACAAGGTTGAAATGAGTTCAAGTGGAGGACACCAGCGTTCCATTTCAAGCTATTTTTCCAGAAAGAACGGTACAGTCGATCTTACTGATGGGTCTGAGAACAATGACATTGAGCCTGAACATGAACTGAGTGAACCCCCTCCTAAACGAGCTACTATTGCTCACCATCGAGCCAGCGGCTTCGACTATTCCTGGCAAAAAGAGCGCTCTTGGCTTGTACACGACTGTGAACAAGGTATGTTCTGTACTTTGTGTAAAGAGTTCAACAAGATACCAAGAAATGGGAGTGGAATATGGGTGACCAAAGGGTGTAAGAGTTTTCGCCTCGACAAAATAAAGGCCCATGAGCAGTGTGCTAGCCACAAAGAAGCTGAGAGAGATAGAGCTGCTAAACTCATAAGTGAGAAGTCAGGTGGGATTCGAGCGGCACTTCAAGAGGCCATTAGTCAAGAGAGAAGAGCTGTCATAGGGGCTCTCAAGTGTATGTACTTCTTGACAAAAAACGAGCTACCTCACACTACCACTTTCTCTGGGCTGTTGGACCTAGCGATCAATCTTGGAAGTGACTACTTACGAGTGTTACGACAAGGAAGAAATGCTCATTATCGATCAGAACAAATAATGTCTGAATTTGTTCAGTGCATATCAAAGTGTATACGAGAAGTAATTATCTCTGACATGCAGCAAAGTGATAGTATCAGCTTGATGGTGGACGAGTCTACTGACGTTTCAGTTTTGAAGCAATTAGTGATATATGGTAGATGTGTTGTGGATGGGGAGCTGAAGAGCCACTTTCTTGGAATGAGGGATCTTTTTAATGGGACTGCAGAGACAATTGAAACTTCATTACTCCAGTTCCTCCAGGATGTGGGTTTAAGCTTGTCAGATGTCTCCAGTTTTGGCAGTGATGGAGCAAGCGTGATGACAGGGAGTAAGACTGGTGTGGCCACTCGACTCCAGAGAGTTAATTCCGGCATTGTGTCAATACATTGTGTTGCCCATCGTCTAGCTTTGGCTGTTAGTCAGGCTTCGCAATCGATTCCGTATTTGGCTCGCTTCAAAGAGATATTGAGTAGTCTCTTTTATTTCTATCACAACTCACCTGTTAGACAGTCAGGACTTACCTTGATTCAGACTATTCTAGGGGATCCAGTTTTGAGGCTAAAACAGGCCAAAGATGTACGGTGGTTATCACACCAAGCAGCTGTCGATGCCTTACGACGCTCTTTAGTGCCTGTAGTAACTAGTCTGGATAGAGAAGCTGCAGAACGAAGTGAACCAACTGCTTGTGGGCTGAAAACCTTCATTTTGAAGTATTTTTTCATAGCAGCTTTATCACTCTTTGCTGACGTGCTTCCTCCCATCGGAAAGCTTTCACGAATAATGCAAAGCAGTACGCTTGACTTCAGTGTGCTCCAGGCTGTGATTGACTCATGCATCAAGAGTATCACCGTTCAAAAGGACACACCAGGCAAGTACTTGGCTGAAATCAACACGCTAATCGAGCAGTTGGAAGAGGCAGGTCATCATGTTCAAGTGACAGATCATGTAAGAGATTCTTTTGAATCACAAGTAAAAAAGCCATACCTAGAACTGCTAGAGAAAAATCTCCGTGACAGATTTCCAGCTGTTGAAGTTGTCTCAGCTTTTCACATATTTGATCCTAAACAGCTCCCTGAGGATGAATATGAACTCTACCAGTATGGTTTATCTGACCTTGACTGCCTCCTTGAACACTACACTTCAAGTCCTTTGGAGTTAGACAGTACCAATGTCTGAGGCGAATGGAAGGAGTTTAAATTATTTATGTCCACATCTACGGAATTGAAAAATGGCTCGATCAAAGACTTGGCAAAATTCTTACTGAGCACCCCGGAACGACGCCTGCTCTTCCCTGTTCTCTCTAAACTACTAATCCGAGGACTAGTGCTACCAATTGCAACAGCTGATTGTGAGAGAGGCTTCTCTGCTATGAACAGGATAAAGACAGTACCACGAAATAGGCTCAAGACCAGCACCTTGGAACAGCTAATGTTTATATCGATTGAGGGACCTACTGCTGACAAGTTTAATTGACTTTGACAAGGCAGCAGATAAATGGGGTGGACTACATCAACGTAGAATTCACTGGCAAGATTGACTATTTTGTACACATTTTTTGTATAATTATAATTTATACTCTTTTTTGTCATAACATTGTTAAAAATTAAAATAACATTCATTCTCTGGGGTGTGTTTCTTATGGTCTCAGAATGCACCAGAATCAATCTCAGCTAATCAAAAATTTTCCGAGGGAGCATGCCCCCGGACCCCCCTAAAAGGGCCGGCTTGTGCCGGCCAGCTTTGCCCCCCTGCTTAACAATTTCTCTAGCTAGAACCCTGTATTAGCACTCCAGTTACCTATGGATTTTACAGTTTTCAGAGAAGATTGCACAAGAAAAGGACACCTCTCAGCATGGTGCACGTTAGTTGGAAAAATACAGTCAGATCGCCAGTGTCACGATTTCCGGGTTTTTATTTACACTTCCCAGAAGTCTGGAAGTGAAAAAATGGCCGCTTTGTGTAGTAGCTACACAGTTTGGAAAACGACCTTGTGCAGACACACAAAGAAACAAGAGGTGCCAGCAATGACGTTTGCAAAAAGAAATATAAATTCTGGGTCTGAGAACATCATCAACTGAAGTCTGCACGCAAAGATAACATTGAAAACCTGTGAAAAGTTGAGAACAAAATGGCGGAAGGATTGTCATCCCATCATACTCATCTGATTTTTGAGCCAAACTTTATCGGGACACTCTTGGTTTTCACTCAGCTTGAAGGTCAGTTAATTAGCTACGTTTTAATGTCTATAAAGTGTCATAAAAGTATGCAGGACAAATATGTACCCATTCTATACCTGCTATCTGTACATACCACTGTGTAATTTTGGTCATAAAAATCTTCATAGATGCTTTTTTATACATGATACATTATATTCACAGTTAGTTTATCACCATTACAGTCTACAAACTATAAATCAATTTGATCTGAGTCATTAAAGTGGTCATCAATCCTCGAAAGAAATGATTTCTATGTAGTGACTGAAGTGAGAATGGTATTATTCAGACTATGCCAGAAACTTGTCAACTTTTGAGAAAATGGATACTCATGAGCATTACGAGCCTACAAGACATCACAAGCCTGTCAGTTGATCAAGTTTAAACTTTGTAAACACATTTGGTATTCACTCGGCTCCACTCAGTAATCTATAGGTAAGTGACGGTGATTCATCAGTATATCGATTATGATCAGCCTTGACACACACAAGCTCATAATGACAAATACAATCACTGCAGCTAAAATGTAACTTGTCATTGCCGTGATTTTGTAGAAAGCTGAAAATTCCATCTTGCATTTAATATCCGACCAGTGTACATGGCTGCTCACACGTAGGACTTAATACTGTATCATGATTATACTGTCTCAACCATAGTTAATAAGTATGTGCAATTGTTTGTTTCTTTGTATGCAGGTATACAGATGATTATTTGCCACTGAAGAGTGAAGATTTTCTGAAGTATTGCAATTATTGCATACCCTGTATGGAAGGCCCCATAATTCCTGCAGTTTTATTTGGACACAAACTGTTTTGTGTGTGGTTGTTGTACTATAGATAGGTAACATAAATATGCCCCAAAGGAATCTCTGTGACTGTCGGGACAAAAGTGTACCCAAGGTGAACAGCAGTGGTACCACCCATTCTCAATTCTGTAATTTCTCTCTCTATTCATGCTCTGTACTACCAGCAACAAATCTTGAATATAAAATAACATCTATAGTTTGTTACTAGTTGGTTAAAAGTGCAGTAAGTAGCTAAGGACGAAAGATAAACAGCGATTTTTGAGCCAGCTCCTAAATGAAGGTCCGTAAATTCCTGTGAATGTCCGGATATTCTCCGTGTCATAATTATATGTGTGCGCAAATAAATTTGTACACGCGGTATACAACTTCCGTGACACTGGCGATCTGACTGAATAATTATGAATACAGTCCATTAAATTTGGCGAAAGAAAGTTCAATCGATATGGCGAACTTTAATTTTGCCAAACAAAACATAGAAAGCGCATTATGTTATATGGCAGAATTAGTATAGTAGCTGCACGTACGCGCTTTCTTTTTGTTTTTCTTTTACTAAAGTAGATTTGACAAAGCTTATCATGTCATAAAACTAAGCAACAATCAAACTAACTGTACTAAATGCACTACGATATCGCAACACAAGTAAAACTTTTTTAAAGCCAAGTCACCAAGTCACCAAGCTTTCAACAGTGATGCTATGGCTTTATAGCCTAAGAATCCCTGCACCTATATAGCAAGTTTAAAGCTATTTCATGAAGGACTGTGGGAAAACGTTCTAAACCCTTCTATTGGGATGACGTTAGCGTGTATTCGAATATTCATATTAGTGCAATAAATTTTGCCGGATTTAACTTTGGCGACTTGGAGAAATTTCACCAGCAAAAGTTTCCAGCTATACAGTAAGTACTAAGAATTTTATGTGCATATTATGCATGTAGGTTATGCACATAAGTTATACACCTTGGTGCCTTCATTATATTCAGAAAATATTGACTATATTTTAAACCTAGGAATGCTTGCTATTGAAGAAAGGTACAGCAGAGTTTAGAATTACCAGAAACATGTGGATTTCGAATAACACACACCTGTCTGTATGGAAAGGGTCGTCAATTTTATTTCCCGACAAGGTTTCTTTTAGGAGGTGGGAGGGGGTGGAATTTGCCACACACACACACACACACACACACACACACACCTCCCTTGGCTCTGGTTTGGCCCTGCCCCCATCTAACTAAATACTAGTCAGATGGAAACATCGTTGGGCAAGCCTGAGCGAAGAATCTTCATTTACAAGACCATGCTATTAGTAGATAAACGCATGATTATCTACTCCTGTTATAGCAAACCTATTATCTATGGGCAAACTTATTGAAATGATTTTGAGTACTCGAGGTTACTAACTGACAAGCAGGCTGGTAGTATACGGGTACCACTGAATCTGGCTTTCAGTGTGTACAGTGTAGCTGTCCATTCAGCTGGGAACAAGGCTGTGTCTGTGAAGAAATGAGCAACTAGCTATAGCTAGGCTGAGCTGACTGTAAGTGGCAGTGCTGTCAGACTAAAAGCAGCAACTTGAAAGACTTTTCGACGTGTAAGTGAACGCGTCCAGCTCTTGCTCTTTGTTTTTCGATTTTGCGTGCGCGCGTGTAAATAGAAATACCGTAAGTCTGAGGCCCGGATCTTTATAAATTTTTTGGCTTTCATGTTATTCGAGCAGCTTAGCTATTTCCGGTTTGGTCAACGTCGTGCATGCAGGCATTACACTTCCTCAATGTTTCACCATTCCACTGGGGCTTGCTCATGCTCGCCCCAATGACACTTTTGGCATTAAATTCAAAGTGGGCAGTTAGCATTATAGCTTATTCTTTTACCAGGGCATGTAAGCTCCACTTTTGTAACAATTGAAGTATGCGTATATGCATACGTACGGTAGTACATATAGTAGGAATGGGCCAGTCGACTGTCCCATAGACACAATACAAAATGTTGGTCACTATAAAATCTAGTCAAACAAAATTAAACCTTCATAGTTAGTAAGAGGCTCTCACTGACAGATTACCAACTGCATGCAAAAAGTTTCTTCAGGCCAAGTAAAGAGGGATAGTGGGAAGTCACAATAGTGCTATTTTGTTCTCCTAATGTGTACTGACTTACGTACATGCGTTTGTACTTCTGAACTGACTTACTTGAAAAGGGATTCCAGAGAACTAGAATACATTGAGCCAACTTTGACAGCACAAAGTAAGTTCTTTTCATTAGTACTACGGTACTACATTCCTTGATACTCGTTTTCATCATAAATAGATCTAAACAAAAACTAGAAAGCTTGTGCATGTGCATTAGCCTCTTCCAGTTAAGGTTACGGGCTACTGTTTGCTCATGAATATGTTAATGAGCATGCGTAGTTATTTTAGTGCGGAGCAAACCGCAATTTGTGCAAAACCATTGGCATGATTTTTTGGCGTCAGTTTTTTTCAAAAGTATTCCACGTGTGACCGTATAAAGTGGCTCTTTTTAACGGGATTGCTTGTGGGCAGGGCCAGATCTAAAAAGAAATTTGACAGCACGTTCAACGACAGAGAAATGGCAGCTTCTGTCATTCTGGTTCTCTGGAAATACTTTTCAAGATAGGAAGTATACGTAAGTAAGTTAGGAGAACAAAAATGGCACTATTATGCTCAGGAAAGTTATGTGAGTTTTAGGCCTTGCATGCAGTTGGTAATCTGTCAATGAGAGCCTCTGAACAACTTTGAAGGTTTAATTTTGTTGGACTAGATTTTTATAGTAACCAACTTTTTGTTTTTGTGTCTATGGGACAGTCGCCCATTCATACTAAACGTACTATCGTACGTATGATAGTAACTGCTTAGATTGCACAAAAATCAACCTCACAGACCCTTATATCTCAAAATTTTCTGATGGAGCATACCCACTAACTAATAGCAAAACGGAAGAAATCAGTAATAACATTAGATACGTAAATTGCATTGCTATTTAGCTGGTCAAAGTAGCAGTACAAGCAAGCTTCCCTTGCACCAGCAACTTTTGCATCCAACTCTTTATTTTTTAATCAATGTTGCAACACAGTATTTCAATTTGGAAGGACACGCAGTGGCTATACCAATACATTACAAATGCATCTACCTAAGCAGGCTTCTTGCATAATTATTGTAATATAGACCATGCCAATTAAATATTTGGTAAAATACTACTTACTGACACTTAGAGCACAAGGGTAGTGAAAAACAGCTCCACATCCTTTAAATTGGCAGTATAAGGTAGCTTGTGGTTGGTTGCACACACAACATAACTGCATTAACAACCATAAGTATACACAGTTCATAGTAGATAAACAAACAATAACATTGGCATGCATGGTAAGCTGGTGAAGGCAAGCACATATAATATTATTATTGTACAGTTGACTCTTTGTTTATCCATCAATGTGTCATACAAGCTTGATATAGGCTATGACTCATGTACACTAGCTACAAATATTTGTTGTCTACAACTATTCTGTTGAGGTAGATCCTTTAGTTTGTCATGTTGAACGCATCGAGAGAGAGCATAGATTTCAATTGACTAATCAGATATAACTCCATATAGATAACTAGCCTCAGTGAGGTTAATACTATCTATGACTCCACTAAGATTCTGTGTGATAATGTTTAG
This sequence comes from Tethya wilhelma, assembly GCA_964030475.1. Classification (NCBI taxonomy): domain Eukaryota; kingdom Metazoa; phylum Porifera; class Demospongiae; order Tethyida; family Tethyidae; genus Tethya; species Tethya wilhelma. Next base: position 11,652,658 of record CAXIPT010000001.1, on the reverse strand, counting down.
TTGGTAATAAATTATTTGCGTGCATGCAGGTCTTACTGCTGAGATACATGCCTAGGTAACACGAGATTCATTAAGTACTATTGCATGGGTTTTCAATTTGAACGCCTGACTCTTCACACACAATAGTGTATACATGTATGCATACCTGTACTATGTACACTATAGAAGTTATAATCATAATATTATGATAGTGTCATCAGCAATTAACAGCAACCAGTTTTCTGACTGTACCAGGGCAGTACCAGGGAGCATATGGTATTAAATGGAGGATTGTGCATTAATGAATAGGTATGGGCCTTATCTGGTTAGAATTGCCAAGAACTTGAATAGCAGCTTAGTCAAGTACTTATAGTCTCAAAGTTTGTTCTGGCAGGTGAAGTGAGTCCTACACAGTGAATGACACAGAAGACAAAGGTTGATCCTGATATGGAACCCATTGTTAATAGGTATGGTTCTCCAACACTCATCCATTATCTAGCAGAGGTTTGCCAGTAATTTAGACACACATACAGTTGTTGTAATAATCCCTCAACAATCTACCAACTGTAAAAAGTGTATAGAATTTTACAGCAAGTTGTCCTTCAGTGATGTTACACCTGTCAAGGTCTTTCACGGCTAGTTACTTTTAGATTAATCTAGCTGTTTTCTTGATGAAACTTGTTCAGATGAGAGAAATCACACAACATACAATTCATGATTACACCACAAACCAGTTGTCTCCTTAGTCGCAATCATAAACAAAGAGTAAACGCAATTGCTTGACAATATATATCTTTGTTCAATAACAGAACTCACCACATCTACAGTTGATTTAGTTATCTTTTGATTTTGAATCAACATGTTTCAGTTCAATGAATTGATTGTTATAATAGATAACTTGTCAGTTCACCACACAACATATACATGAGCAGGAATATTATAGTTCTATATCTACACCTTTTTGGCCAAGATGTGAATTCAGCTGCAGAGATGCTTATAGTTATGGAAAGGGCTAATGNTTCAACTGATGACATCAAAGCCTCTAGCAAGGGATAATCTTGAAGAACTAAACTCCCTAAGGTAGTAATAATATACACAACAATAACATTACGTTACGTTATAGACTCATAAACATGATTAACAGTACAAGCTAGATCTTGTAGACATGAGTTATAATTTTTCAGAGATCCCAACCCTAACCACATGTGGGCAATAGTAGCACTTCCTAGAAACACTGACAAAAAAACTGAGAACAAGCTAATGCCAACTTTGCCTTCATGATTCTAAATTCAGACTACAAAGTTCTGGTGTATATATGCTTTGAAAATTTTTGTTGCTCATAATTTACCCATATAAAACATCTCATTCATTAAAGTTTATTTGCTACGATACATGCTCAAACAACAACCTCCAGTTAATATCTAGCACGTAGCAATGAGCCTGACATCAATCATTTACCCATATAGTTACACTGTAATCTGAAACTTTAATAAGGCCACACAAAGCAAAATACTTATGACAGTACAACTTACACACATCTGATTCAGTGAGTTGAACTTCATTAATCAGTGGATGAAGTTCAGTGGGCTTCAGAAAAGAAGTTGTAATTCCTTGAGAGACCTCGACCTTGCTATCTTTCACTTCTTCGCTGTCACATATAGGTACAGGTCTATCTTTTTTTAAAGTCTTGTAAGGGAACTGAGAATGAACCAAATTGAGAGGAAGAGCAGTTGAGTCTGTCTCAAATTGGATCTTGAGAGATGTACAAAAATCTTGCACACATGATGCCTGTTTCAATAGAGCAAACACATCTTTATCATCACTTTGTACACAGCATTCTGAAAAATGCAAACAATATTATGTAGCCCAAAATACGTAAAAAGTCTCCATGAGTGCCTAGAGGTGCTAATGACAAACACTCCAAAAGACTTGGTACCTTAAGCATGGACAATAATCAAGTTGTATGGTAGATGTAATTTTCATGACTTTGAATTACCCATCAGTATATTCCATCTAAATACAGTACCAATGTGGCATGGTTAACGTTGATAGTGGCAGCTAAATTTTGCCAGTTTTTAAGAGACACACAGATATGTGAGATACAGATATGTAATTGACAACTTTTCTGGATTAACCAATATTTACACTCATACCTAACACATGCGTATGCTAAGTTTCCTGATCTTAAATACACCACTGTACGGCTCTTTATAATTAGTACCAGATAGGGTAGGCCAAAAATATTGCAAATGACTTTGCCAAGTACAAGGTTTTTAAGCCCTGGTTATTGTATGTTTTCAACAATATTGTTGACGAATTTTGTTGATATTCAGTTACCCAGTGTTCTTAAACTCAAAACAAAACTAGTCCCATGTTGTAGCTCACAAGATGACATTTTCAATGATATAACAATCGGTCATCAGTCATTTTTAGTCATTTTCGTGCATTTAATCAAATTGACCTCTCAAAACAGCTTATGCACAGGCACTTTGTCCAGACAAAAAAACAGCCCTTAAAAATAATAATTATGGTTATCACTAAAATTCACATTGTGGTTCATGGCTCATAGCAGTCAATTGTAGTAAGTAGAAGCAGGACAGAGGAGGTACGACACGAATGCGCCTTTGCTGAGCTGGCAAGTCTCTTAATTACATTCCAATCATGTGACCGCAATACTTCACAATGAGAGTTGATCACGTGCACTCGCTTGCCAGCTCAGCAAAGACGTACTCGTGTCGTACCTCCTCTGGAAGCAGGCCATACCCTTCTGTCTCTCTGTAAACACTAGTACTTTAAATGTGGTCAGCTTAAATGGCAGTGCACTTTAGCAAAATGACCACACAAATGACATTTGTACTGACATATTGACCATGTGACCAACTCTGTAACAGTTCATAAGCATTACTACAATATCTCTTTGTTATAAATCTTCCAATGGCCATTGTATTGTAAATTGCATGTGTTACTGGACAGGGGCTGCTGTAAATTTATGAGGTTTGGTTACCGTATTTGTTCTAATATAGGTGCTGTCCTAATTTAGGCGCCTGTTAGCTGTGACCACAATTTTTGCGGTTCCAATTAGAGGCGCCTTTTTGGAAGCGAATCATTTTCAGGCGGCACCAAATTAAATTGGAACCGATATTGACACGTGGCCACGAAAGTGTCAGAGGTAGTAGTTTTTGTCACAGTGGGCGACTAGCTGCAGCTATTTTACTGCTTTTTTGCAGAGAAGAGTATACTTACCAGTTTTTGCACAGTTGATAAGTGAATTCTTCTCGGTTAATGGTAGAACTGCCGCTGAAGTTCCGAGTCTTGATCGAGTCACGTTACTCGAGTGAGTGACCAAAGCTGAGTCTTGTTAGTTCTCGTTGAAATTCTGAGCTGCAATATTACTGAAAGCAAGCTACTTTTCAAGTTTGTCTTCTATACTGACATTTGTCAGCTACTCGTTAAATTGCTGAGCTTGAGCTCGCAAAGATCGAAAACGGTTCTAATTCAGAGGCACCGTCCTAATTTAGGCACCCTTTACCAACTTAGTTAATTTTTCGGTTCCAATTAGTGGCGCCTTTTGACACTGAAATTAATTTTTAGTGGCACCTATATTAGAACGAATACGGTATATAATTTTATGTTATGTTATTATAATTGACTGTCTGGTAATGGTCGCGTTAACATCCAGGATCTACCATTGTGATTCTGCAGCAAATAAATGACACCAACTGGTGTGCACAAGAAAGAGAATTAGAGCCCTGGTGTTATACCACAAGTAGGGTCGAGAGTCATGAGAGTGCACTGTATCGTAAACGAAAATAAACATGACATGTGTGATCCACCAATACTCCTAGCCATCTGGTAACACCCCCAGTAACTCTGGTTACACCCTCAAAATACCAACTCTTAGAATATCAACTCCCAAATGTCAAAAAAATCATGTTCTAAAATGTCAACTTTCAATCACCAAATCAATTAGTAAGCCAAAATATATACACCAATATCACATGACCAATGGAATATTTCCCCAAAATTATGAAAACGTCTCCAGCTTCTATACTGACACATTTGTACCGTAAGTATTGACAGACGAAACTATACCTTAATGAGATATGGAACTGGCAGGTACATGTATGTAGGCAAGTGACCTTCACTTCCTGTTATTTATGGGACAGTCTAAGTATGGAGGACTGAAGATCCATCTAAACTGAGTTGACATCATGGACTTTTGAGAATAGTTATTCTCAGAAGCTACACATAATTATTATACGCCTTCTTTTTGTTTTTCTTTTACTAAAAAAGTAGATTTGACAAAGCTTTTCATGTCATGAAGCTAAGCAACAATCAAACTTACTGTGCTGAAAGAATTCTTTCATAAATAGTGAAGCTTCTGGCAGCATAAAAAAAATACGGGAGGGGCTAATGCACTACGATATCGCCACGCAACTAAAGCTTCTTTTTTTAGCCAGGCAACCAAGCTTTCAAAAATGATGCTATTGCTTTATAGCCTAATAATCCCTGCACCTACGTAGCAAGTTTCGAGCTTATTTCATGAAGGATTATGGAGAAAACGTCATTCTAAACCCTTCTATCGGGATCGCGCTAGCGTGTATTCGAATATCCATATTTGGGCAATAAATTTTGGCAGATTTACAGTAACTTTGGCGATTTGGAGAAATTCGCCAATTTCACCAAAATAAATCCTCACAAAGTTTCCGGCTATACAGTACTTCAAGTCAGTAAAGGTGTAAATCGGGGTAATTCTGAATCCTTAGTACAGTTTTAATCCATCGTAGTATCTCTATTTGCTGCAAGGGTCAAATACCTCAGCTAGAATTATCATTTTGTAACATTAGTCCACTAGCTTTATGCTAATGCAACTAGTTTGCAGGCTGCTGGTTAAGTCCAGCTGACCTTTAGCATATTGTCAGAAAAACTAAGTCTACATTTTTATCCAACATGCCACTTTAAATCATTGTCGTTATGTACTTTGTACAGTCGTTAGGCCAGCGGTCCACTCACAATACAAACATTAAAAATTCAGGAAGTACTACGTAAACACATTCCACAAACTAATTATCTCACCTCAAACTTCCAGTTTTTTTTCACAGGTCTGTAAAAATCTTTCAGGGCAAATGTGAGCAAAGTTTATCCAGCATTTGAGTAGAGCAACTCTTTCTCTTTCTGACAAATCAAGTCTGACTTCCAGCAGACGGCCAGACGCTCCTATGTGGATTTCCACTGCCGTTTGCAGAGGCCCTTTGAAACGGTAGCACTGAAGTAGGTCAAGAAAAGGTGGGAACAATTTGTTTTGCCTAGTGCTGTGATAACAATTTTGGTATCAATCTGTAGTGCTAGTTAGTGCTTCATGAAAATCTAGTTGCCAAAAGTTCCTGCTACTCACAAATCCAGCTACGCACTCTTGAATATTGTCTATTTTTACTAGTACTGCCCATATAAAAGTACTACAAAAGAAGTGGGCGGAGCAGCTACACTGAGTTCACTGACGACCACATACCTGCTCAACTTGAAGTATTGCCGCTTTTGTGTCATTTTGCAAGACCTAAATCTTCTAGATGCCTCTTTTTGGTGTGTGCTAATTTGTAACTGATGAATAAATGTACAAAGTTAGTCAGTCATACCGTATACCGCTTAATTTTCGAGGTTACTTAATTTTTGCGGATTGCGCTATTGCAGATTTTTGTTGAATAAGTTTTGCGAATTGATATCATTCGTGTGCGCACGCATATGAGCACGCAATTTTTCGTTGAACAATTTTCGCGGATAACGTTTGATCCGCGAAAACCGCGAAAGTTAAGTACCACGAAAATTAAGCAGTATATGGTAGTTTGTTGGAGGTGCAATCCGTCAACAAAGACCAAGAATTCAACCTATTTATGAGTACATTGTTGGAGTTCTGTGCAGCAGAAACTTTTGGCAATTGAATTTTCTTAAAGCGCTAACCTAGTGCTACAGATTGATACCAAAATTGTTATCACAGCACTAGGCAAAACAAATTGTTCCCACCTTTTCTTGACCTATTTCAGTGCTACCGTTTCAAAGGGCCTCTGCAAATGGCAGTGGAAATCCACATAGGAGCGTCTGGCCGTCTGCTGGAAGTCAGACTTGATTTGTCAGAAAGAGAAAGAGTTGCTCTACTCAAATGCTGGATAAACTTTGCTCACATTTGCCCTGAAGGATTTTTACAGACCTGTGAAAAACAACTGAAAGTTTGAGGTGAGATAATTAGTTTGTGGAATGCGTTTACGTAGTACTTCCTGAATTTTTAATGTTTGTATTCTGAGTGGACCGCTGGCCTAACGTCTGTGTACTCTGTATTATAAAGCAAAATGATATTTCCTGACTAGACTCGTTTCCTAGTCTACAACCAGTAATTAATTACGTCTCAGAGGGCAAAAGGATTTCATGCGCATAATATACTTTCCCCAGGCAATGGTTTCAACCAATGATGAATACAAGACTCTCAATTTAGCTGAATATTGTTCCTTCCTTTCTATAATTATTGTTCCTTCATTATATTATATCACCCACATACTTGCCTTTGTCTTCTAAAGGAAGGTTGCGGTATAGTTCAGACCCCACTGATTGTGTAGCATCAAATTTACAATTTGGTATAGCACAACTCCTACAACCAGTTTCATGCTAGTCATCCATACAAATTAATGCCCACATGTATAGTACATGGTGTACAAACAACACTATACAGGTACAATGCATTTTATAGCACATTTGGAATATTGTATGTTTGAGACAAAATGGTTAGCTCAACTATATTGCTAATCAATGAATCCTCACATTTATACTTATACATTAGAAGCTCGATTATCTGAACCTCACTTATCCGAAACCTCAATTATCCAAACAGAGTTGGAAGGCCAAATTTCGGTTAATTAGATCATATCCAAATGAACTTTGCCCTCTTTTCGAGCTTCAGGCATACGTAATCGTGCACACGGTCGCCATTATTCAAGTTTGATCAAGAAAAATACAAACTACCAGTGTTCTGAGATGCTAAAGAGTAAGCAAACTATCGTGGCTACTGCTAGAAAAGCAAAAACAAGCTTTTATCGCTTCAGTTATCCAAACAAATTCAGTTTTCTGAACGCTGGAAATTAGCTAGTGCCCTGAGGTGTTCAGATAATCGGGGTTCTACTGTAGCCATTATTTTGATCAGTAAGTATTTGGAACTACCCCAATTAAAATCACTTTTGACGTTTGGCAACAATATTATCCGAACTTAAACTTCAAATTTTCAATGAACAGTCTGGTCTCAGTGGCCAAGATTGTAACTGAGCCATCTCACAATATTGTAGATACACCACCATTGGCCATTGGTTCCTGTACACTGACTCCAAGTTACTCACTTTCTTGAGCATGGCTTGCATTCCTTGATCTATCTTACATATGGGAGTTAGTCTAGTCCTAGACCCCGCCTTTTCCGCCCAGCGAAAAATGGGGGTCTAGAAAAACTGGTGCACTTTCGGTGAAATTCTGGAATGCAACTTTGTCACGATTCACGTGCAGCTTGACCTCAAAAATTTATTTTGGGTCTTACTGCATTTCGCGACAAGTATCAATCGCTTTTTTTGTGCCCAAGCAGGCGACTTTACAGTGAACAATAGGCTTTGAGAAAAGAGTAGTCAGCCTAGTAAGTAATCTTCGCCGAATGATCGACTGCTTCAAGTCATAAGGTCAGGCTAACCTTACCCACGTAGCTCATGCCTATGTAAAAAATAAATTCTTATCTGTTCCAATCAGAGATGAAAGCGCTAGCTTCAGCGATGTCAATGGCTCGTTGTTTCGAGTTTCAACAGGTTTCAAAACTTCTATACACACACGCAAAAATTCTACAGACTGGTCAGTTTACAAGTAACAATTTTTCACGACTTCCAAAATCAATGCAATGTCATGTGACATTTTAGTCACATGACTTCATGTAAGCAATCTGATTGGCTCTGCCCGATTTTGAGCAGAGAACACAAAATGTGTGCCAGTTTTTCTAGCCCCATTTTTCGCTGGGCGGAAAAGGCGGGGTCTAGGACTAGAATATATGGGACAAGGGGTAGTCACTCCCAGTCCGCGTATGGTTCCGTTTGCGACCGGGATCAAGATGGAATCAAGAAATCAAAGCAGATTTTCAACAAGAATCAAGCGATCAAGCTTGCTTTGTAGTCGAAACTCGATCAAGATCAAGACTGCTGCGACTATTATGACGTAATTGATAGACTGTGCAATTTCAAAAATTTTTTTCGTATAAATAGAAATGTGTATACGGTTAGCCGATTAGCGCAAGCTCTGTGGAGAGAGTTCGATTTGCCAGTCTAGATTTCTGCAGGTGACACTTTTACTCCAGTACCAGCATTAAATTCATGTTGTAGCAGTTCCTTCTCGAACTGTAGTTAGTTATGCGCATTTTGCACGTGCAATCGCCCGAGGGTCAAAGTTCATTGATCAAGCGCTAGGTTTGACTTCGATCAAAGGATCAAGGACCATTTTTACTGTAAATCAAGCGATCAAGGCGACTTTTAGTGGATCAAGACTCTTGATCCCGGTCGCAAACGGAACCATACACGGAGTGGGAGTGACTACCCCTTGATGGGAGTTACCACTTGAGATGACTTACTTTTTGAAATGCAAGTTTTTCAGCATTTGCCATAGCAGATCTCTTCTGTTTTTCTACATCATTTTCGACACCCAGATGAAGGACATTCCATGAATACTTTAAACCTATGTAAAAGCATAGTCTGATAGTTCACAGATAACCAATATTTATTATGCATGATGAAAGTAACCACTCGTAATTTTCATACAAACCTTGCCTGTCTACAATGAAACTTTAAAAACGGAATCACAACTCACTGAATAAAAATAAAAAAAAGGAGGACAATCTTGTAGAAAAGATCGCCGCGGTCGATCAGTTAGAGAGAGCTCCAATTTTATCACGTGGAAGTCATGTGATCGGTTAGAGCTCTGGCTGAGTTTAGAGCATAATCTATGGTCAGAGCTAGAGTCAGACTCTGAGGCAGAGTGTCAGATCATCATCACTAGAACCATTTTATCAGTCATGTCTGAACCAGGAAAAGTTGATGTACAATCATTTGGAAAATCTGTTGGCTGCGTCATGTCCTCACATGGAGAAGACCGAAATAGCAAACAAGCTGAACTATTAAGTTCAGATGGATTGGAAAGAGTGGGATTTCTCTGTGGTGTACACTTGGGAGAAGTTGTATCCTATTTCTGTGATGACTGCGGAAAGTCTTGCTGCACAATATGTTCAATGCTAGAGCATTTTTTGCACAATAAACGTTATGTACGAAGTGAGGGTGTAGAAGATGGATTGTTTGGTCATACTGGAATTTTTTTCCCTTCAGAATTTACCATTGAAGGTTTGCTTAAGAAAGTTAATGATGATTTGCAGTACATTGATCTTAAGTCTCCTGATGCTAAGGAGAAAATTAAGAGTTGTGTCACTTTACACAAAAACACTCTGGAATTAAAAAAGCGGACACTAATTGACCACGTGAATGCTGTAAAGAAAGCCAAGCTTAAATACCTACAAGAGCAACAAAAATATTTACGGAGGACCCTGGATGAATTACATGGTAGTGTGTCTTATGCAACTCGATACTTAGAATCTGAAGATCACTTTAGTCTTCTAATGGCTGAAAAAGAAATAACTAGGCGCTTAGCTGAGCTTAATGAAAAGTGTTCGAAGATTTCTCTTCCTACTGAACGTGATTGGAACTTGGATAAAATTAAAGTGATTCGTGATGGAAAGTATGTGAAGGTTAATCGTTCAAGAAGGCCTACGCCACCTCAACCTGGTGTTAAAACTTTACGTGATCCCTCTTTTAAAGCTTCATCAGTAAAATTATCGCTAAGTGTTGAATCTGCCACTTTTAATGCACTAGTAAAGACATGTTGTCAAGAACTTGGGGAAAAATACTGGCTCAGGGTCAGATCGTAATGACATCATAATTAATTGTGTTATAGTTGTTTCTTGTGTTAATTTGTTTTGCATTACTTTAAAGCCGTTGAAGTAATGATGTTTATTAGTCACAAAATGAATGGTTAGGTTAGCTAGTACAGACTGTCAGTAGCACACTAATATATCATACACTTACAATTCTTAATTCCTTAAATTGGAAAGCTTCTTTTGCAATAATAACTTTGTTCCCTGTACGTATAGGCATTATTTCTCTTGGAGCTATGCAGGGCCTCTGAATATGCTGGTGCAACTATCATCCACTCAAATCTGTGCCTCAAGTGGTCAGATATACATTTAATTGGCTCATGCAATGAATTTGAATTAATGCCCCATATTTCTTATGTTTAGCTATACCATTTACATAGATCTATAAGGAATCATGCCATAGAACATTCTGGCCTCTAGAAAATAAGAAGTGCAGACTCAAAGGTCACTTGAAGGTTAAATTACTGGAATGGCACGTCACAAGACCGGAGCAACACGTGACAGCGCAGCCGCTGGAGTGATAAGCAACCTCCAGGGCCACCGTACAGGGAATAGTTGTAAGTTTATACAGATTCTCAGTACTGCACAATGATAAGATACTCTCATCAAAGATTTGCAATGTCATGTACATGTAGTATCCAGGCAGAGCTTTAATTGTTAGAGTGTACCAAGGTTTGTGCACCATTGGTGCCTTGATTATGATTAGTATTGCATGGCTAATGTTTTCAGTTTTCTCCGAGAAAAGTTTTTGATTTTGGTAATCAATGGCATGAGGAATAAACAAAAAGTTCATATGAAGCCTGTAGCTCTGAGCCTATAGCTGGCTACAAAAAAAAACACCTCAGACTCTACCCTTCCTAGGTAGATCGATGGCGTAGCTTGTTCTGAGTTTGTGGCACATAGGTAGGACCTCTGAACATAATACTTGAACTACAGAACAACCACTCANTCATGCCATAGAACATTCTGGCCTCTAGAAAATAAGAAGTGCAGACTCAAAGGTCACTTGAAGGTTAAATTACTGGAATGGCACGTCACAAGACCGGAGCAACACGTGACAGCGCAGCCGCTGGAGTGATAAGCAACCTCCAGGGCCACCGTACAGGGAATAGTTGTAAGTTTATACAGATTCTCAGTACTGCACAATGATAAGATACTCTCATCAAAGATTTGCAATGTCATGTACATGTAGTATCCAGGCAGAGCTTTAATTGTTAGAGTGTACCAAGGTTTGTGCACCATTGGTGCCTTGATTATGATTAGTATTGCATGGCTAATGTTTTCAGTTTTCTCCGAGAAAAGTTTTTGATTTTGGTAATCAATGGCATGAGGAATAAACAAAAAGTTCATATGAAGCCTGTAGCTCTGAGCCTATAGCTGGCTACAAAAAAAAACACCTCAGACTCTACCCTTCCTAGGTAGATCGATGGCGTAGCTTGTTCTGAGTTTGTGGCACATAGGTAGGACCTCTGAACATAATACTTGAACTACAGAACAACCACTCAAAATTCAGACCATTGACGTACTACAATTGCAAGTAGGGAAAGATGGGAACTAGCACTCATATTCGTATGAGATGGGTGTTATTCAAAACAACTATCGTTCAAAACTGTACCAGAGAGACCCTTTTAATACTATTTTGAGTGGTTGTTCTGTAGTTCAAGCTGCATCAGGATAAACAGACCTGCAGTTGAAAAAATCACATGACACATTCCAAGAAATCTGTTGTATACCTCACACGTGCAAGGGCGGGGTCAGGGCACGCGACTAGTGTCGTGGGAATGTGGTGGGCGGAGCAGAGTGCAACTAACAGGAGGTGATGGGGCATTAATTCAAATTCATTGCATGAGCCAATTACATGTATATCTGACCAGGCTTATCATCATAGTCCTATAATTTGCTCACTGACATCAGCGATGATTATTAGGCGGAGTCACCATGCTGGTTGACAAAGACTTGCAGCCTCTGACAGTGCCTATATTTTTTACTTCAGTAGTCTTAGTATTTAGACTATTACCCTACTCGCTCTAACTATTGGAACACCAAATTTTAAATATTTCTATCTCTCTAATTGAATGCATGGAACGGAGAAAAATTTGGTCATTCTATATAACTACTGTAAATTTTCTAATTAAGGTGCCAGGAAAAAATAATTCAAATTCTCAGTTGGCACCAAAATAAAACTAAATATTTGTCTCATATTGGAGTGGCACTTGGTATGAAAATGCCACCTAAAATTAATATAAACAGCTGTTTGGCACTCAATTGAAATCAAAAATAATTTAAAAGTCTTGCATGGCACTATACTTAGAGCGGCATCTTAATTAAGTGAATGTTTGTACAGATATAGTGGCTTTTAAAAAGAGACTGCTTGTGTATTAAATTAATTAAAGATTGATGATTTTTTTGTGGGCATCCAGGACCACGCTTGGCGGCTGGGGTCTCTGCAGGCTCATTTGGCCTCCTCCTAGCTTCGAGGCACGCAGTGGTAGATGAAAGTGGGACTGACTTTAACAGTGAAGGATAGGATGCTGGATTGTTTCTTTTCTGGAGTTTTAGGTGTCAAAAGATACTTCTCCATTATGGCAAGCTTTTGTCACTTCATAAAATCTTTCTAATTAATAGTGAACAGTTACAGAAATATTTGTTTTTCAATGTTCCAATAATTAGAGTGAGTATGGTAGCTACAAAGAACCATCAGACTCTGGATAGATCTTAGCTACTGAGTCACCTGACACAAGTATAACTATGTACTAGTGGCTCTGCATGTGCAACAGTAATAAGTATGTCACGTTTAATAGCATAGGTTAGGACGTTAAATTAGAACTTGAAGCCACTGACAGTGGCACAGCATGGCCTGTATATATAATAATATATTATAACCAAGAGTGTAGTGACTTTGACTGAGACACTGAGAAACTCAGAATTCAGGTGCCAGTAACCTAGGGATGAGGCAGCAGGCAGGTAACAGCTTCTCTTGATAGATGATAGAATATCTTTAGGAAGGTCAAAGGTTACATTACTGGAATGGCACGTGACACAGGACTGGAATGACATGTGATAGCACTGGAGTGATATGCAACAGAGTACTGGAGCAATATGTGATCTCTGTATAGTACTGGGTACATAGTAATTATGGAAGTCTATGTTATATTTACACCAATCACCACAACCACGACCATGTACCGGCATGCGTACGCTCACTTGTAGGAGCATGTCGGGCATGATGATGATGTATATGATGCTTATTTTGTACTACAACACAAGCACCAAGTTGAAGCAAACTAGGCTAGCTAGCTGTACTAACTATGGCATGGACGTCTATTGATGACAATGGCCAGACTGCAAAGATTAAAAAGCGCTTAGAACTGAGCCTACAGTGAATGTGTAAGCAATCAGATGATACAAACTCCAAGTTACAAGCAAGCCAACTCTTAATTCACTGTTCTGGCCAAGAAAGCAGGGTAGATTCAAAGCCTTCAACTGTATCTCTAAAAAATGCACACTATACGTGGTCTATTGGGTGTGATCAGTAGGTGCAGCATCAAAGCCTAAGAAAGCAGAAAGAACAGAATTTTACTCTTCCAAAAATATATTAATGATATCACCGATTTATGAAGGTTACTGTCTTCAATTTTGTCACTGAACAGACGGACAAACAAAACGAATACCGTAATTAACCCTCTGCATGTGCTATGGGATCACTTGGAACAGGTACGACACGAGTGCACTTTTGCTGAGCTGGTAAGTCCGTTAATTACATTCACTGTACGTACTTCGCGATTAGTCAATAAAAAGCCCCAATTTTTGCGGATATTACTTACATAAGTCAGGCTTTCAAGTTCTCACATGCGAAGCGAAGAGCTGCATCAGGATAAACAGACCTGCAGTTGAAAAATCACATGACACATTCCAAGAAATCTGTTGTATCCCTCACACGTGCAAGGGCGGGGTCAGGGCACGCGACTAGTGTCGTGGGAATGTGGTGGGCGGAGCAGAGTGCAACTAACAGGAGGTGATGGGGCTAGTTGCAGCATGTGTGCACACATGGTCAGAGCCAACAACTTCTTATCAGGCTGCTAATTGGTTGCGATGGACTCGAGAAGGATGCAGCTCATTAATAGAAGTACTCTCGTGATGGCTACGCTACATCACTGGCATGGTGACCCTTCATGTAAGCCGTGCCTAAAGGACGGGGAAGGGGGGAGCTTATAATTTTGCAGCCTGAACTTATGATTAATTTCTACTCACTTGCAGCTGAAAGAAGGTATCAACAGTTCAGTAAAATACCACTACGTTTGCTATTTGAAGCTTACAGTTCTTGTGGCAATCAAATGCAATACTACTTTTGTTCGATGAGGGCCAGCTGACTCAGCAAACATTAAATTTGTAGTATGCTTTATTTAGAATGCAATATTGAACTTTGTACTCTTAGCTGTGCACACCATAACATGACTGAATTTTTACCTAAATTTTTACCAAGAGAGTCCTGGCTGAGCATTAGAAGCAGAAAATTTGAAGTTGAGAAGCCAAAAACCGGAGCAGCCATGGCCGCTGACGCTCGACGGCCCTGCATCTCCATATTAAGTATAAAGAAATAGGAATGGCCAAATCATAAAATAGTGAGCAAACAATATCAGAATGATTGTCATTTAAGTGAGCTAGGACCTTATTTCTGTGGTGTGTCTCAGTTATGTTCATATCCCTAATATCTCATGAATAATTAGTTATATGGGTACCAATTAAGGTTGCTATGGCAACCAAATTTTGTCACAAGAATCTAATAATAAACAAACATAATGTTGGCGGAACCCACGATATATGTGCATAAAGTTATAAAAGTGCGTGGCTGGGTTCGCAGCATTCAGCAAAATGGCACCCATTCTCCATTTCAAATTCAAAGCAGTTGTCTCTGTTATGCATAGTAGTTCAACGCTACAGTGGCACGAACATCACACTATCCTTTTGCCCATATATTTTGTCCTTTTTGAGGAGCGAGGAAGAAGCGAGTTCGCTTACATATTGATGTTAATTTCTTGAGTGAAGCTGAGAAGAATGTGTTTTGTGGAAGGCTGAACTGAGCTGAAGCTGAACTCAACTTTGACCTTGCTGACATACAAAGCCTTATTAGTTAGCGATTCACAATGATTTTTTTAGAAATAATTTAGTGTTGTAACAATACAGAATCGGACTTCATCACAAATGGACGATCACAACAATAGTTACAATACCCATTTTGTAGGGTTTTGCTTTAGATTTTACTCTAAATACTATACATTTAGTTTTAAAAATATTAAAATTTCTGTGCAATATGGTTGTTTAGATATACATAACCAACAGCACAATTAGCAATAACCGTTATTACACTACATTTAAGAAAAAAGCTGTATCTTAGGTTAGGAAGGTCGTAAAAACATGCAACTTGGACCATTTTAAAGCTTGAACTAAACTTTTTTGTTGCACATAAAAGCTGAAACAGTTTGTTGAATTTAAAGAATTGTAAATAGATAAAGTATATAAAAGGTGAACACAACACAAAATCCATCAACAACTATAAAGTAGAACTTCACCATTCAATAAATTTTACAACAGTGGGAACAACTGTCTTCTGAGTCATATAGAACTCTGTACTCTTGGGTATTTTTTACATATCCAACGATTGTTCCATGGAACCACAGTGGAGCTTCATTCCTGTCAAAAAGATCTCTTGTTTACTAACAGCTCAGGGTTGGTGGAAGTGTCTGATGTTCAGCTGGCTGCAACTTTAAAAGATTGGCAGTCAGCTGAGTAAATGTTTTCCATTATGAGAAAAAAAAGAGATGTGTTTTGTCCTCATGCAATTGCTCAAGAACTTTCCTGCGAAAGTTGACTTCAAGCTTAAGTGTCTCACGTTTTGTCTTTTGCTGCCTAAGACTCTCTTCAACCCTGGTCCATAATCCAACAGACTGAATCCTATTTTCTTTCAATCTAATTTTTTTTTTTTTAGTTATTCTTCTGCTCTTTTCTTTACAGCCTCTTGTTGCTTGATTTCAATTTGCTCTCTCCCCTTCATGAATGCTGCTTTAAACAACTTTTCCATCTCTTGAGCGGACTTAGAATCCAACTACAATGAGGTTTTGTTGTGGGAATAAAGTAGAAGAGATTCCAGGGCAATGTGAGAGGAATTGGTCCAGTAGCGCAACATCGCTCTCTACGTTAACATTTGAAGTGGATACGGACTTTGTTTCTTCAATTACTACAGGATTTGTCACAGCATGAAATTCTCCATGATCAAGTAAGAGTCGTTGAACTGTGACAGCAAAGGATCCAAACAAAAGTTGTAGTAACTTTTGTACCAATGGATCATCATCTGTTGCCAAGAAAAGCATTCTGTACACTTCATCCTCCTTTTCATATTCCTGTAATAGGATGCTCGCATCTCTTCATAATAACTTGAGAATCTTGACTCCATTCATCAAACTTGCTTTTAAAGGTCCTGTTATCAGCTTATCAATTATTCCAAGGGCTTTGCAGGCAGCAATGTACTGTCNTTTTTGGTACAATTAATAGTCCAATCGCACATAACTTAAAGATTGAGCACTAATTGATTAACTGTGACATCATGTGATGTCACCACTGAATGCAGAGGAGATACCACACATGGGTCTCAATTAGTGCATTCCAATCATGGAACCATAGTTTGATACCTGATTTAGTCAGCCATACAGAGTCAGCAAAAGCTTTGAATTGACGGTCACGTGTCGTACCTTCTGGCTCTGGATGTTGCAGAAAATATATTTAAGTCAATGGAGAACTACAGAGGGTGTGCTTTGAAACTTGCACCCACAACTTGATAAGTGATATGAGCAGAAACTAGACTCTTTAATGTACATTTAGTACTTGTTTGAAGCTTCTACCAAGAAGTTATTTCTGTTTAGAAATAATTATAACTAGTATAAATATGAAAGTCTACTTGATATTACTCTTTTCCCAAGCAGCGAAATCTTTGCTGCTCTGTGAGGCTTAATACCCCCTGTGAGCCTATAGCAAATCTGAAGAACTGTTAATATCTGCTATAGGTCCTCTTTTTTTCCAAGTTAAACATAGATATACACTGAATGTGCTTGTAGGGTGGGTCATTTCATTTCATTTCAACAACATTTCACAAGTGGTCTCCTTGAAATTTCCCCAAACTAGGTACAGTTGTAGCATGTAAATTAATGAGATAGCCCTCTACTCTATGGGTAATCCATAAATCCAGCTTTTTGGATATTTTTCTCTACTTGTTGGCATTGAATAAGCCATAACTTTCCAATAAAGCTTTATTTGGACAAATGTTTAGTACCATCATGCTGTCAAAATCTCCCCAAAAGCTTGATTTTGGATGCCCATTACTCAGAAGCCATAAAAGTGGAAGGTACCTAATTTTTTTATTGTCTTTTTACACATTATAACTACCATTTTCGGTGGATTTTCAAGGAGGTCACTTGCAAATGTTGTTAACCTTCAGTGTGTGAAACACTCTGAAAGGGTTATAGTAGTCTTTTTTCTCTCTCTCTCTCTCTCTCTCTGTGTGTGTGTGTGTGTGTGTGTGTGTGTGTGTGTGTGTTTGTGTGTGTGAGTATGTGTTCACTCTTTGTCTGAAGAACAGCAAGTCTATTCTGAAAATTATGGACATTAGCATAAAGTACTGGTGTTTATCTAAATTTGTTTTATTTTTCAGAAGCTAAAAACTTATAGTTCCTGAGCTATGCTAGGATTTTCAGTTCGAGCCATCGCTTAAGCAGCCATTTTGGCTACGTGGCCCCACCCACTAGTACTACGTGCGTATATAGTGAACTAGAGCTATAGTGCTAGCTGGAGTTACCCGATTGTGCACTAGCTGCACCTCGCTGTGGAAGTCTTAGATAGTGGTACTGATTTTAGTTTAAACGATTAGGTGCAACAGAGTATTTCTAGCCCAAGTACTTGTGTTTGCAAACTCTGCAGCAGGTTAGCTTTTGATATCATGATTGTTGGCGACATTGGCTAAGTAGCCATGCCCATACAACAGTATAGTCTACAGGCTGCCTTGTATTGCATGCTTTTGATGTTGGCTAAGTAGCCACGCATATTCAACAGTACAGTCTACATGCTCCCCTGTGTTACAGGCCTTGATTGCCAGCCATGATGATGTATAGCTACAATATCATTAATGCCTGGATCCACCATGCATAGAAAGTATGTTTTTTATATACGTGATATTGCATGTAGTGTATGTTACACCATAGATAACAGAGTGGGAGTAGTGATTAGAAACGCTGCGCTCAAACCTTGCCACGGTCAGATGACTCTTTCGTGATGTCACTGAAAGCCTGCGTGCTAGCGCGCCCTCGTGCAGCAGCTGCTGTATGGTCTGACTGTACTAACATCTCAGCTAGCTAGGTCATAATTCTTAACTCAACATCCAAGCATGAGTTTTCTCCCTCCCAATCTGTGTATTATTGCACAATATAGAGTTTAATATAGTTAAACTCAAGCTACTTACTAAGTTTAGAAGTATTCTTTGAGCACAAAAACTACACAAAATTTTTCCCCAAATGTCCAACTATTGATAGGCATTCTGTAATGTACTGCAAAGTTTACCTGTCCATTTGCATTAGTTGCATTGCTACAAATGCAGTGAAGTAGTTTATTGCTACTACTTTAGTTGTATTATGAAGAAAAAACTACACAATGTCATTCATCATATTTTATAGTAAAAATTTCCAAAAAATGAGTGGTGTAGGAATGGGCAGTGCGGTAAAACGTATTGGAACAAGGCATGTCTCAATTTCGGCACATGACTACTTCATTTTTATTCTTGATCCCTCATATGAATCCTCAGGGTCATAAATGCAATGACCTGTACAATAGTACACATAGTTTATTATTGCAAATTCTTACTAATCAGTAGGCTGAGCAGTCGAATAACTGGACTGCCAGGCAAGAGTTGGGTATAAAAATGAAGTAGTCATGTGCCGAAATTGAGACATGCCTTGTTCCAATACTTTTTACCACACTGCCCATTCCTACACCACTCATTTTTTTTTTGAAATTTTTACTACTTGTTCCTTCACTTTTTTAACACTGCAGTGTGGTGACTATCAGAGACTGGTTAGTCCCTACAAAAAGCTTGACTAGTAGCTAGTACAACAGTCATACACTTATTATGCTGGAAGAAGCTAATGTGCATGTGCATAATAATGCCACATGGATAGATGACCTCTGAACTCTACCTACAAGATGGCTGCATTGTAGTACATGAATTTATACACTAAGTTTCAAAGCTTTCTAGTTTTTGTTTAGCCATATTTATGATCAAAACGAGTATCAGGGAATATAGTACCCATGAAAAGAACTTACTTTGTACTTCTGTGTATCCGTGTTTTTAAACATGGATTGTGTCTACTGCACTGTAGACCATACAGCCTTGTTGATGATTACTGCATTGTAATCGAAACTTTGGCAAGAACGGACTGGTGTTAAAATTTAAACTTTGAAATATATACTTACCCAGTCAGTAACCCCAATTTTCTCAAGTAAATTTGGATATTGAAGCCTAGCCACATGCTAGCCGTGCGGCGTTGGGTGTCCACATGACCTGGGTCGACGCGTCGTTGGACGCTGATGACGTCATGGTTGTGTTGCCATGCCTGGCGTCAGCATTGCTAGACGCAGTACAGTTATACTATGTTTCAGTTGATGATACTCATGATGGAGATGACACATGCTGCCCCAGTGCTGCTGATGAGGCCTGGTATTGGCCGAAACCGGTTCAGCACAATGGGCAATGGATGTTGAGGTGAGTTACTGGGTTGAAATTGTTTCATAGATATACCTGTGCTGCTAGTGCAATGGCCCTCCCCCTCTGGTGGAGAATCCATGTTTTTAAACATGGATTGTGTCTACTGCATTGTAGACCATACAGCCTTGTTGATGATTACTGCATTGTAATCGAAACTTTGGCAAGAATGGACTGGTGTTAAAATTTAAAAAAAAAAAATTTAAACTTTGAAATATTTACTTTGTACTGTCAAAGTTTGCTCAGCATATTCTGGTTCTCTGTAAATATTAAATCCTTTTCAAGTAAGTCAGTTAGGAAGTACGTAAGTACGTAAGTACGTTAGGAGAACAAAAATGGCACCATGGTGGCTTCCCACTAGCGCTCTCTACGAGTGCTTAGGAAAGTTTTTGTGAGTTTTAGGCCTTGCATGCTGCTGGTAATCTGTCATTGAGAGCATCTGAGCAACTTTGAAGGTTTAATTTTGTTTGAAGAATGGCAGCTCTATGGTCCAAACTGAAAGTACTTACGTTCATGAATCGAAATTATCTTGAAAATGGTTGTGTAGAATCTTGCAAGACGCTGTAGTTTCTGAGATACGAGGCTTTTGTGCTTCTCTGAACGCTTACCTTCAAAACCTCACCCATCAATCACGCCCCACGTGTAGTGTACATGTGCATTATCTAGAAATACAGCTGGACTTCAGGCTCTCAGCCTCTGGATGTGATGTGCTTGGCTCAGCGGGTGGCTTAGCTGCTTCTACAGGTAAGTAACTCAATTGATTGCAAGCTAAAATTCTGTGCTTACAAGTTAGTTGTGTCAGTGTGTTTACCAGTGAGCTTCCACATGTTAAGCTAGCTAAGCTGCATGGTTATACTACATGATTCAGATAGCCCATAGGTTTGCTGATAATCATAGCATTGCTCATCTGGTTCATTGTCTGTAATTTATGCTGCGTTATCACAAGTTGCAAGTGACAGAGTATGTGCACCGAGACTGGTCCACCTTTGGTGCCTTTATTTCTCTTTAAATTAAGAATAACAATAACACTGTTAAATTTTGGTATTGAAAAATAAGAGTTACACACTTTCAACAAAGTGTACTACTACTACAATGTCATGTAAACTGTCCCCAAAAACTACACACTTCATTTTTAACATATACCAGTGAATTAACAATCTCGTTCAACAGAGTAGTAAGTCCAACATTTAGCTTCATTTTGTTCATGTAACTTAGACTTTTGATCTGCATTGTGATCTTTTCACTGTTAAATGACCATGTACACTAGATGGCAGATGTGTGGTGTACATGTATGGATGAAAGCTTGGTTCAGCACTCATTCTATCAGAGCAGTCATGCAATGTGGTTTGTGTATGATGAATGTTTTACCAAATCACCTGATAATTAGGCTTGTATTTGCCCTTGAAACCAACCACATAAGTTAATGGACAGTTAAATTCAATAGCTATACAAAGTTTCCCTTCAGTTAGCATAATTATTACAGATGTTACCAACAGCATTGGTAGTGGCCATGTTCAGTGTTACTTGACTGCAATCTAAAAGATTCTCGCCATGAGTGCTGTGATTAAGGTACTTGCGTGATTTACTACTAGCAGTTTACAGTGTAAGTTATATATGGAATGTCAAACAGTGCAGTCCATGGCCTAGTTCGCAGTCTAGTCCACAGTCCAGTTTATGGTCCAAAGTCGAAGTTTTACACTTACTTTTTGAAGAATGACCCAGTAGTCAGTTTGTTGTGGTTATTGTTGACTCATTGGAATGGTAAAAGTCAGTTTCTGGCCGTCATTATCCAGGAAATGAAGTATCTTGGATTTGTCATCTATTTTAATAGCTGTAAATTTTCTGTACAGTGCTTCCAAGGTAGTCAGGGAAATTTTTTATTTTGTTATATTTCTATCAAAATGAATTTAGTAACATTTCAAATGCATGAATTTATGAGTAAAAACGTTCAAAATCCTGTCTCTTCGAGAATTCTTGCTTGTCAGTATAGCCAATACTTAAGCGCGTGTACTGCGTGACGTCCATTTTCTCCGTTTGATCGCTTGACTATGTACGAGTCCAATTGTACGCACGTGACGTCACGTATTTTGCTAGTTTACGTGCATACGTCATCAATTTTGCAATGAATCTGCAAATGTAGCTGGATGCGAATAGATTGTTCCGTTTTCCAGCCGTGTTCTTGCTACGAATGAAACAAAGTTGACAAGACTTAATCTACATGTACCCCCTATCTAAAACTGGGAAGTCTTTCTTAACTCGTTTTGCTTTGCTTATACTGTTCTAAAAACTTTTGCACCTCAAAATTACAAAATTTTTGCTACATTCTGCACAACTATCTGCATATACTTTGGAGTTAAGAGTTCGGACCAACGCCAAAAGTTGACCACTTACAGTATCGAGTTGATGCTCGAGGCTTTTTTCTTAACGTGAAACGGTTCGCTTATACCGTTCTAAAAGTGTAGAGCAAAATCACTGCAATAATTGAAGCCATATCTCGCACAGGAAGTAGTGATACGCCCCCTCTTTCCTGGTGAAGCACCACAAGTGAGCAATGTTTGTATGTGTATCATCAAACTGCAGTTACATGCCATGAGTGTTTCTGTATTTTGCAAAAGTACAAAATCAATAGTTTCCCTGACTACCTTGGAAGCACTGTAGTTGTTTGTTTTCTTGCTAAACAAGACTATAATGTGTGTTGAAGAGTCTCTAGTGTCTGCTCATATTATCGTATAGCCGGTTATTTTGGCAAAAGGGAGCTCACTTGATATTGGCGAATTTCAATTTTGGTGACAAAACATTGAAAGCACATTATGTCATACGGCGAAATTGGTGTAGTAGCTACGCGTATATGCCTTCTTTTTGTTTTATTTTTACTAAAGTAGATTTGACAAAGCTTTCCAAGTCATGAAGCTAAGCAGCAATCAAAATAAGTGTGCTGAAAACCTTCTTGCATTAACACTAAGTGGACGATTGTCACGAATCCGTGACATAATTATTAATACATGCCACTTTCGGAAGACGATTGTCATATTTCCGTGACGCGTATAATTATAATACATAGCTTAGCGTCTTAGGCTTTTTGTCAGCTAGTTGAACAGTGTTACAAAAGTAATGCTATGGTCATATAGTCTAGCTATTGCTGCACTATCACAGAAAGTACTAAGCCTCTACTAGCTAAGACCATGGAGAAAACGACCTTGTGTCTAGCCACTCAACAAGAGACACAGAAAACCCATGCCAAAAGTACGTGAAGACAATGATGAAGAAAATTACAAGTTTGGCATTTTTCAGTTTGGTCCTTTAGCAATTGTTTAGGTCATGGTTTGTTAGAAAGAGAATGAGCTAAATAGTAGCTTTAGAAGCCTTTTAGTGGTAAGCACTCAGTTATAGCAGAGTTATTTGCGTGAATATTATATTGTGCTAATGGGCCATCCATATGCCATTCCTATATAGCCAGTACTGGGAATTGCTAGATACATTCAATGCTATATTAATCTTGTAATTTAATTTTGTTGTGTTGTAAGGCAAAAGTACAAGGGCGTATCTATGGTTAAGGACCCTTGATTCCAATGGACCAAATATATAAGTGACTTACATATGCCCACACAATTTTTTTGTCTTGGTTGCTAGGGGGTGTATTTCAGAAACTATAAGAGATACAGCGCTGCCAGAAACTCTACTTTGAATAGCCCATGCACACAAGTGTACGGGAAAAAACAGTGTCACTATGAAGCGTACAAGTTTTACATTCGACATATAATACAAGCCAAAAGTTGATTAAACTCACCATGCGTTTGGTTTAGCAAGCTCAAATCTTGTTTGCAAGCACATCTCTAACAGGCTAACACAGCTTAGCATCATTTTTCAAAGCACCATGCTTGCAAGTTCGATTTTACATCATCGTTTATATAGTTCTTGCCTAGTAATTGGAAAAAACTATGCTAGGCCCTCTAACGGANTGCACATTTTCATGCATATCACTACACAGCCATCCTATTGCATGCACAAGACACACCCATACAGTATTTTAGGCGTAATTTTTCGCTTTCTTTTTTTTAAGTGCCTGCGGTCCGCGGTTTCCAAAGAATGCTTTGAAGTACTTTGATGTGGTCTAATTTCCGGTCACTTGTTCGAAGGCAACTTCAGGTCGCTAGTTTTTGTACGAAAATGATCTCCAGCACACTTTTATTTTCAATTGTATATTTTGATATAGAAAACTTGGACACACCCCTTCACGATTCACTAATTAAATTAGTGATAGCAAAAGTACCGCCCACTCAAAATACTCTAACCTTAAGAAGAGCAAGAGCATCCAGGTATCATGTATAGTTCCAGGCAACTTGCATTTATTATAAATTCCAAATAACGCACACTTTGTGTGTGGAAAGGGTCGTCAATTCGAATTTTCTAGAAGTTAATGAATTATGCATGAGTGTAGAAATTAATGACGGCCATATGGAGGAGGCGCTTTTCGCCTTGTATCTGGCTACTCAATGAGAGGCGCTAAAAACTGATGGCAAAAGCGATTGAAGACAAAGAAACCAACTTCATCCGTTCAAGAATCAGCTTCTAAAAGTGAATGGTCTTTGAGATATGGCGTAAGAAGATAGAAGAAGAAGAAGAAGAAGAATAAGAAGAAGACGGAGAAAATTGGAGGTTTGGCAAATTGTAGTTTGGTACTTTAGTGATGGTTTTAGGCCATGTTTTTGGGCTCATTAGAAAGAGAAAGAGCTAAATAGTAGCTCAAGAAGCCTTTTAGTGCTAGGCGCTCAGTTTTTGCAGAGTTATTCACGTGAATATTTGTATTGCGCTAATGGGCCATCCGTGCCATTCCTGTGTACCCAGTACTACCGTACTGGGAATTACATTTCCAATGTTTTTTTTACTTGTTAAGTTTGTGTTCTTAACTCCCAGTAGTTTCTTCAATCTTATCCCAAACATTTTTCCACAACTGCTATGTGCAAACTTGTAGCCACACCCATATATTTGCGGTCATACAGCCCCACCCACTACATGAAGCTCCACAAGTGCTTAAAATTACTCTACACACACATAATATTGCTTTATGCAACACTTAAAATACATAGGAGATATTAATGATAATGTGCAATAATATAAAAGTTGCTCTTTTAGTGTGGAGCACATAAAGGCACCGGTGGTGCACAAGCCTCGGCAGCACACTCTGTCACTTGCAACTTGTGATGAGGCAGCATAAATCACAGAGCAATGCTATGATTATATCAGCTGTTGTCAGATGCTATTGAGCAAACCTATGGACTACCTGAATCATGTAATATCAGTACAGTACTACTTGGTGACCATGCAGCTTAGCTGAAGTATAAATGACACTGAGTGGAAGTTCACTGGTAAATACACTGACACAACTAACTTGTAAGCTCAGAATTTTAGCTTGCAATCAATTGAGTTACTTACCTGTGCAAGCAGCTAAGCCAAGCACATCACATCCAGAGCCTGAGAGCCAGAGAGCCAGAGTTCTGCATCTGAAGCACTGTGAAGCACATCCAGTCTAACTGTATTTTTAGATATACATGGGGCGTGATTTGTAGGTGCCGTTTCGAAGGTAAGCGTTCAGAGAAGCACAAAAGCCTTGTATCTCAGAAACTACAGTGTCTGCAAGATTCTACACAACCATTTTCAAGATAATTTCGATTCATGAACGTAAGTTTGAACCATAGAGCAGTCATTCTTCACATTATCTAGTAACAGACAGATGCACAGAAAACGGCTACCGTAATCCTCTGCACGTGATACTCACGCGCCGAGGCTTAATCAGTGGTATTACCCATAGTTTAGAAGATATAACTATCATGCATAATTTTACCACTTTGTCCTTAACTGTAGTCAGTGTTAGTATAGCTTCTTCAAAATAATTATAATTACTTCGCATGCGTGACATTGTGATTTCTAGATCCAAATGTAACTGCAACAACACTATACAATGCAATGATATATAGTTACATATATCACTCATGACATTGTTGTCACGCAAGCTGATGCAATTTGATCATGCACAACCAATGTCATAATAATAATAATTATAATTACAAGTAAAAGAAAAACATTGGAAATGCAATGAGACACAAGAATGGACAAATTGTAAAATGAAAGCAAACAAGATGAAATAGCTTTTTGAGTGTGTTAAGAATTTTATTGTGGGCAACTATGAGGGACTTAACATGGAAAAGAGTATTACATGCAGCTCACATACGAAGAATTCTTTACACCTTCCATCTTGTTTGCTTTCTTTTTACAATTTGGCCATTCCTGTGTCACATTTCATTTCCAATGTTTTTTTTAGCTTGTTTGTTCACATTTTTTTCAAAATTCAATAATTTCATTTGAGTTTATGTGTATAATTATGCTAGTTACTTGTACTAGGCTATGCTATGGCAGCTGGTAAGTGAAGAATCTCAGAAGGCTGGATACTTGCTTTGTTCATCTTATGATAATGACAACCAAAAGTATTCACCTTCTTAATATTGAACACTAAAAGTTTACAGAGAGTTTAACACAATCAGAAATCTTCAGGTAAAACAGTAGACAGCAAATATTCAGTTTCTAAATAACAAACACTTGGAAAAGGGTCGTCAACCTGAATTTCCAAGTAGCTTATGAATATACATCAGTGTACAAATGAATGGCAGCCATAAAGAGATGGCACTTTTCGCCTTGTATCTAGCTACCCACACAGATTACAAAGTTTGGTCATTTAAAAATCAGCTTCTGAAAGTGAACAGTCTCTGAGATATGACGTGAGAAGATAGAAGAAGAATAATTGAGAAATTTGGAGGTTTGGCATATTTTAGTTAGCGATGGCTTTAGGCCATGTTTTTTGTCTGATGAGCTAAATGTAGCTTAAGAAGCCTTTTAGTACCAAGCGCTCATTTTTTATATAGTTATTTGTATAAATATTTATATTGTGCTAACGGGCCATCCGTGCCATTCCTGTGTACCCAGTACTACCATACTGGAAAAAACAGCAAAACTATAGCTACAAGTAAAGAAGAGGGAAATTTAATGTGACACAAATCGTAAAAAGAAAGCAAACAATATGGAATGGCTGTTTGAGTGTGTAAGGAATTCTTCCTGTGTGGGCTGTATGTAGTTTCCATGTTTAGTCTCTCATGTTGCCCACAGTAGGATTTCTTTACAAACTCAAACAGCCATTCAATCTTGTTTGCTTTCTTTTTGTACGATTTGGCCATTTCTGTGTCATTACATTTCAATGTTTTTTTTTACTTGTTTGTTCACTTTATTTCAGTGAATCACGTTTGAGTTTGTGTGTATACTTATGCTAGTTACTTGTAGTCTGTAAACTAGGCACAGAAATATCTCAGAAGGCTGGATATTAATCAAAATATACTTGCTTTGCTCATCTTATAATGACAACTAAAAGTATTCACTTCCTTGATATTGAAGACTCAAAGGTTACTGAGAGTTTAGCACAACCAGGTAAAGCAGGCAGGCAGGTGGTTTCCAAACAACGTGCGCTTGGAATAGGGTTATCAACCTGAAGTTCCACGTAGCGTATGAATATGCATGAGTGTAGAAATGAATGGCTGCCATATGGAGATGGCGTAGCTACCTAACGAAAGACACGGAAAACCGATACCAAAAGCACGTAAAGACAAAGAAAGCCAGTTTGTTTGTTCAAGAATCAGCTTCTGAAAGTGAATGGTCTCTAAGATATTGCATGAGAAGATAGAAGAAGAATAAGAAGAAGATGGAGAAAATTAAACGTTTGACTTATTATTGTTTGGTACTTTAGCGATGGTTTTAGGTCATGTTTTGGGCTCATTAGAAAGAGAATGCATGAGCTAAATAACAGCCTTCTAGTGCCAAGCGCAGAGTTATTTGTGTGAATATTTGTTTGGCGCTAAAGGGCCATCCATGCCATTCCTGTGTACCCAGTAGTACTGTACTGGGAATAAATTAGTATAATGTACAATAATTATAATTGTTAGCAGAGTTTTGTGCATTTATTTAATCAAGAAAGATTATAATTACTGTTTTATTCATGACCAAATGTTATGCATATGATATAATGATTTGCATGACAATTTTAGCATGCACGGTGACACTGACAGGTCAAATGTAGATGTATTGTCCGTACTCACCCATTACTATGCCCCCTTCTCTTATAACCCCTCCTCCTTCCTTGCACCCAATTTTCTTACAAAGGTATGTTAATCTCCAATTTAAGCCCCTTTGCCATAATTAGAAAAAACTAACAATAGTTCTTAGGTGATTTTAACATCAGACGTTAAGCAAAAAATTATAATTTTGTGCAATTATATTTAGTTGATAGGTTTGAGTGAGTTCGTACTGTTACATAAGTTCCACTAGTTTCTGTAGGTGCTTAAATTTCCCTTTAAGCTGGTAGATTCATGGAACAACAGGCCTTTTCCAGGCACAGTCGATAATCGTCTTCTATCGGTTATCTAACAGGTGATGGAGCTGTGTCTTTATGGTGAAAATACTTGCCCTCTTCAACTTCAACACACAATTCCTCATTGATAACTGGTGACCACTGGCTTTTGTAAACATGGTGTCCACACACGGAACTCTCAATTCTGAACGAAGTAGCGTATCTGTTGAAATTGCAGAGGCAAAGAAAAGACTGCCTTTTTACTTGAACTGGATCTGTAANCAGTATAGGCCCATAGGATGATATGGTATCAACTTTTGTAATGAGCCTCCAATTGTTGCAGCCATATTTCTAGGATATATAATATTATATATATAGTTATAAGATTACCATGATCAACTTTGCTCTTAATACATAGCAGCAATGTAGCAACTGATTATCACCCACTAGAACATGTGTGGGTTCCCAATTAATGGTTTCTAAATTACCTAGTATTCGACAGCAAAAAGTTCGTAACATGCTCATTCCTAGTACCATAGGCGATTCTTTATCTAATGTTCACTTTTTGGACTTAGAAGATTTTCACGTCAACATAACTAACTTGGAAATAGTCGTCACAATAGCTATAGGCATTGGCCATAATTTGTTATACAGCTATTTAGGTCAAGGAAACTTGATCTATCACTGCTAAATGAAGTTTCAGCAGTCTTTGCACCTCCTGGCCCTGGCCCAGTACCAGTACGAGTTGCTCTCTTCGATCTAGGGTCTACAAACTCTGAAGGTTTGGCAGTCTTTGTACCTGCATAATAAGCATTATACATGGACGTATACACTCATACATTAATTATAGCACACCACAGAAATGCAACTAAACAGTCACCTACAGTCTTTGCATCTCCAGTACCAGTACGAGTTGCTCTCTTCGATTTGGGGTTTACAACCTCTGAAGTTTCAGCAGTCTTTGTACCTGCATAATAACCATTATACATGAACGTGTACACATATACATTAATTATAGCACACCACAGAAATGCAATTAAACACTCACCTCCAGTCTTTGTATCTCCAGTACTTGCTCTCTTCGATCTGGGGTCTACAACCTCTAAAGTTTCGGCAGTCTTTGCACCTCCAGTACCAGTACAAGTTGCTCTCTTCGACGTCTATAACCTCTGAAGTTTCGGCAGTCTTTGCACCTCCATGCAGTACCAGTATGAGTTGCTCTCTTCGATCTAGGGTCTGACGTTTTGGCAGTCTTTGTACCTGCATAATAACCATTATACATGAACATGTACACACATACACTAATTGCAGCACACCACAGAAATGCAACTAAACACTCACCTCCAGTCTTTGCACTTCCAGTACCAGTACGAGTGGCTCTCTTCGATCTGGAGTCTACAACCTCTGAAGTTTCGGCAGTCTTTGTACCTCCAGTACCAGTACAAGTTGCTCTTTCGATCTGGGGTCTACAACCTCTAAAGTTTCAACAGTCTTTGTACCTGCATAATAACACACACACACATACTAATTACAGCACACCATATAAATACAAGTAAATATTTACCTCCAGTCTTTGCTGAAATTGTGAGAAGAGAACTGGTGGGAGGGCTTCTGTCTACATCTTCATCATCACACATAGAGAATCTGGTAATTATGACAAGAACACAAACTATTTTCAAAATTGAGTAATAGACTGCATGTACTTTACATTACATACCATCTTCATAAATTGAGTGCGGAATGAGTCTCTAAGTCGGTTGAATCAGACACCTCAACAGCTGGAGATGGTATTTGGTCAGGGTAGAACCAAAGGTTGTACCGCTCATCACATTGCAAATCGTAACCTTCCTCCAATCTTTGCATAAACTTAGCATCTTCTTGCTCAGTGAATATGGCCCACAGGGCTTGCAGACAATGAGGTAGCTTCTGTGCAAGTAACAAAAACAAGGTAAACTAGCAAAATCAAATTTCAGACCTCAAAAACAGCTCTAATAGGTATACACTATTAACTGATCAAACCANGCACTCAATTCATGAAGATGGTATGTAATGTAAAGTACATGCAGTCTATTACTCAATTTTGAAAATAGTTTGTGTTCTTGTCATAATTATCAGATTCTCTATGTGTGATGATGAAGATGTAGACAGAAGCCCTCCCACCAGTTCTCTTCTCACAATTTCAGCTTAAGGTTCAAAGACTGGAGGTAAATATTTACTTGTATTTATATGGTGTGCTGTAATTAGTATGTGTGTGTGTGTTATTATGCAGGTACAAAGACTGTTGAAACTTCAGAGGTTGTAGACCCCAGATCGAAAGAGCAACTTGTACTGGTACTGGAGGTACAAAGTTTGCCGAAACTTCAGAGGTTGTAGACTCCAGATCGAAGAGAGCAGGTACTGGAGATACAAAGACTGGAGGTGAGTGTTTAATTGCATTTCTGTGGTGTGCTATAATTAATGTATATGTGTACACGTTCATGTATAATGGTTATTATGCAGGTACAAAGACTGCTGAAACTTCAGAGGTTGTAAACCCCAAATCGAAGAGAGTAACTTGCACTGGTATTGGAGGTGCAAAGACTGCCGAAACTTCAGAGGTTGTAGACCCCAGATTGAAGAGAGCAACTCGTACTGGTACTGGAGATGCAAAGACTGTAGGTGACTGTTTAGTTGCATTTCTGTGGTGTGCTATAATTAATGTATGAGTGTATACGTCCATGTATAATGCTTATTATGCGGGTACAAAGACTGCCAAACCTTCAGAGGTTGTAGACCCTAGATCGAAGAGAGCAACTCGTACTGGTACTGGGCCAGGGCCAGGAGGTGCAAAGACTGCTGAAACTTCATTTAGCAGTGATAGATCAAGTTTCCTTGACCTAAATAGCTGTATAACAAATTATGGCCAATGCCTATAGCTATGAACGCACTTAATTGTGACGACTATTTCCAAGTTAGTTATGTTGACGTGAAAATCTTCTAAGTCCAAAAAGTGAACATTAGATAAAGAATCGCCTATGGTACTAGGAATGAGTATGTTACGAACTTTTTGCTGTCGAATACTAGGTAATTTAGAAACCATTAATTGGGAACCCACACATGTTCTAGTGGGCGATATCAGTTGCTACATTGCTGCTATGTATTAAGAGCAAAGTTGATCATGGTAATCTTATAACTATATATATAATATTATATATCCTAGAAATATGGCTACAACAATTGGAGGCTCATTACAAAAGTTGATACCATATCATCCTATGGGCCTATACTGATGAATTGAAGCATGCTACATTGATATCAGAGAGTGGACTAAGCCAACTGTTTCAGATGAAATGGTCTATTATGTTTTATGTATAGACATTCCAAGTGTACTTTTGCAACACTAACAAGATGGTTATTGTGTTTTCTTGATGATAAGTGGCCATCTAACCAACCTCCGACCGTCAAAGCTATAACTTAGAGTGTGAAACGTATTCGGCTCAAAAAACAAAAATTAAGAAATTACCAACTAGTTTAGCTAGACACGAAGCTATTACAGTTTCTAAATGAAGAGTATCAATTTCCTCAAATTTTTGTTGCCAGAGGGAAAGTTGATAATTCCTATTCCACTTCTGACACTGAGTACTCTTGAAAGTGTTAATGATCACCTTTGTTGGGAGATTGTTGAATTGAAGTTAGAAAATGAATCACTTAAGGACTCTGATGTAGGATTGCAAGTGTTACGTGAGAAGATATACTCACTTTATAGAAACATCAAAAAAAAATTAGGGAATTGAGATATTGCTATTTCTAAACAATCTGAAAGACAGAAAACTGAATTAGGCAAACTGGTTCCAAGATACCAAGAAGTGGGAAGTAACCAAATGGTTCTAAGTGTAAAATTTTTGTCTATACCAGGACATGACATTTTGTATGTTTCACAAATATGTTTGGATATCATGCAGGCAAGAGCACCAAGACACACCTCTACTGGGCCATGAAGAACTGTGGTGGTAATGGTGCTCAGTTACGTGCACTCATCATTACCAAGTAAATTTTGCTACAATTCCTTCAATTTCATTCACAGATGTGATGTGTAACATTCACTGACTTAGAATTTGACTTGTCATTGAACTGAACTATATTACAATCACAAGGATTAAAAGTTGACCAAAGTGCGCATACATAATAATAATGATAAACCATAATAGGACATGATGTCATATACTATAATAATAATAAAATGTACATTATTATACCAGTACATCCACATACACAGTACATTTCCCCAAAGACATAGTATTTGACAAACGATCAGGGGGTTGGACAAACGTTCCAGTTTGTGATTGAGTCTGGATAACTCTAGCTCTCTGAGGCTGTTGATCATGATTTGACTGTTTCATTTGTCTTAGATGAATCATCAATCTTTTCATCTCTCAGCCTCATGTAAGTGTCTCCTGTTTCTTTGCAGATGACCAGTAAGTGTCTGCACTTTGTATGATCTTGGAGATTGTAATTGGTGGGTATCTACACCTGGAGAGTCACCATCCACCCATACCAGTGCACCTTCTGGGAGTGTGCCTGCCGACCTTGCTCTGTGTCGTTGATCATACTGTTCCTTTTGCTTCAAGTTGTATTGTTTGTCTTTCTCTTTCAACCCTTGAAGATAAGACCAGTCTGGAACAAAGCACTATGTGGCAAGTATCATCCGCAACTGTGCTGTCAATCCACACCAGGGCAACAGTGTTGCTCTGTAGCTCAACATAGCCAGGTATGGGTCTTGTGAAACAGAGATGAGTTTCTTAACAGTTTTTGCTGTCCACTCTGCTTGCCCATTCAATTGAGGATAGTGTGGACTACTGGTTGTGAGATTTGAGGCAATGTTTCTGTGCAAAATCTCTCATTTCTTGACAGGCAAATTGAGGTTCATTGTTACTCGTGAATTTGGCACATATTCCATGACCAGCGAATATCACTTTCACAGCAGTAATCTCTCCATTAGCAGTGAGCTTCTAAATCTCTGGAAACCTCGAGAAGTAATCTACTACAACCAGATAGGTGGTGTTATTTAACTGGAACAAATTAGCACCAACTGTAGCGTTCTTTAGATAATAGCTAATAAAACCTCATTTAAGCACACTGCATACTATTTAGTCATAGTTTCATTTACGATAAGATAACATATGCCACATCTCCCCTTTTAACAAAGTCTGTCTGGGGGCTTTATCTCTGGGACCTAGTGACAATCCTTCTTAGTTCTTCTCAGTTACACTCTGTCATGTTCGGTTGGGAGGGTACAATGTTAAGATGGGTTTGATTCCTCCTAATCTCCAAGTACGATCATGGAGTGTCGGCTGGCGATGACACAGTTCCCTCAATCTTCTTTCTTCCTGAACTGACCCAACTTTTGTCTGAGTAGGGATAGTCTCAGAATCAAGAGTACGATGGTGCTTGTTAAAGTTCCTCTTTTACTTCTTGAAACTAGCCTTCTGTTGAAGGTATTTCCACTCGGGGATTAACTGATCTCTGATCTGTGGAACACGAGTTCTCAAATGCCTTCCGATAAGAAGCTCAGATGGGTTTATATTACACCAAGATTACACAGTACTAAATCTTCTTGAGTTAACAATTGTTTGACTGTCTTCACTGTGCGTTCTGCCTGCCCATTACTCTAGGAGTATCTTGGACTGCTGGTCAGGTATTGAATCCCAAATAAAGTCACAAATTCTGAGAATGAGTGGGAGGAGTAATGTGGTCCATTATCACTGTGAATGACCTCTGGAATGCCATTGCTGCCAAAAAAGACTTTAGTATATCCTCTGAGGTTGTAGAACTCTCTCAGGATAAGTAGTCGATGACTAGAAGGTATTGATGACCTTTGAACTCAAACAGGTCTGTACTGATTACTTGCCATGGGTAGTCTGGTAGAGGGGTAGTGATAAGAGGTTCTTTCCTAGGTTTTAGTGATTTAGCATATGTCTAACACTACCGTACTGCATCCTCTACATCTCCTGACCACCAAACAGATCATCGAAAATGTGCTTTACGTGGATCCTCTGGATAACTTCTCCTTTCAGGCTCTCAGGAACCACCATACGTGAACCAAACAGTAGCAATCCATCATGGATGCTCAATGAGCTGCATACCTTCCAGTACTGTATAAGCTTAGTGTTGATTCAGTGTTTCTTTGGCCACATTGTCACACAGTATTCTTTCACTTTGGTACAAAGAGTATTCTCTGCTTGTGCTCTCACAAATGTCTCAAGTTTACTTGAATTTGCTGGCAGGTTCTCTCTAACCATGTGGATAAACGTCTCGACTTCCTCTTGGAGTTTCAGTAACTCCACTGCATCTGCAATTGGTGCTCTCAATAGTGTCTCTGCTGTATAGAGAAACTTTCCAGGATACAGTAATCATCCAAACGGTCCAGATATTTAGAATCCAAAAGTGGAACTAAGGGCTTATGGTCTGGAAATGACATATAATAAGAAAATAGTTCATATGCCCAAATGCCTCCTTTTCAATCTGAGCATACCGTTTTTCCGTATCCATCATGGATAAATCACCATTTTTCACTGTTCCTCTTTCTGTTGGAGGAGCACACCGCTACTAACCCGTGGGAAGAAGCATCTGCAGACACTTTTGTCGATTCAATTGGATCATATACACTATGTATGGTTGGTTGTGATAGCTTATTCTTAATCTTTGTGAAAGCTTGCCTAGTCTTCCCATGTACAAGCTTGTTTGGAGCTCAACAGCTCTCTCAAGGGTTGAGAATGTTTGGGTAAAAATTCCCAAGCTTATTCACCATCCAAAGGAAATGGCATAACACTGGTGGTATGGCCTCCATCTGTATAATGGCAATTTGTCTTGCTGCCCTAATCCCAATCTGGTCTACTACATGTCCAAGGAATTTCACTTGTATTTTGCACTTCTGTGGGTTCAATGTAGCACCAGCATCCTCTAGGACTGCAATCAGTCTTGTGTCACGCTCCGATTAATCTTTTCCAAATACTAACACAACGTCAATCAAACAGACAACTTCTTCCAGTCCCTTCAAGATCTTGTTCATATGCCTTTGAAAGACCTCAAGGACACTGGAAATTCCAAATAGTAATGGATTGAAGCAAAATCACCCAATGGGCATAACAAAGGTAGTGAGTAGTCGTGACTCTTCTGCCAGGGAAATCTGTTAAAAGCTGCTGTTTGCATCTAGTTTGCATAAAACTGTGATAAGATATCTACCTTTGATATTGTACCTCTCTTAGGTCCAGACGTCACCAGAACGTTTAAGCTGTTCAACAGGTGAAATTACCCCCATTGCCTCCATTTGCTCTAGTTCCATTTTTACTTTGTCCCTTAGTGGTATAGGCACTGCCCTGGGAGTGTAAATAGCATGTGGTATGGCTCCATCTTTCAACTTGATGGTATACTTGTTTCCAATCTTCCCTAGACCTGGTAAATTGTTTCTTCACCTACATTGTTGTGTTGATGCCTTCGGTTCTATAAATGAGTTGAAGAGAAACAAATTGGTTTGTAGAGCACGGTCTACCTGGAGATAATTCTTCAGTGTTGTAACAATGCAGTGAATTGTCCAACCATCTTTAGCGCTTGTCAGGTAACGCCATACAAGACCTTTGATTGCTCCTGTAGGCGACATCACTCAGCTTCTACTAAGTTTCCACGGAGTATAATCTCCAATCAGGTGTCTAACTTGAAAGGTTACTCTCACCGTAGTGTTCCATGAAAGTTCTCTTCTTTTTACCAAGAATAGAAAGGCTGTATCCAAGCTTGACTCCTTCCTGACGTTGTCAACTGTCTTTGAAAAGCACCTATGACAGGTGGCTTCCTTTACTGGACACTTTTTGCCTTTGCTGTGCATATATCTGCCGCATTTACTACACTGTGGTTTCTCACTAGCGTCTCCTTTGAAGTATTGCTGTTGTCTTAGGCATTTCTTTCCAATGTAGTGAGTGTGCTGGGGGACTTGGTTGATCACGAATGGCATCTGCCTGCTGCACTAACCTCTTAGCTCTTGACGTTGTTCAATCACGGCCTCCTTCTGCCTGACCCGTGTCTTTGCTTTCTCAAGGGTGAGCATTGGGTCCATCCACATGTGTTGGGATAAACCTGCATCTTTGATGCCTACGGCGATACGATAAAATAGCATTTCATCTTTCATTGTCCCATAGTCACATGATTTGACCAGCCTGTGAGATATTGCTCTATGGGATTTCTGATTTCTGGAGTTGAATAACTTTTTAAGGTAGCTCTCACCTTTACATTAGATGGTATAGAGCATTTACTCCTTACCTAGTGATCCACCTCTCTCCTTGAATACAATACCTGCTTGGAGTTTTCACCAGTGGCAGTTGAAGCAAGTGCCACAGTGAAGCCCTTCTTTTCAGGCTGTGTGGTCTTGATTTTTATTGCTTTCTCTCCTTTGCAGTTGTTCATACAGAAATAAGGTATATCAAACCTGCACATTGTCTGGTTCAGGTTCAGCTGGGTTAATCTACAGATGCCCTTTCTAATGCCATGAATTAGTTAGCAGGGACTTTCTGGGTACTGTTTGTACCTGCTCTCATTCCTACACTATGGCATCTCTTCCATCTCCAGAGCCACCCATAGCCAGCTTTGAAGCCTTTAATCCCCATGCCACCAGAAATCTGTAGGGCTTTGGTTCTCAGCTGGTCATTTGTCACCACTCTTCCTTCACTCCTCTCTTCTTCCAAGAATTGTAGCACCTTAAACTCTAGTTCAGCAGATAGGGTTTTTTCCCCCATGTTTGAGTCTCCTGCACTTCTTTTTAGCTCCACATTTATTAGCCTTAAGCAACTTCTCGTTCCCTCTTTTTTTTCAGTCAATTGAGAGCTCTGAAGCAGTTCTGTGGAAGCTGGCCTCGTTCTTTCTTTGGCATCCCACTACTGGTGTAGGAGTTTCTTCTTATAGATGTCATCCTTGAATCTGAAAGTGAGTGCGTTAAAATTTGTAGTCATCGTTTAACCACCAAAGTTACCCAACCTTGTTGTAAACCTCTGTAGCACCTTGTACCACTTTTGGGGCCAAATTATTTGATCCAGTTATGCGCCTATCAATGACAAGCCCCACTATCCCCTGTGCGGGGTAGTAGGGGATAGGGGGGGGATTTGAATACAGTCCCTTGTCAAATCCCCCTCCCATCGGGGCAAGATTGTCCATCAAATTCCACCAAACCCCCCCAACCTGCCCCACCTTAAACATAGGGAAACCGCATTTAACATGCTTGTATGTTGTGTAGCATTGTAAAATGATGTTTTTTGTTTTTTTTTGCTTGCAGAGATTCCAATACTCCTATACAATCATGTCTGCACATCTGAGGCTCCAAAAAAGATCATAATTATGATACAATTTTACAAGACACACATGATAAAAATTTTTGAAAACATTATACAACTGGCTATTGTTATTAACAAAATCATTATTATTGTAAACATTTCTTGCAGAAGTAAAAATTAGATTTTGGTTCTTCAATTAAATCTTCACATGGACCACAATACCACTGATCACAACAGTCACATCCAACCCAAAATTGGGCTGTTGAATTTTCATATGGTACACCACAGTGTCCACAAAAATACCCATCAACAATGGTGTTCTGGTGTGTGACTCTACTTGTAGCTTTAGTAGGTTTTTGCTGCTTTTCTCTTCTTGCTCTTCTTGTTGCAGCAGATTTTGCAGCACCTCTTTTACGATTCTCTAATACAGTAGTAAGGTGCTCTATCCAAATATTAACTTCTCTGGTGGTCAAAAGTACATCTCTTGCAATAGACTCTACAATCTCTTCAGTTACAGGACTCCCTTTAAGGTCCATGAACCTTTTCTTGATGGTGATTGAGGGGGGTTGCATCACACACTCTAGAGATTTCTTACAAGAAGTGTCCACAAGCTTAATGCTGTAGTGTCCTCCACAAGCACCCTCAGTACAAGATGTACAGGATGCACTACCCCATGGCCTATCAGGATCACGAGTTGGGAGGTAGAGATGTGTAATTGGAGGTCCACCAATATACCAGCATGGAAGTGGGTGTAGTTTAGACTGACATCTGGCATGTGTACAGCCAGTCTGGAAGCAACATTTTAGAAAGAATATGTATTGACTTGGTAGGCCTTGGACCATATGTCGATGACGTAAATCCCAGACTTTCTGAAAGTAAAAATACTGTTCAGGATGATCTCGTTTTAGTGCTTCCTTTGAAGCTTGTGATCCTTTGAGAAAAATATTCAGAAGGACTCGTTTGCTATGCCGTTCATTCAACCTATCCCCTTGATACAGCTTGACATTTGTGTTTCCACATTTACACCCATCTACACGACTAATATAAGCAGTTATTGCTAGTTCAAGATTATTCTTCAACTTTTCTTGGTTGACAGTTCCAGTTTCTTTGTCAATACATGACCCCCCTAGAGTAGAAGGAATAAAGGTGTTGGCATGACCCAAAGCGATGCAACCATTCATTAGTTCCACCTTGTTTAGGTAGGATGATCCACTGGCACGTGTAGTAACAATTGTTACTAGTTTCTTGTGCAGCATATGCCATTCCGTCCACCAAAACTGGACTTCCTCATGTGAAGGACCCTCATCAGATGCTCCATCTACTCGGATACAATCAATGTCCTTTGGAGACAGTGGAAATGATGTTGATGATGGATCAGCAAGTGACACTGACGAGGGTGACTGTGACAAGGGTCCTGTAGTAGACACTGACGAGGGTCCAGCAGTAGACACTGACGAGGGTCCAGCAGTAGACTGTGACAAGGGTCCTGTAGTAGACACTGACGAGGGTCCAGCAGTAGACACTGACGAGGGTCCAGCAGTAGACTGCGACGAGGGTCCAGCAGTAGACACTGACGAGGGTCCAGCAGTAGACTGCGACGAGGGTCCAGTAGTAGACACTGACGAGGGTCCAGCAGTAGACACTGACGAGGGTCCAGCAGTAGACTGTGACGAGTGTCCAGCAGTAGACGCTGACGAGGGTCTAACAGGTGAGTCTGAAGAAACAAGGAAGTTTGATACATTAATAACACATTTGTGTGTGTGTGTGTGTGTGTGTGTGTGTGTGTGTGTGTTACTAAACCATTACCTTGTAGGATTGATAGGTTGAAGAAAACAGCTTGTAATTCCGGAAGTGATGATAACATCCAAAGATCACAAACATGCTGTGTAGGGTTTTTGTTGTGAAGTGGTACTGCTTTCACTATCCCTACACACACCTCTTGTGTAGTCTCAGTTGATGAGAAATAGTAAGATGTAGTTTGTAATGTGGAATTATATTTATTGACATAGTCTGTCCTTGTGGTAAGGTTGTCTCTACCCTGCACAGCTGGTGTTGAAAATTGTTTGCAAGTGGTTAAAGTATCAAGACGGAAGCCGGTGGCGTCATCTCTATTAAGATTCAATATATTTCTTCCATCCTCATACTGAAGTTTGTTGAGTCCTTTGTATAATGCCTGACTCCAATGTTTGTCAGGGTTATATCTCAAGGAGAAGCCTTTTCGTGCACGGCGTGTAGTAATTTGGGCAACACCTTTGTACCTCTGAGCACTCTTCTTCCTTTTGTTTCTGGCCACACAGAGCTCAATTACAGAACCATAAGAAAAAGATCTATTGTACACACTTTGTAAGTGTTGCTGGATTTTTCGATAAGTAACTTTGGATTTTAAGTTAGCATTCCCATCAAACGTGAGGACTCCTGTCCTACGCCAAGCATCTGCACCAACACTATGGTCCTCAACGAATTTTTCCATAGTTTTCCCAATATCTGGACATTCAGTTAATATCCGACTGATCTTTTTGCTAATTCTTCGGGACAAAAATCTCTGCTGAGCTATTAATTTGGCACGATGACGCCTGGCACGATTTTGAATAGCTTGTCTTTTCTTCTGTATTAAAGCCTTACCATCTTCACTAGTAGTTTTTGATATTCTGACATAATCATCAGGGTTATCAGATTCTGTATCTGATACGATTTCTCCATTAACACTTCTCATGATTCGTTCATCAGCATACATGTCACCTTTGGATGCCAAATATGCATCACAAGAAAGTTTCAATGCTTCCTCTTCAGGACTGCTGAGTTGAAACTTGTTTGGGATACAAGTTCTAAATTCTTCCAGCTGAGCGTCCATCTCTTGATCAGCTCCAACTACAGCCTCCACTTTGTCAACAAAGTCAAACCAATTAAATTTAGATTCTTGAAGTACTGTCAGCAATGACTCGTGATCAGGAAAATGTTCTTTCAGTTTACTTATTTCATGTTCTGAAAATTCTGTACATGAATCTTCAACACTGTTGTCACTATCATTACCAGACAATCCACTGTCATCATCACACAATCCATAACACTTTAAGAGAGCTTGATCTTGATGATAAGCAAGGGTGTCAATTTCTTGCCGTATTCTCAAAGTGTCATCAATACAACTTTCTACTTCTGTTATAAGTGCTGGGAGATTTTCAAAGCCATACCTTCTGCGAGCAGAAGAAGCAGTTAATCCTGTGGATTTGAAAACAGCATAACGAATGAGCTGCCTCTCCCTGTCTGATTGACTTAGCAACAGAAGACGTTGAAGATCTTCCTTCGACATTTTATTGTCATCTGAATGATTTCTGAGGTGAGTTGTCAAGAATCTTGCAAATTCGATGTAGTTAAATCCATCAACTTTCTCCATGATATATATTTCACTTTGTGTACCTTGAGAAAATCTTAACCGAATTGCTGCAAGTGGTAATTGTAAGAGTTTCTGCCTGCAATGTACTGAATGGTAGGTCACATGTGGAAAAACTCTTCTAAACAGTTTAGACATTGGAATAATCCCTTCTCTGATGACTATTTGTGCTACTTCCCTTAGTGGGATACAACGAGAGCATGGCTGTATGTAATGCTTACTGGTGCAATAATGTTCTTGTGCGAGACAATATTCAGTTAATGTTAATCCACTAACTTTTACTTGTTTTATACTCAAAAGATTGGTGATATTGTGTACCAAGTCTTGCGTTACCTGTACTGTTGGTTTGTCTAAAACGGCACTGTTTAGTTGAAAATGGAGCAGTTCTGCAGCTCTGCATCAAAATTGATGATGTACTACACTTTGTGGTAAGTTTAATGATGTCACTAACCTCAAAAATTCATTAGAGCATATAGAGCGGCTGCACGTGACGTCATCAGCCATGCCCACCCATTAAAACTTGCTTGGATTGAGCTGCAAAAAATTCCAGACAATTGGGACCTTCTAGATAGTCTATATTTCAAGTTTGAAGGCTTAACTCAAAGTAGATTATTTTATATGAATTTTTAAAAGTTGGTCTTTTTGTATTGGGCATTGGTGTGTGGCAAAATTTGCCACACGTCAATGCCATCAATACTTAAAGTGCCAACTTTGAGAATTTTTATAAAAAATAATCTATAGGTAATCAAGCTCTGAAATTTGAAATCTGGACTAAACTCACCATGATAAATTTATAGAATTAATTATAGCTATTTATTAATAGTTATTAAAATTCGTGCAACCGCTCTATAGCGCGCTGTGTGTTCTGAAAATTGCGGTTGTCAGTAAAGAGATTGTTCTTGCTAGTTTTACTGCTCAATGTAGGGGAGTCAAGTTCTATGATCTGACTGAGGTGGGAGCAGAGTGTGGTAGTGAAGTGAAATTTATTCGTAGGCCAGATAATAAGCTTCATAAGAACTGCATTGAGTTGTGTCTGCTAACTAATGGATTGAAACTGGGCCACCTTGCTGCTGAAGCAGCCAGGTGGCTTTCACCATTGCTACTTCAGTCACTTCAGGTCTCTGGGTAAGTAAAAACTAGAATTTGCTATACATACAAATATGAATTATGAACGGTATAATTTCTCAATCACAGCATGATTACATCAGTGCCATACTCAAGAGAAAGAAGTGGTAACAGGAATTGGAGGTATAGAGTTGTAGATGTATGCCTTACCATCAGAGGAATGTCAGAGATGCTGGGAGTACTGAAGGATACAATGGAGAAAGCCAAGCCATCTAGTTTCAGTGGTTTGTGTTTTGTGCCATCCTGTTCACATGATAGTTCCCCTCTACCTCCTGCTATTTCGCAATCACCTTCCAAGGAATCACTACCCCTAGTCTCACAACCTCCTACAATACAGTCGTCTCTGAATTCTCTTGATCTACATTAATCTGTCTATAACTGAACAACCCTCTGTACAACTTTTCCCTTCTCCCTCAGTTTCTACTCAACTTCAAACTTCTTCAACATCTCATGAAAGTACAAATGTATTCATCACAATTAGACTTGTTTTCCCCTCCATCTGCTTCCTAATCTTGATTCAGGAATATCTATTGATGAATTGTATGACCCCCTCATTTTCTTCTTTACCCCTCAATGAATCAAACTTTGAACTGACAGCCACTGACACCTTTCTAGAAGAAATTCTATTCCCTTCTTCCCCTACTCCCCCCAAGATTAAGTATCGTAGAGAATCATTTGATGCACTGTTTGAAGAAGCTCTTTTTGGATTTTAGGTTTCTCAGAACCACAAGTCATTTTTTTTTCAAAAACACCACATATCAAAAGATTCACCTTAAAAAATATATTTCCAAACATGCATGCTTACAACAAAGTATCTACATTAAAAACTCATCTATGAGACTTGTATGTTTTTACTGCTTCGTCTATATCCCTACAAGTTTTTCCCTCTGAATAAGCTTTAAAGTAGTCTCTGCATGTTAGAAAAAACTTCTGAATTAGTCGTGTATCACAAGTATCAAGTGCTTCAGGTACTAAACGAGTAATGGAACCATTGCCATATTTCCTACTGTGCTCTTTAGCGTGGCACCAGCACCGTTCAATAGCATTAAGTTCGCAGTGAAATTTGGGAAGAAATAAACAAATGTGTCCTCTTGCTTCTATCCTTTCTTCTAATAGTGTTTTTGGATTTTTAA
Organism: Tethya wilhelma; assembly: GCA_964030475.1. Taxonomy (NCBI): domain Eukaryota; kingdom Metazoa; phylum Porifera; class Demospongiae; order Tethyida; family Tethyidae; genus Tethya; species Tethya wilhelma. The sequence goes on along the minus strand of CAXIPT010000001.1, from coordinate 11,609,564 downwards.
AATCAGCAGTGTTTTCAACACTTGTCTCATTTTCTCTGCATTCATTTCTTTTGTGTAAACTCCTCTCTCCTGCAACACCATTTTCATACCTTTTGGTGTTCCACCACAGAGGACTATAGATTGCTCATCTCCATTGAAAAATGTTGCACGCATAACAGGTTGTTTTCCGCCAGGTTTGACATTCATATTCTCTGCTTTCAGGGCATTATCTAGACATTTTTTATGCAACGGAGCATTATCAAATATGAACAACCCTTGGGCTTCTGGAAACTTTGCTTCGAAAATATCAATTGCTGCTGATCTAGAAAATTTTCATTATCAAAATAACCATCGCTCTGAGTCTCAAGCAAAAGTCTTGCTTTTTCCCCATCATGTTGTAAGTAGTCAGCATTTGCTTCTTCAATAAAGTCTGAAACCATAATTGATTGACTTTTGTTTGAATACAGACATTCCTTCATCACCCCAAAAACACTTCTGATCAGCAGTTGCATAGAAGGTTGATTCATCATGATGAACAACCACAAGTGGAAGCTCTCCGTTTTCAAGAATAGGATTGTGTCCTGGAAAAATGCACCGTTTGGAAGGATTCAGAAATTTGTCTACAAATTCACTTCTGTATTCTTTTACATCATCTCGTTCGTGGGCATCAAAATACATAGATTTGTGAAGGTTTTTTTTGTGAAAACCCCAGTTCGTGAAGCCATCTTCTTGTAGTTTCACAACTTACTTTTAAGTAGTATGATTCATGTATCCAGTCCCTAAACATTTGACATGTCATGTTTGGTTTGCCTCTTATGTAACTGTTCTTTTGAACAAACTCCCGAGCTTCTAACTTAAATCCTTCATCATGAAGTAAACTTTCTAATTGTTTACTGCTCCCTATAACTGACTCGAGGAGACTGTACACCAACTCATAATTCACTTCTTCAGATGAAACATCAACTAGTGATAAATAGTAATCTTTCTAACACTGTACAATGATGATGTATACCTGTTAAATCGGATGCATACTGTACATGTGATGCTTGTGAAATATTCATCCCCCACTTGTTGACAGCTACACTGAACACATGAATTGCCAATGCTTTATGCATTTCTGTTGTAAAATCTCTTTCTACAAATCTTTCTATCTGCACCATACCATGATTGAAAGTGTCTGCCTTAGTTGTTTCAGAGTTTTTGTGTTGTCTTCTCGTGGTATTTCCAATATTGACTATCACCCCTTGCCATTTAATTGCTCATAACACCTCTCTTTGAAGTGGATTGAAGATTGGTAGTATCTTGTAGTAGCTGGTTGACCCCTCTCAAGCGCTTCTTTGAAGTACTACTGGCTTCTGGAGGTTGGTTCTGGTCAGATCCAGTTGATGTGGTTGAAGGTTGGTTCTTACGGTTATCGCTGTACTAGAACATCCATCACTCAAATTTACTGCCAATTGGTTGTCGCATGTGACATCACAAATTTTTAATGATGTCAGAAAATAACTGGTGCATACTGAGTGTGCATTTTAGTTAGTTTTGGTGCTTTTTTCTTGTTTTTTACATAATAAAAGTGTATTTCAAACCATTTAAATTTAAAAAGTTGCTCTTTTAGTGTGGAGCACTGTATAGATTTACACACTTACCCTAAACATGCTCATAAAATCTGCAGGTCATATGACTAATACTTTACGAGTAATTTACAATTTTCAATTTTTCATGAATAATTAATAATGCAGACGGTTTTTATGGTTGCCATGGCAACCAAATTTTGTCACAAGATTCGTTAAACTGTAGGGTATCCTGATCTGCCCGGTTTTTGGTAATAGTGTTTACTGTGGTCAAGATAGAGCCAATAAAGTGTCTTCGGCTGGTGTGCTTTATTTAGAAAATGAGTCGTAATTTTATGCAGCTGCAGTTTTTGCACAAAACCGGGCAGTTCATGATAGCCCGTCACGAGACGATTTCAGTGACGAAAGTTGTTTGCTATAGTAACAGTAGAAACCATCTGCCTAATTAATTATTTATGAGAAGCTAATTATGCAAAAACAACAGGTCATGTGACAAAATTAATTACATCTACATACTCTAAAAATATTATCTATATTTCTATTTCTATTGTTATATTATTTAAGTTATATACACAACTTTCACATGCAAATAATGTGTACCTTGGACCCAGTCCTTAATTCACCTGAGTAGTCAAAAAAAATGAAAAGGTCCCAGTTTGTATATGTTAATTATTACAAATGACTTAATACTCAATGGTGAGCCAAGGTTTTCTAAAGATTAGAGTCTCTACTACATTCATGTTGCCAGAATCCTTAATCATTACCAATACTGAAAAGGTGCTGCTTCATACAGGTCATTGAAAAAGTCAAGGATACCAGACGTAATGGCATAGTGCCAATTGCATGGAAACTAGAACATGTTTAGATATATACCTGAATCGCTTATGTTGGTAACTGTCGGGTATCAAAATGACCAAAAAAATGTATAGAAACAGGCATTCTCAGGGCACCTGTCATACCAGTTGTTGCGGCTAATTTTGCATTAAATTTAGCTGCAAATAATGTAGAAAAAAATTTAGCTAAATTTAGCTGCAAAATTTAGCTGCAAATAATGTAGAAAGTATAGCAAAGCTCGCAGAAGTTAGTAGATACAATGAAACCAGGAACACTTTCATTTGATAATTAGCTGCAACTAATTTCAAATAAATAATACTTAATTAGCTAACTAAAAACCATAAACTAAGTTGCAACAAAGATCATTTCAACAAGAGACTTTGAGTATTTCAAGGATAACTTTAAAGTACAATCTAAGTTTGGAATCTGCTCCTAGCTCCTACTTAGTTAGCTGCAAAAAAGCAATTTTGAGGGTTTTAATTTAGCTTCTCATGCAAATAACTCATCTTCTGTGGTACCATTCCAAAATTCATCTGCTAGATCACCTTAAAACACTTTAAACCTAGCGTTAGTACATTCAAAAGTTTGCTAAACCTCCGGCGGCCGGATTTCATATCAAACTGTACACATAGCTTGCAGACCATGCAGCCGTTGCCAACTAATGAAAGACGTCAGGCAAATTGCTAGTGCACACGCTTATCTAGAGGCTTCTGCAGCTCATGCTATGTACTCTAAGAAGCTTTTTAGAGAATAGATAAAGCTTGAAGCCTTTATACTTTTGATTTCGAAGTGTAGTGGCAGCTATCCACAACTCAAGATTGAAAATTTATAATTATGTCATTAAGAATAAGGTGGTTGCCTAGTTACCTGCTGTACTTGCATTACGTAATTCAATCTTTAATAGGGCGTGCACAAGTTTTAGTGTGACAAGCCTTAACTGCCCTGAGTTTTTTATAGCCTGTATGTTGCAAGAAGCTATTTTCATAACTGCTTATGTATTCACCAAACGAGTCAAAAACAGTGTTATCTGGCAATTAACGATATTGTTGGTCCAAGAAGACAAATGCAAGGTAACTACAGGAAACACAATTCATAATAGTAGGAAACCACAAGTCATGAATCCATAAGTAAGAACTGTTTCTATAATAATTAATGGTAAAACATTTTGACCAATTTCAATGTGACTAGACATAAGTTGATCACTATTGAAGTGTCTATATCCCTGAAAACTGAGATGTCTCTTCTTACACCACCTCAGGCTCTATATACAGCCCTTTCATTTCAATTCTGAGTGGGTATTTCTGTAGAATGTCCTCTAGTTTGTCATGATACAAAGCAATACAATCATTGTAGAGGAACTCCCTTTGTATCAATCTTGGTGTGTATCAATGTAAGAGTTGGACTTTGAACTAATAATGATGTTTTGTTATTGTGTATTATTTCTATGAGTGGATTAATTGTTTACTTAGTTGGGTTTTGTTATTGGATATTCTTTTGGTTTTTCTTTGTGGCTGTTCAATAGTGTATGCAGATTGATGTATGTATCCATGGTCTATGTTAGTTAGTTGAGTTGTGTTCTGTACAATAGCTTTTGTGTATTCTGAATGGTCTTTGTGCCTTTTCTTCTGTGGTTTAGTTAATTTGTGGTTCTACCTCTATAACCCTGTATGCTAATTTACTAGTGTGAATATTGGATTGGTCTTTTGTGTCTTTTGTGCTATAGAAGCTTGTGTCCTTACTTTTGTTGAGTTTTGTACAGGTCTTTGTGGAGCAATGCTCTCTCTTAGCGCTGTTGTTTAAATAGGATTTGTATCATTGAACTTGAGCTAGCTATAAATAGATGCATTTTTGAACCAACATTTGTCTTACGAAATAATCAGTTATTTTCAAGTTGTCAATATCTTAAGATCGCGTTCGGTCCTTCACAATCAAGGTTATCCATCATAAAGGTATCTCTTTTGGAATCTAATGTAATTTTACCTACATGTATGAGAGCCAGCCATCCTAGACATATCATCTGCATCTGAAAGCAGGTCTTCACTCTTCATCAAGATACTATATATAGAAAGTGAAAGGTTGACAATATTAATACAACTTGGAGACAATAAGCATGATTTTGATAAACCTTGCTAGATTATGCTGAATAGCTAATATGTATAATCTTCCTGTATTGCTTCAAAACTGCCTAATTATGTACATACCTGTGTATTCACACGATTGTATGATCACACTATGACAAAGTCATTCAAATAACCTACTTCATCAAAGGAACATCAAAAATATGACAGACATTGTATGTAGGTGAATTCAACAAAATACTGCATATAATTCATCAAGTCATAATCTGATGCATGGTCTGAGAATTCTGTTAGAATAATTCTTGATGCTCATGGAAAGTACCATGCCATTGTTCTCAAACTGACATAATCTAATATCGACTTAGAGTGAAAAGTTGATCAATATCCTCAGTGAAAATAATGGGTAAGGTGTCATCAAAGCAATAAGGGTCTAGTTACATATTGAAACAGCCAAGAGTTAGGCACCTATGGTACAAAAGTGCTGAGCCATTGGTAAGTATATAATGTACATTAAGTCTAACTAAAATTTTGGTGTAACATGTTTGAAAATGATATCATGTGATCTTATTCCCAGTACAGTAGTACTGGGTACGGCACGGATGGCCCACTAGCGCAATACAAATTAAATATTCTTAAATGAACGAACTTGGTTTCTTCCGGGTCAGTTGCTTTAGCCATCGGTTTTTAGCACCTCTCATTGAGTAGCTAGATATAAGGCGAAAGCACCTCCTCCATATGGTCGCAATTAATTTCTATACCATGCGTAATACATAAGCTTCTAGAAAATTCGAATTGACAACCCTTTCCACGCAAAAAAGTGTGCGTGATTTGGAATTAAATGCAAGTTGCCTGGAACTATTTTGACAATGTGATACCTGGTTGCTCTTCTTAAGAGATGAATCATGACTTTGATTATCAGAAAGGCAAATAATCTTATGATACAGCTCCTGCCTTCAAATGACTGATCACTTCAGGCTACACAACTTCCCAGCTCAGCAGCCTGCTGCTGGCTCAGTGAGTCTGGCTTGCCAGACTACTAGCTCAGTAGCTAGCTACACACACCAACTCAAATGTAATGTGTAGAATTATGGAAAAATGAGAACAAACAAGTAAAAAAACACTGGAAATGTAATGACCTGTTACATTTTCAATATTGTAATTTGGCTATGATGGTCTTGCAACTCCTGATTTTAGCAAAGATTATTATGTACAGTTTTTACTGGAATGTTCCCTGCTTGTGGATTTTAGTTTGCTGTAGTACTAAAGGTTTGCTATTTTAGCAATTGTGCATGACTGACTTTATCTGATACAAGTGATGAGGAGGTTTTCATAATAGTTATAGTCCGTTCGAGCAAAATTATGGCAGTAGTCCAAGGGCGTAGCCCAAGGACGTGGACGGGTTTCTTTTGTCATTATTTTGCTCAAACGGACTATAATTTCCATAGATCCATTGACTGATTGACCTATGAGTGGCGCACACTGCTGATTTGCCTTAGAAACAGGCTTATGTTTTCCGTAGTTTTTTTTTAGAATAATCAGAAGATAAAAATACTATCTGCATGCTTTTTATCTGTCATTACAGCATTGCCAAAGTTCACCATGCATGTCCCGACCAGGATACTTAAGGAGGTAGGCTCCTCCCTTGTCCAGAAAAAGCGCTCAAGTTATACGAGCACCAGCGAACTTCAACGTATCCAGAAAACTAAACTCTACTTGGCTTAGTTTCAATAGCCAATGCTAAACCAAAAACAGTTGACAGTAAACTCTCTTTCAGAAGTAGCACATGGCACTGCTTTGTTTTGTAATAGTTCAAGGTTCAAGTTTGCAAACCCAACCCACTGGTTATTGCTTCAAATTTAATTCTCTACACCATTCCAATGGAATATTGTGCATTAATTTTTCTCCATCCATTGTCATAAAAGGCTTGTTGGCTTGATGGCTTGTAAATCCATATTGAAATAAAAAATATCTTCCTTGGAAACAATTTTCAAACTACTACACAGAAATCATTTGAATATGCAAATTAATACCCTGAGGGTTGAAATTATGGTCATGACCACCCTGCTATTTTGCCAGAGGGTTGGAATTATGAGCCATAACCGCCACTTTCAGTATGACTCTTAAATGGGGTGCATTTGATGCATGGCCGAGTGGTGCACACTTAAGGACATGCAACTATTTGTTTTCTGTAATGTTAATGCTTTATTCAATCGGATCCTAACAGATACAACACTAGATACACAAAGTAAAAGTGCACAGCACACGTACATAATCACTAGGTCCTCACTTATCTAAAAATGATGTCACATAGTTACCTATACATTAGTTGGTATTAGTCGTTAAATTTATATGTACATACATTAGTCTAGTAATACTGTCACTACATCTCCTCTCTAAGTTCAAGTTGGGTCATACTTAGTCACTGGGTGGGAAGCTCTAGTGCTTCGTCGGACTGTAGGAGAGACTGACCAGACTCAGCCAAAGTTTGACTGTTGTCATTGTTCTCAGTAGTGTCACCAGAATCTTGAGGGACAGTAGGAGGTAAAGGAACTAAGTCTTTTCTATTCCTACGAACTGTGGTTCTTTCCGGAGTGATAACAACATACGAACGAGGAGCAGTTTTACTATCGACAATTGCATTAGATTCACGATCACGAATCCAAACACCACTACCTTCCGTAAGTGGAGGAGTGTCTTTTACACCTTTGTGTTGATCAAAGTTACGTTACTGTCTGTCTTTTAGCAACTGATCTTTACTCCTAACCAACTCTCAGTCAGGTACTGAGTGTTCACGAGCTGTAGGCACAGTTGACCTCAAATGTCGGTTCATTAACAATTATTGTGATGGTGAGTATCCAACTTCTCGAGGAGTTGTTCGATACATTAACAGAGCCAGGTAAGGATTGTTTTCTTTCTTTTTGATAGTCTTTACTGCACGCTCTGCCTCTCCGTTTGACTGGGGATAGTATACGGACTACGTGTCACGTGTTTAAACTGATACTGCTTGGCAAAGTTAGCATATGCATCAGCAGTGTATTGAGGTCCATTATCTGAAATAACGGTTTCCGGGATACCATGTCTAGCAAAAATGCTCTTAGTGTGTTTAATCACACTCTCTGCAGTAGTGCAGTTCAAGAGAGCTATTTCAATGTACCTTGAATAGTAATCCACAATCAAAAGATAATCTCTTCCCTGATACTGAAAAAGATCTGTTCCAACATTTTGCCATGGCAATTGCGGTAGCTAGAGGTTGTGTTTAAGGGTTTTGTACTTTCCTGCATTCAGAACACTTCATAACTAATTCCTCCAACTCCTTCGACAAACCGGGCCACCAGACGGACTGCCTTGCCAATTGACGACATTTAGTTATTCCTTGGTGTTCGGTGTGTAACTTCTGTAAAATACTTGACTGAAGATCTTGAGGAATAATTATTCTGTTTCCTCTCATCAAAAGACCATTTGCTACACACATCTCGGATGCCACTGAAAAATATGCTCGAGTTCCGTGAGACAATTTTTTCTTGTGTCGTGGTCACAAAGTGTGTATCTTTTCTCTGGTGGCTTCAGAAATGTACGCCACAGGTTTTCGTTCACCAGATGGATGGGTTTGTAGTAGCACTGCTCCTAAGCCAAAGGACAATGCATCTGCTGAGACCACTGTCTCGTAGTTTGGGTTGTAGAGAGCTAACACTGGGCTAGTTGTCAATGTGGCTTTAACCTCTTGAAATGCCTCCTGCTGAGGTGCATCCCATACCCACTGATGTCCTTCACGAGCAATTCTCTCAGTGGTTTGGTCTTCTCTGTGAGGTTTTCGGTGGGCTCAGTGGGTTGACAAGTCCTAGAAAATGTTGTATATCTCCAACACAGGTTGGTGTCTATGCTTGTTGGATTGCTCTGACATTTTCTGGGTCTGGTTAAATGCCTGTCTGACTGATCACCTGTCCCAGAAATCCAACTTCTTTGACCCTGAACTTGCACTTTTGTGAATTCAGATTTAAGCCTGCTTCCAATAATCTCTGCAAGACTTTCAACAGCCATTCGTCGTGTTCCTGCTCATCTTTCCAATGGACAAGAATATTGTCCACCATACAAACTACACCATCGAGGTCTCCAACAATTTCAGACATTCTCCGTTGGAAGTGTTCAGGAAATTGTATGAGTGAGTGAGACACTACAGAATTCAATGTGAGAGAGAGACCCAGACTGGCTCGGCAGTGATCATGAGTATGTGAGACATACATGTGCAGTGAATTAAAAAGCCAGACTTAAAGATTGGTCACAGACAGTATGAGATGGACTATATGCAAAGTATTAACATTTCCTCTTTGGAAGTGATACCAGATCTGCAGGCCTAATCACAATGTGCCTTTTCCTCAGGTACCCCTGCAGTTTCCAATGATGTCATCAATCTGATGTTGTTGACCACTCTCAAATGTCTGAGTGGTTTTGAGTATCTGGGAAACTGTAGGGCTGTGACAGTGCTGTCACACACATCCGAACAATTTTTGAAGGGGGTCTTGGTTCAGTTTTGCACTAGGGAAGTAGGGTGGCTCTAACTTCTGTTGTCCACTGGATCCATGAATGGTGAATAGCTTTCCTGTTGTTGGAAGCAACATTACATGTAACAGCTATGACATGAAATCTTGACCATGTAAGGCATTTGGTAGCCTCCCACAAAAGAAGAAAGATGTCGTCACTGAGCTAACAGGCATACAGGAATGTGCGATAAATAATTAGAGGTGGTCGTTTCTTGCCTTCAGTGAGTTGACGCTCGTGATTGATGAGGTTGTTAGTCACATCACCATAATCCCCGACTCCTGTCAGTGCCCCTGTTGTCTTGTCAAACACCAGCCACTCTCAGACATACATCTCATCTACGAGAAGTATGTGTACTACATAAAATGACAACCATGTTGGTTTGGTGTGGTGAGTGAGATCAATCAGTTGCTTGTAAGAGGCTGCTGAAAAACCAACTCTTAATGCATATGGAGCAAAGTGTCTGTAGTCTCGCAACGTCAAGCAACACCAGAATTCCATAGTGTCTCATAAATGTCACTTGACTTGTGATGCACATACAAGCACCACTTTATGATCAGGGCCGGGAAACCAATGAACAGACTGTATAGGAGAGGGTGCTGCAAGCTACTGCTGACAAAAACATTGCTTAAAATGACTCTTCTCCATGCTCCTTCAATACAGCGTCCTGCTAGAATGGAGGTCTTTGTGCACATCTGACTGAAGAGGAATAGAGCTTGCATTAAAGTTACTCTTGATGAAATTCTGGAGCTTAATTTGTTGCAATGTTCTTGTCATCTTACATGGCTCATCGTGTAGCTGTTTCATACAGTCATTCTTCTTGTCACTTGACATATTAAGTAGTTGGTTTGAGAACTGATTTCACTGCTGCTCTTCTTGTGTAAGTGTCTGTACAACAAGCATCGAAGGGTGTGTTGTCTCTGAAATGCTTGCAACTGTCACAGCACTTTGTTGCTACATTTTGTAGTCACATACACTTGACATGCCTCACACAGTTACTCTGTTTATCTAGGTAAGCAGTCTAGATTCCTATAATATTATGCACAATAAAAATCATTTCAAATAGCACTACAGTGCATTCCAGGTTGATTGTCAGTACGACGCACCGGAACATTCATGCATGCATAGTAGCTAGTTAGCCCCAAATTTGAATTCAGTATTGAATGCCAACAACTTATTCTATTGACCTAAGGTGGAGAATTGTTTGGTTTCATCTTCATGTTCGGTTAATGTGTGTCTCAGAAGAAAGTGTATGGAGATATGTTAGTCTGTTTCAAACCACTGGAGACGTCAAGCCAGGAGAAGAAAGGCATGGACCAATGAGGCTTTGGGGTACTTTGAACAACTTACTCTCATATTACGGTTGATTCTGGAGCACCCTGGTATATTATCAAGAGATTAAGAACAGCTGCTAGATCGCATTGGAGCACGTGACAGTGAATCTTGCTACTATCGTGTAGTAGACAAGTGGTAAGGCATGTGGCAGTGCAAGATCTGATGAGCTCAGAGCTGAGTTCATGAGTGAGATTAGTCTATACAACCCCTCTATGTTTGTTTGGACAGATGAAAGTGGCATTGATCGGGAAAATAGTGCCAGGAAATTTGGGTACGGTTAACAAGGTTATGGCCTGTCGATCATTGTATTATTCTGCTATTCCAGTTACTTCATCTGATGGTGTACACTATATTTATTCAGTCAATGGGGACAGGTTCAAAGAGTTTGTGTGTGAGTATCTACTCTCTGTCGTACAACCGTACAATGGTGCAAATCCTCAATCAATAGTAGTAATGGACAATACCAGCATCCATCATGTAGAGGGTTTTCTAGACATCATAGAAAATCAAGCTCAAACTAAGGTGATTTTCTTGCCATCCTACTCACCAGATTTGAATCCAGTGAAACAAGTCTTTACCAAAACAAAGTCCATTATGGAAGCAAATGATGCAAGTCTACAGTGACCAAAGATCAATGGCATTTAGGATGGTTTCAAAGCAGGACATTGTATCATTTGTTTCTCATTGCTATAGGTTTTGTTTTTAAATGTCAAGATGTGACTAAAATTAATAAGTGATTTCTGTGATCAACAAACAGTGTGGAATCAATTCAATCAAAGCTATAGACATAGGGAGTTGTGATACGATAGTTTCCTGTTCAGGAATAATTAGGTGCACCCATTGTTGCTTCCTTTTCTGCCTTGTATTCACTTTCGTTAAGTATACCTCTCAACTTAAAATTGTTTTAACTCACTCAGCACTTTGAGCGTCTATCAATTTTCCTAGTAGGGCTTGTTTTTCTTAATGGAGTGGGAGGATGAAGCAGTGAGGAAGTGGTTGCTTCATCCACACTTGAATGGGAATCTCCTCACTCCATATGCGATACTGTATTTGCGTATAGGCATTTCCATGTTTATCTTTCAGCTACTATTGACAGTGTCTTCTCTCTCTTGAGCGTTTTTGGCTCATTTTCCTCTGGGCACACACTCATCATCCTCACCATCGTCACTCTCTGTCTTGCTGACCTTTTTCATTTTGCTCTTAGGGCATCCCGTCGCACCACAACACTACCTTCCAAATATCTTCTGGATCATCGACTGGGTATGCTTATAATATTGCTGAAGTCACCAGACACAATATCATCACTTAGCTAGGTCTTGTTTATGTTTCTTAATTCTTTAGAAGATTGTACTTCACTATTTGTTTTGATGGAGCGCAAGGCAAACATTTTTAGATCTGACTTAATCAGTCTTTGCTCCAGCCTTAGACTTGCAAACAGCCTTAAATAGATTTTTTAGGCAGCAACCACAAACCAAAGCACTGAGTGGCACATTTATAGTCATGTTGGCCACTAGATCTACTCACTGTATGACTGTAACACGCCTCACTGTTGAGCCTCTATCAACTGTCACACGGACTGTGGATATGTTTGAAGTGTTCTTAGATATGCTCATAGTGACTTTGAGCCTGTGGCTTTGTCCTGATCACTTCCAAATTGAAGAGCACCCACGAGTTTGGTCTGCACATGCGCTATAGCAGTACTGACAATCCAATGAGAGACATGTCCTCACCATTTCTGTCAGAAAAACACCTCCATGGTAGTTAATTACATACAGGAGTGTACTTGGTGGTGTCTGTGATATGTGTAGAGTATCCAACACATTCAGTACTCTTAAGAGGTGTTCTACTGAGTGGATTGTTGCTAGCAGAGGTTGTAATGGTCGATCTAGTCTCTCTAGTATACAAGTACAAAAAACATTAAAATGTAATTCCCAGTACTGGGTACACAGGAATGGCACGGATGGCCCATTAGCGCAATACAAATATTCACGTTAATAACTCTGCAAAAACTGAGCGCTTAGCACTAAAAGGCTTCTAAAGCTACTATTTAGCTCTTTCTCTTTCTAATGAGCCCAAAAACATGGCCTAAAAAGATCACTAAAGTAACAAACACAAACATGCCAAACCTCCAATTTTCTCCATCTTCTTCTTCTTCTATCTTGGCTCAACTTTTCTCAGAGACTATTCACTTTCAGAAGCTGATTCTTGAACGAACGAACTTGGTTTCTTCCAGTACAGTCGCTTTTGCCATCGGTTTTTAGCGCCTCTCATCGAGTAGCTAGATACAAGGCGAAAAGCGCCTCCTCCATATGGCCGCCATTAATTTCTACACTCATGCATAATTCATTAGCTTCTAGAAAATTCGAATTGATGACCCTTTCCACATACAAAAGTGTGCATTATTTGGAATTAAATGCAAGTTGCTTGGAACTATTTTGTGATACCTGGATGCTTTTGCTCTTCTAAAGAGATGAATCAGGAATTTGATTATCATAACATACAGAAAGGCAAGTAAATCTTATGATACAGCTCCAAATGACTGAGATGTGTGTGTATCAAGCAGGCTACACAACTTGTGACTTCAAGCGGTACCAGCTCAGCAGCCCGCCGCTGGCTCAGTAAGTTTGGCTTGCCAGACTACTAGCTCAGTAGCTAGCTACACACACCAACTCAAATGTAATTTGTAGAACTATGGAAAAATGAGAACAAGCAAGTAAATAAAACATTGGAAATGTAATGAGACACAGGAATGGCTAAATCGTAAAAAGAACGCAAACAAGATGGAATGGCTGTTAGAGTGTGTAAGGAATTCTTCCTGTGGGCAAAATGAGAGACTCAATAAGGAGACTGTTAAATGCAGCCCATACAGGAAGAATCCTGCACACACTCTAACAGTCATTCCATCTTGTTTGTGTTCTTTTTATGATTTAGCCATTCCTGTGTCTCATTACATTTCCAATGTTTTTTTTTTTACTTGTACAAATATAGGAATGGCCAAATCGTAAAAAGTAAGCAAACAAGGTAGGATTGTTTGTTAGATCGAGCGTTTTCATGTCACAGTGCACATATATGTTTATATCCCTACTGAGCTCAATGACATTGTAGACACACGAATGAACTTGCTTAATCTAACAACCATTCCTATCTTGTTTGCTCACTTTTTTTACAATTTGGCCATTCCTATGTTAGTATTACATTTTTAATGTTCTTTGTACTTGTTTGTTCTATTTTTTGAATAATTGTAGGTGGAATTTAGTCTTTAGCTTGAGCAGAGAACTTGCCAACAGCCCTCAGTACGGGAATACCTCAGCCTGTACNATTCGAATTTTCTAGAAGCTAATGAATTATGCATGATGTAGAAATTAATGGCGGCCATATGGAGGAGGCGCTTTTCGCCTTGTATCTATGAGAGGCGCTAAAAACTGATGGCAAAAGCGATTGTCCCAGAAGAAACCAAGTTAATTCGTTCAAGAATCAGCTTCTAAAAGTGAATAGTCTCTGAGAAAAGTTTAGCCAAGATAGAAGAAGAAGAACAAGAATAAGAAGAAGATGAAGAAAATTGGAGGTTTGGTATATGTGTGTTTGATGGTTTTAGGCCATGTTTTTGGGTTCATTAGAAAGAGAAAGAGCTAAATAGTAGCTTAAGAACCCTTTTAGTGCTAAGCGCTCAGTTTTTGCAGAGTTATTAGCGTGAATATTTGTATTGCGCTAATGGGCCATCCACCCCAGTGCTACCGTACTGGGAATATCACTTTCAGGATTTAGTGCATTGATTTCAGTTTGCTTATCCAACTGTGTAGATCCTACAAATGTGCTGTTGATACCTAATTGTCGCAAATTTTTGCATTAAGCTAATAGTTGGTGTGATAACAAATGCCCTTTTTGTGTTGAAACACTTGTGGGAACTGGAAGCATAAGCTTTTACCACTTCCTGTGGGATGAACAACCAAGGTATATCGTCCTTCTAGAGTGGCATCGATTATTCTTTTTTGAAACTTTTAAATCCAGTCAAACCAAATTTCTCAGCCAATGTGGCTACTAACATGGAATCATGAAAGGATATATCAAACTGAGCACAAAATAAATTATCATCAGCTGAAGATTGAGTACAACTAATGCTAGCACCACTGTTATTGGTTGGTGGGCTGCTGAGGATATTATCATTAGTACTAGTGGTATTTGAATCTATAAGAGTAGGGCTGTGGTTTGTACATTTCGGGTGGTTATGAAATCGCTTGCAGCATTCTTCAGAGAAATATTGTTCACACTCTCGGCAATGAAAGGAGGCATATGCAAAACATACATCACAATTTTGGCCACCAGGTAGATGAATAATGGCATGTAAAGGTAGGGAAGATACATCATCACCTGTTTCAGTATGCTTATTTCCATATTGAAATTTATTTATTTTGCTGGGTATACCTGTTTTACTTTCAACCAAACACTTGAGGAGCTGTAGCGGGTCAATTCCATTATACTTATCAAATGATACATTAAGAATTTGACAAGCAGGAAAGTGTATGAAAATGTGGGGTTTTTTATGAAGTTTGTCTATATGTGAACACAATGATATAGGGCACTGAACATGGTAATATTCAATCTGCCAATAATAAATAATAATGAATTTATACCTTATTTGTACATCATTTTCCATAGAAAACACTTCAGAACTTTGAAAACTATGGAAGGATTTGACCCTATACATTGAAAATTAGCAAATAAAGATATTGTAAAACACAGAAGCCACAAATCAAACCTACTGTGGTTATGGTCTTTCAACACTTGTAATTTCTTAGTGAAAGTTTTAAAGAGAAGATAGAGTGACGTCTTGGGAGACTCACAGAGAGTTGATATGATCAGGTAGGTACAAACAGTGAGCAGTGAACACACGTTCCACACAAAAAATATAGTGACAATCAAAGCTATCACCATACAAGTTGGAAAAGTCAACATAGTCTGACATTAGCAAGAAAAGCTTCAGCATGAAGACTTGATTTTGGGAGGTTAGGCACTGGAGAATAGAAATCATCAGTACGTTCCTTTGCTTCCTCTTGTGCACCCCCAATGAGGGTCTAAAATATCCAGTGGCGGATCTAGCGCAGGGGACGAAGGGCACGTGCCCCCCCTTTTTCAGCTAGCTAGATTTTGTAGGTGGGGTAATTTGATTATAATAAGCATGGTACAAAGTGCAAGATTTACACGTGGCATGCAGAGCTATGGCAAAGCGGCAAACTTCTTTGCTCTCTCTTGGCTTTGCTAAGAAACCAAAAGTTTCTACCAATGATACTCAGTACAAGACAGTAACTCAGAGGTTGAAGCCGCTACAACCAGTTCTGTCACTATTACTCTGACTAACAGAGAGAGCAACAAAAAAAGTTTGAAAAAAGTGATCGAAGATCCACAATGGGACAAGATCGGTTGAATTCCCTGTTACTTTTATATGTCCACCATGATATAAAACTAGATTGTGATGCAATTGTTGATATGTATGCCTGTCGTCATCCAAGAAGGATGACTCTAATCAATCCATTATAATTGTGTTTTACTTTGATTTCTTGAATAAATGTAAATGGCTCTTAAATGCCACCAAATTGAACCTACAACCAGCTAAATTTCAAAATTTTCACGGGGGAGGATGCCCCCAGACCCCCCTACAGTGTGCTGTGCTCCGCTTTGCTCCGCACAGCATAGAGTGCCCCCCCTTATCTGTAATGCTCAATCCGCTTGCTTCTCTGTTTCTGGTACTCCGCCCACGTTGTTTTAGGCAGTTGCATTTTAACAGCATCTTAATGATATTAATGGAACTGAGAATGCGCAGAAGTCACAGTGCCAATCTTTCAATAATAAGTCATTCTGTATCTTCTTATTGTAGACATAATCGAATAGCTAATGGCACAAACCATACATTTATGTTTGATGTATAGGTTCCTTTTTGTTTTTATACCTCTTTTGTATACTTTTCTGTACAGGGTCCCAGTGTTTTAATAATATCTGAAGTTCATAGTTAAGTTTTATATGTTGTTCTCATGGCATTGGTGATGGTGTCTGTTTTCTGCAACATGAGTCACAGGACTCTGCTCTCATGGAAGGCCATGGAAGTTGGAAGTCTGGGTAGAAGCATACAAGACTTTTTTATGATGTAGTTGCACTGAAAATCGAAGAATCTAGCAATATTGTTTTGTTGATCAAACTTGACAAAGCTTTCATTGGGAGAAGCAAGGATAGTTTGGATCATACAGAGTTGACTGTGCAAGTGGATCAGGCAGTATCAATTTTTGGCTCCTTCCTTCAATATGTGACCTCCCAAGGTACAGAAGAAAGTGCTCCTCCTTTGAATGCCTTTGCCATTTGATGTCCTCTCAAAGACAGCAATGTCGTATGTTCTCTGAAAAACTGTGAGAACCGTCATTGAACGAGAGTAGTATAGCTTCATATTATCAATCTCTCAATCTAGGTATCCTGAGAGATGAAATAAGAGTAATCCCAAAGATAAACTCTACAATGATCTGCTTGAAGAAAGGGGTTTATCCTTCCGAGGAGGTGATGCAGCTGTATCTGGAAAAAAAAGCTAGTGAAAGCTCTTCAAGAGGTACATCGAAGGTCGACATTCGGCTATACAACAGCAGTCATGCCCCATTCCAGTTGTAATCTCTCAGTTTGAGTTCCTGAGAAGTCGAAACATCGAAGACGAGCCATTGGAAACATGAGTCATGAAGTTCTCTCAGCTATCCAACGATCTCTCTTTTCTTTACTTCTAGCCTCATTTTGGCAACAAAGTACAAAGTGGAAAGAATTTCATCATGAGGTGTCTACTCTAGCTGAAAGTATTGCTCAATACTGTGAATACCTGAGCTCTCAATGCAAAAAATGAAGCTTGTTCACCAATCACCAGCACCAGTTCGTAGTTTGGCTGACTCTATCACTGTGAAGTACGTGCAGCCATGCAAAAGCTCTCCTTTACCTCGCTTTGCTCCTCTTAATCAAACTCCCACAGAAAAGGAGCCGTATGAATATCTTTTCCTCAAAGACTTTGCACCAAATGATGCTAGGAAAAGGTATGAATATCTTCAGAGTTTAGAGATGTGAATTTCCTATTGTGGTCGCAACTCCTACTGGAAACAATGCTGGATCTGTACATTTGTCTGGAGAGTTTCTCCATCAGAGCCCATTGAGAACACACTAGATTGTAGTCAAAGGATTATAGAAGAAATAAAGCTGGCATTTAAAACGTACCACATCAGAGCAATGAGAGCTGCTATGTTTGCCAAATTTGGTCGTATTTCACCCACTACTAAACCTGTTGCCTTGAGATTCTTCTCGTAGCCTCACCTGTGATTCTTGTGCTAAAAATGATTTAAAGGAGGCTGAAATTGATGCCAGAGTTCAGGAATTATTAAGAATAGAGCCAGAATACCCTAACACAATTATTGACCTTCATGAAACTTGCACCCTTTCTGGTTGAACGAAATATCGAGTGTTTTGGGATGAAGCAGCCAAGTTCATCAATGAAGAAGCAGTCGACGATTGTAGACATACTACTGTTACACACCTTGCCAAAGCTATTTCAATTAGAGATTTCTGAGAGCAGGCAACAGCCAGAGTCCCAGATGGGACACCAATTCCTAGCATGGAAGGGCTCAGACTTCAGTTTTGGCCCGAGTCACCCAAAACTAAAACTGCCCTTCAAGCCAACTTAAAGTAAGATATGTGACCTGTCAAGGGAAAACCTGCCGGTTAGGAAATTATTGTTTTTGGAGTAAAATGTGGTTTTAGTTTAATTCACGTTTTTGCGCGAATATATTTTTTTTGCACAGATGCGCTGCGCTACATCTCAGTATGCTCCATGCAAAATTTGAGGGGTGGAACTGCTTCTGTTGCAGAGATATAGCCTGTAGTTTCAGCCTCGTTCATTTTACTTAGTTGCTAACACGGAGAAGAGTTGCTATGCTGTGCAACAAACCGTAGCGAATATTTATGAGCAAGGCAGCTGCGTCTAAAAATGATTTATTATTCGATGTTCTCTCTAACTTATAAGCTGACTAATCTCAAAATTTTGCTACAGCACATAGACAGAAAGGTAAGCTAAAGCTTTGTACATGCTTGTCTAAGCCAAGTGCTTTCATACAGTACATTTCTACTCGTAGGTAACGCCTCTCCCTGTACGGCAATTGCGTACAGGTTATTTTGAGGCTTATCTTAGTTCTTAGAACTTACAGTACCTAGAATCTATCTGTCTACTAGCAAGCGCTTACCTCCTTCAGTCCATTAGCTGTCCTCTGGGTCTTCTTTCCTAGCTACTCGCTTCTTACTAAATGATTTTTAGTCCCCACGTGGCTAGCTGTGGTTATATTCAGCATGTACTGTACATGATCTAATTATGATACGGAGAGTATACGGACCGCCCATAGTTTACCTAGTAACAACTTTACAACCATTTTTCTAGGAAGCCACGAGTGGAGGCAGGACTGCTTGCAAGAGCTATATCTGGAAAACTATTATAGCTATGCTTACCAAATTTTGATATGCGCTTCCCAGGAAGGCCTAAATATACGTGAAATAGCTAACTCAAAATTCGCAGATTTTCCTAACCGGCAGGTTTTCCCTTGACAGGTCACATATATAATTATGGTACAATTCCGAAAAAAAACCTCACTAAGATGAACACTACGCTGCAGCCATTTTTCGCTATTTTCGAGAGTTTGCCATCAAGCACAAAGATAAAGCAACTATGGTATGTTTGGATGACAAACACAAGATAAAAGTTGGCGAGCCTGGCTATCCAGTGGCCGCTGCAGAGAGAGGAAAGACAGTTTTGGTCAAAGTTGGATTATCATTTGAAGTTGACCATGATTTCACTAAATCAGCCTGGTGCCCAGTGTTACTCTAGTCAGTGAAATTCCTGATGAATCACTGGATCCGGCCTGGAACAATGGCCAGGTATTCTACGCTCTGAAAGAGGCAGCATTTGAAGCTTCCTCTTCTGTTAGGCACACTACTGAGCTGTATGATGTCCTTCAGCAGTCAGAGGATGTCAAACCTGTTCTATTGATCTACACACACAGATGGAGGGCCTGACCACAGGCTGACTTATTCTTCTGTTCAAGTTGCCCTCATGTCACAATTTCTAAAGCTTGATCTCGATTATCTATTTGCTACACGTACAGCTCCTTGCCACTCTTGGTGAAACCCAGTAGAGCAGATAATGTCTGTATTCAATTGGTTTACAATTGATGCGACAGAAGAAAGATGATAGTTTCAAGAAGGAGGCTTATAAGTGCAAGAGTCTAACTGATCTTAGAGCAGCTGCTGAAAAGAATTCAGATTTCAAGATGTGTATTAAGGACAGCATAGAGCCTGTGAAAGTTTTGCTAACACAACTATTTCAAAGGCTTCAACTGAAAGAGAAGTCGTTCAAGTCCGTCTGTCCTGCTACTGATAGTGATATTGAAGAGTTATGGTCCTCTGTTCAGGAAATCGAGCCGACATTGGAAAGAACAGAATCTTTAAGGAAAGGTGATATTCCACGCAAAGAAGGGCTAAAGAAGTTTATGGATCATTGCTGCACATGCAGACATTTTTTTGTGATAAAGAAGTGTGGTTCTTTTGAATGTGATATATGCCTTCCTCCACGCCTTGCCGAAAGTGAGTTTCCATTGTTACATGTTCTACCAGATCCACAACCTGGTGAGGATGGACACTATAAGACGTTTGAAGATGTGTATGGAACTGTTACAGCTGAATCTCATCGTCCATCACTCCAGTCCAAACCAAAGAAGCGAAAAACCCTACCTTTTGCTAGCAGCTTAAGACATGTCACTAATGTAGACATGATGCTTTAATGTGAAGAATGTGGTCTTTGGCGCCTCTTGTATTCACAGAAGAAATTGACCAAAAAGGAGAGAGGTGACCTTAGCACTTGAGGACTTTTCTTTTAGCTGTGGTGCTCCTTTGCAAGATTTACCACTTTCAGGAAGACTGGCTGATGTGTATGTCAGAGACATGTCTTGTGGGGAACCCATTGAGAAATTGTATTGTAACGAACATGTGTTCTAATTTGACTCTTAGACTATTGTTGTGCTAATTGAACCTTTTCATCTATTGTGTTTTGTACCACCCACTTGTGTGTTGTGCATTTCCTGTGTTATTGTGCAAGGGCTGCAGTTCTCTATAAATAGCTGCCACATAGCCCTTTTGAGTTTGAAGATCATTCTGACTATATCATTCCCTGGCTAACTACTACCCGCGCAACTACGTTACATCTGGTGTCAGGAGTTACTTACTTCAATTATGAGCCAGGGAACACGGTCTCAAGTAGCGAAGCTGGAAAAGGAACAACAGCAGCAGCAACAGCAACAACAGCAGCAACAGCAGCAGCAGCAGCTGTCATCTTTGGTTGCTATGCTCAGGTCCGTGCAGGAGCAGCAAGTGGCTACTTTCCAAACTGTCCAGGGACAGCAAGCGAAGCAGGACCAGTTGATGCAAGCTGTTCAGAATCAGCACGCTAAGCAGGAGCAACTCGCCAGGGACCACAAAACTGATCTAGAGAGAGTGGTGTCCGTGCAGCAGGAGCAGGCTGAGAGGCAGTTGCAGCTCGCAAAGCAGCAGGAGGCAAGACTTGAACAGTTGATTTATGGTCAGGAACAGAGGTGGCAGGAGATGGAACAGAAGCAGCTGGCAGCTGAGGCTACGGTCCACGCTCTCCAGCAGGATTTCTCCTCGATGAAGGAAGTTATTCATAATAGGATCTCCTCTACAGAGTCTGACCTGGTGGGCCTGCATGCTACTCAAGAGGACCTCTCATCTGAGCTCCGAACAGCTAAAACTGCCATTATTTCTGAAGTGATGGAGGCAGTAGAGGGCCGGTTTGCTACTAAGGCACAGCTTGACGCAAAGATAGTCAAGCCTACTGGGAGTCAGCCTTTGAAGCCGACTGTCGCCGAGTTTGTGCCATCTCATTCTTTCCCTACAGGTTCTCGCGGGATACCTACTGGGGGAGGAGGCGGAGCTACCTCCAGTCTCTCCAAACCACCGCCTTTTGATGGGCGTTCCCCATGGGATGCTTACCAGCTGCAGTTTGAGATGCTAGCTGAGGCCAATCGCTGGAGTAGGGTGGAGAAAGCTACACACCTGGCTGTCAGCTTGAGAGGGCCAGCTCTTACAGTTCTGTCCAACATCCCTCAGGACCGTCGGGGTGACTATGATGCTCTTGTTGCTGCCCTGGAGAGGAGGTTTGGCAGCTCCCACCAGGCCGAGTTGAACAGAGTCAAGTTGAGGGGGAGGGTGAGGAGGAGAGATGAGACACTCCCGGAGTTGGCTGAGGATGTTGAGCATTTGGCTCACCTTGCATATCCTGATGCTAGTGCTGAAATGTTAGAAGTGTTGGCTAAAGACCAATTTATTGATTCTCTTACAGATGAGGATGTTCGTCTTCGACTCCGCCAGAATAAGCCAGACACCTTGCAGNATTTTTTGAATAATTGTAGGTGGAATTTAGTCTTTAGCTTGAGCAGAGAACTTGCCAACAGCCCTCAGTACGGGAATACCTCAGCCTGTACAAGTCACAGACATGCCTTGCAGACAGCTGAAACTCTAAAATCTCAAGCTGAAAACGTGATTTGTGTCAATTATATGTTTGTCTTATTAGCTATAGACAAAACTTCCCTACTGAAGTGTGGAATAAGACTGATCTTATTACTATACTATTCGCTATGTATCTTTGATGTATTTTGGTCTTACAGTTTGTCTCTATTTGTACTTCCTAACACTTTAACCACTTCCTATGATTTAATATTAATTTTACGTTAGGTTATTCTTAGGAATATTTTTAGTAACATTTGTACTTCTTATAAATACTGTAAGTTCTTGTAACTAAGTTATCATTAAGCATCAGAAGTTATTGCAAACTCGGTAATACTACATGAAGAACTGAACACAGGATAGGACAGAACCAGAACTTGGGACACTCAGTGCTGGCAAAAGATCCCAAATAACGCCTACTTGAATATGGAAAGGGTTGCTAGACTAGCTAACTAATGAATAGTTTAGAAATTAATGGCCGCCATATGGAGAAAGCACTTTTCGCCTTGTATCTAGCGACTCAATGAGAGACACAAAAAACCGGTGGCAAAAGTGATTGAAGACAAAGAAACCAAGTTTATTTATTCAAGAATCAGCTTCTGAAAGCGAGCAGTCCCTGAGAAAACTCTTGCCAACACAGATTTAGAAGAAGAAAAAGAAGAAGAAGATGGAGAAAATTGGAGGTTTGGCATATTTTAGTTTGGTACTTTAGCAATGGTTTTAGGCCATGTTTTTGGGCTCATTAGAAACAGAAAGAGCTAAATAATAGTTTAAGAAGCCTTTTAGTGCCAAGCGCATATTTTTGCAGAGTTATTAGCGTGAATATTTGTAATGTGCTAATGGGCCATTCGTGCCATTCCTATGTACCCATGGCCAGTACTACCATACTGGGAATATCTTATGGCTCCCTACAATTAGATGCCAACTCTCCCACTTGATGTGCAATGCCAATGTGACTCCCTCATCTCTCTATACCCTCACATCTTGATTGCTGGTTCTAGGCATGTCAGTTCCTGAGGTCTGTCGAATACAACTTTGCACGAAATAGGACACCGTCTGCAATTTTGTGTGGCACAGAAACCAAAGTGATTGACTGTGGCTGGTATTCCTGTGCACCCAGTTCTTTGCTGTCATTCTGAATTTTTGTTGGCTGGCCCATGGTGTATTTGGCAACAGTATTAATATTTTAGCTATAAAATTCACTCATTCAAGTAGTGGGTCTCTGTTTGGCATGTACAAAAGTGGTTGACAGCTGCAAAGTAATTATGGTTTTGTGGCTCTTAACAGACATCAGCAAGTGTAGTAAATAAAAAGTCATTTTCAAGTAACACAGTGCCATACAATAATAGCTGAACTTGTATATAAGGGTTCCTTGAGTGAATTTAAGCTCAACAAGGTGCTAAATGGTGTCACAGAATACCAACAGAAGGCCACTGTACTGCTCGCCTTTACAGATGGTTCCACCGTTTCTTATGTACGTTCACTTTCACTTCAAGATCTCATTTGCTGAATACTGTTCGCAATGAAGTGCTAAAATATTCTAGTTTTCAATCACAAGTACCCTTCGTCTGTCACGACGAGCAACTCTTGTTAGAAAAATCTTGTAGCTAGCTGGTCATAAAAAAGTCCCTAGTACAGTAAATCAGATGTTGTTTACCGTTGTTCAGGTATCGTGAAAATCAGTGTTGCTTTGCGCAAGATGAATCAGTAAGCAAGTTTCAGTCTCCACTTACAGCTGCCATTAATAACATTCATACACACCAAAAAAAAAAGGGACAATAGTGTGGGTAAGTAGAGTATTGTGGTATATGGCTGTTTCCAATCCCATACCCATATTACTTATAATATCTCAAAAAAATAAGTAGTGTAGGAATGGGCAGTGCAGTAAAAAGTATTGGAACAAGGCATGTCTTAATTTCGGCACACGACTACTTCATTTTAATTCCTCATATGGCTCCTCAGTGTTGTGATCCATTCTGTAGCTCTTGATTGCATTAGTTCAAATTCCTACTAATCAGTTTGTTTAGCAGTGGAGTTAACTACAACAGAGAAATAACTTAAATTGGACTGCTGGCCAAGATCTAGAGTCAGGCATAAAAAATGAAGTAGTCATAATTATACTAAAATTGAAACATGCCTTGTTCCAAAACGTTTTACTGCACTGCCCATTCCTACACTACTTATTTTCTGAAATTTTTACTACTTGTTCATTCACGTTTTTCAGCACTACAGAGTGGATACTATCAGTAATAATTAGCAGCTAATGCGCATGCACCTTAAATGCCATGCAGTAGATGACGTTTGAACTCTACCTCAAGATGGCTACATTGAAGTGCATGAATTTAGGCCTATTTACTATGAAAACAAGTATCCAGGAATGTAGTACCTAAGGAAAGAATTTTCTTTGTGCTGTCAAAGTTGGCTCACCGCATTCTGGTTCTTTGGAAATCCTTTTCAAGTAAGTCAGTTAGGAAGTTAAAAGAACAAAACTGGCACTAATGTGCCTTCCCACTAGCGCTATGCTGTGGAAAGTTTCTGTGACGGCCTTGCATGCAATTTACAATCTGTCAGTGAGGGCCTCTGAGCAAGTTTTGTATTGTGTCTATGGGACAGTCGGCCCATCCTTTTGGGACTTATAATTTTTTACGAAGTCAACACGGTGGTAAAGGTCGTCATGTAGAGTACTTATATTGCATGAAAGCTTGACTATCAACTAGTTAACACAGTCTGCCAGTGATTGCCTTTGAAACAAGTGAAATAAACTCATAAAATATTGTTCTATTGAATCAGATTGTGAGAACTTCATCAAAGCCTCTGCAGGAGTTTGATCTCCACAGACACTGTAACTTCTTTTGAGCCACTGTGTACAACCCAACTTCATGTAACCATTACTTTATCTATCATAGTATGATATAAGTTTCAAGTTGCTGAGCTGCATGCCTTATTCAGCCTACTAGGCTACTAATCAATGCAAACTTCTGAAAGTAGTTTGAGTTATTTCAGGCTCATCATCTGACATTCTATGCTTAAGTGAGCCTTTGACTTCACAACTTGCAGTACTGAGTCACTAGCCACATTCAGTATTGGATCACTGCTGCTGTCACGCAATGTCACTTCTAGACTGATCACTGATTATGTAGAAAATCAAAGCAGACACAAAATACCATGATCATGAAGCAATCAATGTCAATGGGCAATGTGAAAGTCACTGAGACAATAGCTAGCACTGAGTTGAGCAGAATCTGCAGCTCTCAACTTTTTTTTTATCTGCAGATAAATGCTCAGTACTCTGCAAACACTAAGACTGGTACAGTCCAATTTCAAGCTCTTGAACCTATTGTATTGTGACAACCTTTTCCTAGGGATGACCATGCAAAAATTTTCTAAGCCCCAAAAGGATGCATCAGATAAAATCAGCTTCCTGGATAACTGCTCTTTACATGAAAAAACCATGGGAAACGCTATTAATAGCATGAACTCAAGCTAGTGTACATACTCAGTACAGCAAAACACTAACTCAGTGACATTAAGAACTGGGCCGGGCCAGCTTAGATTAAGAGGAAACAGTGTTGAATTTAATTATTAATAATATAACTATACCTCATCATTAAGACATGATTTCACATTAATTTTATACAATAATTTGGTCCAAATTTTACACATTGATTAAATTGTGTAACCTCGAAAATGAATATTCATTGTTTGACAGCCCAGATGTGTATCATAGACCTTGCAGCCTCGATGAGTCACACAGCTACACAATGAGGGGCAGCTGACTTAGATTGAATGTCACACTAGTACTGTCATTGAACTCTTGAGATACGTACTCACCACCTGTCTGACTTGATCCTGCTGAACTCTTTACCCCATGTTGTGCAGTAATGTATGTAGACTTCAGCAAAGACTACAGATCCATTCGTCATTGGCTTCTGCAGTGAGTCCCACTGACTCAGAGGCATCTGAATTCTTATTGGCATCTTCATATTCTTTAGCAGTCTTTGCTCTATAGCAAATCAAAACTTTGACAAGGATAAACAGCTTCGCATAAAATGGCCTTCCTGCCTACAATAACATGCACTAGTTCCTTTCCAAACAGCTTCAAGGCTGTGTCAACTCCTTTTGAGTCAATTACTCCTGCATGTCTCTGTGTGATCTCTTCCTCACCATTGCTCTTCATCTATACTAGGTTGAGGCCAAGAACTGCAAATTACAGAAGGGGAGCACAGGTTACACATCAACCACAAAGAAGAAGAGTACAACTAAACCGATCCCCACAATACGTGGGATGGTCCTGGTCTGAACCTTAAGAGATCAAGGATCTTGTATTTTGAGGCTCCACAAGTGATGAGTCGGTTCATTATGTAATAACTGACACAGGGAGTAAGCCTCAGATTCCATTGATAACTATGGAAGGTGCGAGAGCCAAAGGAGTAGTTGATACTGTTTCGGACAATAGGGTAGCTGCAATTGATCCAACTTCATAACTTAATGTTCTTAACTTACCTCTGGCTGTTAAGTTACAGGGTGGATGATTAATGTAGTCTATGTGCAGGCCAGTAATGCATCTCATACGTAATTGAAACAAAACAACTATGAAGAGGACTGTATATGCACATATTACGAGTCAAGGGGTATTATGGCATGGGTCAGCTGTAGAAAACGGTGATAATAACTTACCTATAAACAGTGCCATATACAGTCATTTCTGTGCTATGATTGTAAGGGTCTTGACTACTTCATTCACTGCGCACGCGCATGAACAGTTACCTATTATCACGTGATTTAATTGCATTTCTGTTTGAACACGAATTTAAAGCTACAGTTGGTCTCAGCTCGAGTTAGAGCTCTTTTTCAGAGACGTGGGTCATATTACAGTTGGTGCATTTGAAACCAAACTGAGGTAAGTGCTTGGTTTTACTTGTATAACTAAATAAGGCAATCTTCATAAACAAACAGCTTTATTCTGGCTATGATGTGCTTTTAAGAACTCTGGTCATTGTGATATGATGATAGGGTGGCTCTTCAACATTTGCAGTGGTCAAAGGAAAGAAATGGTTGCCGCTCTAAATGCTATTAAGAAAAGTATAATTTGCCCTTTGAGACATTAAGAAGGAGGGCCACCGAGCAAGTAAGTCTTGATTGTAGACCAGGACCCCCAACTGTGCTAACTGAGAATAAAGAAGAACAGTTGGCCATATATTGTTACAATGGGTTTCGGACTCTCACGCACAGACATTATGTCTGTAGCGTACAAAATCGCTAAATGTACTGATAAAAGGCATCCTTTTAAAGAGGGGTCTGTTGGTCACGCCTGGTTTGAAGGGTTCATGCGTCGTCACCCAAAGTTGACCCTAACATGTGCCCAATCTTTATCTCGTAGTCGTGCTTGCAATGCCAATAAAGAAGTTTTAACAGATGGCTAGTTATAAAACCCGGAATGGGAAACAGAAATGAATTGGAACGAAACGAAACAAAATAACAATGTGCGAGCCATTGGCAACCTTTAACCCATGACTATTAATATTGGAAAAGACTTGACAGTTACTTCTTGTAAAGGATACATCATTTGTCATATCATAAGATGGATGCAACCTGAGCAGGTCAGTGGACAATGTCATGAGACACTGAAATTCAGACAAATTATGAGCAGAGAACAAAAGACCAGTTAGTAATGTAAGAATGGACATGTGAGCTCCAAGGAAATACTGGCAAGCTATGAACAGGATCAAAGAGGAATTTGTACCTGAATAATATTTAAAACTAGCTCCATATTAAATTTTGCAAACTTATAGCAGTTACTGGACGCACACACTGCTCTAAGAACTGGACAATTCAATCTACCAACAGTTACCAGTCAAGGAAAGAGTTTGTCAGTTCTGCCACAATGGTGCTTTATTCCTCGCTATTAAGCTTCTGTTATATAGTTATCTGACTAATGGATCTTCTGACCTCAAATTGTCATTAAAATTACTGACTAAAAATAATGATTAATCCCTTATTGATTGCATTGCTATAATCCTGTTTACCTCGTCCTTGCCTCTTTGGTAACTGTGGCTTTGACTTCAACACTGCTATATACCTACAAACGTATGCCAGAGCTACACTTGAAATTCTGGAAATTAAGGAGATTAGTTTTTCCACTAAGTATTCATAATTATAGAGAGGGCCTATATAGCTAGTAGTCTGGCTTTCCAGTGGCACTGCCTCAATGTAGCTATATTAGTTAAACTGTTTGAAGTTGCATTCAACTGGCTTAAAATAAATAATAATTATTATTCAGAAGGCAAAGCCTACAATGATGCTTGACGACCTTTGCCATGTTTTGTTTCATTTTGTTCCGTTCTGTTTCTGTTTCCCATTCCGGGTTTTATAACTAGCTGTAACAGATTTCTTTGCTAAACTTGGCTCATTATGGGAAACTAAATTTGCTGTCTAAGCCAAAGAATATCTACAACATGGAAGAGATGGGTGTATCTATATTTCACAAACCAGGGAAAGTTGTCACACAACTAAAACGCCGTAATGTGTGGGCTATCACATCGGCAGAGAAGGGTAAAACTCACACTATACTGACTTGTGTGTCAGCCTAGGGAAATGCCCTTCCACCATTTATGGTGTAGTACCCAAGAAAATGAATCTCTGAAAGCCTGAAACAAGGTGCACTTGCTGGCACAAGTTTCAACTGTAGTGATAGTGGGTGGATTAATTTTGTAACATGGTTTGAATTTTTTATCACTTCAATCCCATCATCCAGACCATTTCTCCTTTTGTTAGATGGTCATTCCTCTCATGTGACCATTGAGGTCATAGAGCTAGCTAAGAAGAACGACATTCATATGCTCTGCCTCCTGTCACATACAACCCACATCCTACAGCCATTAGACGCAGGAGTTTTTAAATCATTTAAAAGCTATTACTACAAGGCTTGTAAGAAGTATATTGCTGATAACCCAGGTAGGGTTATTACTAGATACGTCATAGTCTCACTTGTAGCAACTGCATGGCTACACGTGTAAATGTTATGGCTGGGTTCAAGCAGTGAAAATTCAAAAGCTCAATGCATTACTGATTCAGAGGTATTAGAGTAATTAAAACTTAAGAAAATTGAAAAAAACCAGAAAGAACTCGAAAGGAGAAATCGTCAGATAGAAAGAGAACGCAAGAAGAAAGAGAAAGATCAGCAGCAACGTATTAAGAAGAAACCACGGAACCCACCTCAGCCTAGAAAGAAATTGACTCCACCAAGCAGCTTGAAACATTATCTGTTAGTGACAATGATGTCGAATCTCTGGATCTGAGAGTGAAGCTGAATGTCCCAACTGAGGACTGGTATTTGGGTGTCTGGAGGATGATGAAAGGTGGGTAATGTGTGATAGTTGTGGTGCATGGTGCTGTGCCGGGTTTGATAATGAGTAGAATGTTTCTGAATGCACCTTTGTATGTTCTCATTGCTGCTAGAATGTGACTGCTTCACATTACTGCTTATTTTGTTGTGTAGTTGTGTGGTGGATTATTGTGTGTAAAGTTGTAGAGCTCTAGTAATTTACTTAATATTGTCAAAGTGTATAATACATGTAGTTTATGCATGTACATGTGTCACAAGTTGAATGAAAGAATTTATTATTACATTTATGTGGTTATTTGGTATGTTGCATGACTAAATATTTCACACTCTTATACTGAGAATTACAACTTAGTGCTGCTTGTTGAAATGACTCTCAATATCCTCATTGACTCATAATATGTCTACACAAGACAATCAGGCAAACAAGAGGCTGTCAATTTTGTACAATAATTAAATTATGCAATATTTTGTGATAATTGTAATCAACATGGATTCAGTGTTCATTGATATAAATTTTATCTGAAGAGAATAGGTGGTATTGAAGAACGAACTGACTCATAATAGCCCCACCTACCTTATGTGAAAATGGATACACACAACCTACTTCTCTTTGCGTTGGCAGCTAGGGTAATAGGGACCCAACCGTGTGCCCCAAAGTAGGGGTAGAAGAGGACTCAACTATCAGTCCTCTCATACCCCACAGGCACAATAGCTTCTTGAGAAGGTAGCAGTTCACAGTGGGAATAAGAGGAAGCTGATCCAGCACTAGAGGCACATTCTAGAATGTCTGGTTGCTGACTCACAGTTTTTATTATTTTATTATTATTATTATTCAATTGCTTTACAGGTACAAATAAAATGCAAATAAGTGATTATAATAGTTGATTTTGTAGTACTGAAGGCTGTCTCCATGGTTGGAGCAACCAGAGTAAGGGTTGATGCAATACAACTTGATAAACTTAATGCGAGTCTAAAGAGAAGAACAGTTGTAGCACGAACATTGAAGTTGGAAGGAACATATGTTATTTGAGTTAAAGTTTTGTTCAAATTTTGTCCACATGTGTTTGTAAAGCCCAAAACGAATTGTCTCAAGTGAAGCTGAAAGATTCAGAATGTAAGATAGTTTTTGTTCCAGAGTTTAACTACTCTGTTGAAGTAGAAGTGGCTCGTAGTTGATAATCTGACTTTGTTTGGCCTAAGCTTGTTGCAAGATGCAGCTCTAGTTGAGCTCTTAACAAAACTCACATACTTCAAAATGTTTGTATTCTCCACATCTTTAAAACACTTAACTAAGTTTGTACTGACGAACACCATTGATTTTACTCAAGTCTCTGGATGATTATGTGATTTGTCATAGCAGAAGTTGTTGACATGATGAGTTTACAGAACAGAAGATTTGCCGGAGCAAGTTGTTAAGCATGGCACAACTAAACAGTGATCCTCAGTAAGAACCTGAGCTCTTTGAAGACTTCCTTTATAATTAAAACATAAGCTTTTAGAAAGGAGAGACCAGCTTAATTCAGATGACTATTGATACTGAAGATGTACCCACCTAGAAGGAAAGAAGTCAGCTGTGACATATAGTTGCAAGAAGTAGTTCGCCCTCCTCTCCGTGGTCTATCCCAGTGTGCAAGATTTTGTGTTGTTTATAGAGACCTAAATTCTATGACTAAGCTGGATGCTTTCCCACTGCCAAAACCTATTAGACCAGCTTCACAGGGATTGATACTTCTCAACACCTGCTCAGTGTAATTAACTGCCTTAATATTCAGCTGCAAATATCTTTAAACAAATTTGATGTTAGTGAATAATAATGAAATTAAGCCAAAGTTCTGTACAATGAACTAACTTCATGATGGTCACATGATTGAAGTGGGTGGATGGATACCAGACAACTATTACCTGTACAATTTAGAAACTCACTGGATATTTGCACAGAATAATGTATTTTTAATGATAAAGTGGGAAAATGTCAATTTTATAACAAGAGCGCACTTACTTATGTATTTAAATTAAATATATCTCATCAAGAAAGGATCAGCATCAAAACAACTGGAGAATTCTATAAATATAGACATTCCCTTATTTAACGTTAGAGGTTTTTGAGTGGGCGGGGATCAAAATAAACAGTATTGATATTCATAGGCTTATAGAAATTCTTGATACTATTTCAAAGCCGAGAGGATTTAAATGGCTCACTATTGCTCAAAAGGGTCAAAGGTCAAGTTTAGTAGCTCCCTAAAATGGATTTTTCTGCAATTGCCACTCACTCACAGAGAACAACTACCAGGCAGCTTGAGATGAACAAAAAACTTACGTTAAAAAAAAAAGCAAAAAAAAAATGCTCATCAAGTCTGTAGAAGGCTTTTTGTACTATGTGTACATTTTTAACAAACACATTCTCTCACAAAATGTCTAACAGGTAAACAGGAAAACTGCTCCCACCCAGTCAAAAAATCAGCATGATATTCAAGACACACAAACACCCTACAAGCTCACATACCTCACTGCCTCTCTCTCCTCTCCACCAGGGAAAAAAATGGATTGTATGCAGCCCTGTGAAATTCAAGTTTTCTGACTCTGAGCTCACCTATGTGGCAGAGGGGTCAAAGGTTGCAGAGCTGCCAAGGTTTGGCAATGAGCACGAGTGAGATTTGATCTATCTAGTCCTAGCCCCCCCCCACTTTACGCATTTCACTGGCGACTAGCTTTGCATGCACTTAGCCTCATCAGTTCCCAGGCCCAGCACATATATGCTTTATGTTATTGTTATGCCATATGCTCAGCTGCATAGTAAAAATGAAACGGTGTTGCAAAAGTGAGCGAAAGCGTAGATAATATAATACTCCGACTAGTATTCGAGTATATTGCTAGTTAGCGCACATAGCGGCGCCGCCGCTGGCCGAACATTTACACTAGCCACACCCATAATAGTGACCTCTGAACTCAAATTATTGCAAACTTGCGAGAGAATGAGGCAAGCAATGCCGGCTCGTCCTGTTTTCACACTTTTGGCGTGAGATTTCTATTGTAAGCTTAAGCTTAAGAGTGAGAGCGTGTGATGACTGTCTTACATGTGAGAAATACGCGTAATGCGTGAGACTTGGCAGGTCTGCACTTGGTTGGATATGCCCACCAAGCTAGGAAGTCACAGTTAGCACACACTCTCCGCTAGCCATCCTGCAAACTTACTGCACATTTTCATGCATATCACTACACAGCCATCCTATTGCATGCACAAGACACACCCATACAGTATTTTAGGAGTAATTTTTTTTGTTTGTGTTTTTTCCGGTCTGCGGTTTTGAAAGAATGTTTTGAAGTTTCTTTAACCAATCATACACTAAATTCTTTTTAAGTGAATGACACATACCACAGAATTAAAATTTTAAATTTTTAGTAGCTATGCCTTCTATTTCTACAAGTAAAGATCAAGCAAAGCTTTTTATATGATGCAGCTAAGCAACAATCAAGCTAACTATACTCCAAGTCTTGTACCTTAGTGAGCTTTTGCAGGGGAAAAAAAGCCTAATGTTAGCAATTTCCAACTTATGTATTTTGCATTATATGCACTTATTGTCTAGTACAGAGTCAGTAGCGCTTGCATTTAATAAGCTAGTCACAAAAATCTTGAGTGTCAGGCGATCATCTCAGCATTTGTTGCATTGAAATTGGTCGAGTTATCGCAAAGTTATGAGCATACATAATCAAGTGACTGCCAAAAGCCATACAAAACGTATGGAGGAAAATGTTAACAGGAAAATCAATGGACCACGTGGCACAGCTGACAGGCTGATTTTGAAGGCTATTCATCGGATGATAAAGACACTACTGGTTAGTTTGACACTTTCTAAGGCAACTTGGGGTATTGATTTCAAATTTGATATAATGCCACTATAGAAACTGGGCAAAACATAGGGAAAGGTTAATAACTAATATTACAGAGGAGATTGAAAAGTGTTACATTTAATGGGTTTACTCCAGGGTGCATGGTTGTAGGCATTATTAGAAGTAACCATATAACTGTAGAAGTGTCTGCTCAGCATCGCTGGCCCAGTTTGTTAAGCTGCTGCATGAGTGAGTTAATATGGTGTATTCTTTGCCGAAGGGTATTTATTTGAAGCCATAGAATTGCAATCATTGGTTATCATCTGAAAGTAGAAACCTTACTGAACATTTTAGTGAAACTTTGACATTCATATCTCAATTTAAAATTGGTAAATGCAATGGTGTAATTTCCATGGAGTCAGCCTGAAGCCATAGAAAATTTGGATGTTATGGTAGAAGTCTTCCTGAACATTTTGGTGAAATTTTGATAGTCGTACCTTATCCCATGACTTGGTTATGATTGATTATACCGTATTCGTTCTAATATAGGCGCCGTCCTAATTCAGGTGCCCTTTAGCCCCAACCACAATTATTACGGTCCCAATTGAACCAGCGAAAGCAAGTCGTAACTGTTCTCCTGTTTCTTCAAGGACTCGGTCGAAAGCCCTAAACACTTAATTATTTTGCATGTTTTGTTTGTTAGGCTGCCAGTCAATTCTGGTTGTGCACTAACTCTTCCAAAACCTCAAGATCAAATCAGTATATGTACTCCTAGCACTATTATATACCTGCCATTTTGTATTTGTGCACTGTAAAGCAATAATAATAATAATAATAATAATAATAATAATAATAATAATAATAATTAGAGGCGCCTTTTTGGAAACGAATTATTTTCAGGTGGCGCCTAATTAAATTGGAACCCATATTGACACGTGGCCGTGAAGTGTCAGAGGCAGTAGTTTGTGTCACAGTGGGCGACTATCTGCAGCTATTTTCCTGCTTTTTAGCAGAGAAGAGTACTTAGCAGTTTATACACAGTTGATAAGTGAATTCTTCTTGGTTAATGGTAGAACTGCCGCTGAAGTTCCAAGTCTTGATCGAATCACGTTACTCGAGTGAGTGACCAAAGGTGAGTTTTGTTATATCTGGTTGAAATTCTAAGTTCTAATAGTACTGAAAGCAAGCTACTTTTCAAGTTTTGTCTTCTATACTGACATTTGTCAGCTACTCGTTGAATTGCAGAGCTTGAGCTCGCAAAGATCGAAAACGGTTGTAATTCAGAGGCACCGTCCTAATTTAGGCACCCTTTACCAGCTTAGTTAATTTTTCGATTCCAATTAGTAGTGCCTTTTGGCACTGAAATTAATTTTTAGTGGCGCCAATATTAGTGGTAGTTATGGTGTTTTAGGGTGTTACGATGCCATATTTTCAATGGAGAATCCCGTAAAATACATATACGTGCAACTTTGTCCTGTAAGGAAGCAGCTAAGAAGGTCAAACTTGTTTTATTTTGGTTGCATATAGACATGCAGAATCGATTTGTAGTACTTTTGTTGCATTTGTATGGTTTCCTAAAAATGGTTGGAAATCGCTACAGTAATGTATGGAAGGGTTTAATACACTAGGACATAGCCGCGCATCTAAAGCTTTTTTCCAAACACTTACAAAAGCGATGTTATGGCTATATAGTCTTACTATTCCTGCAACTACTTAGCAAGTTTCAAGCCTATCCTCTGTAAGGTTGTAGAAAAAATGTCACTCTAAACTCTACTATCATGATCGTGAAGATCGTGATGATCAGTCGCTCAACGACAAGTAGCACCAAGCCTTACTGAGCGCTTAGCTTCGAGACCACGTCTACTAATTTGGTGTGAATTATCCAGAATTTGTGTAGTAAATACTGACAAGCACACTGAGAAACATGGCTCTCTGAATGGCTGCTGTTGCTGATCTGTTGGCCATTCAAGAGAGACAGGAGTTGGCCTGCTTTATATATGTAAGCATATAATATTATATAGGGCATGCAAAGATTTTTACATTGTGGCTAGCTATAGCTAAATAAATGAGTGCATCACTGAGTTAGACTCACTGCTATTGACAGCAGATGAGTATTCCAATGCATGTATAATTATTGTAGGAGTCTGGTTCATAGTCTGTGACATGTGCTGCTTTACCACACTCAAAGTTAATTATGAGTCTAGATGCTGAAGTTCTTAGTGATACACTCTTTTACACAGAGTGCTAGCTAGTTGAGTGTGCGAAGTTTATGCACCATCGGATTTAGTAGAGTAGTCCCTTACCTATTCGTATATCAAGTTTAAAGTTCAGGGCTAATTGCTTTGCTTGCAAAAAGTTGCCAAGGCAGCCGTTGATGCATTAATGCGTCAACGGCCGTTTGCAACACCCAGGTGTTTGACGCATTAATGCGTAATTGCCATATGATCGGTTAATGGGGTCTAATTTCTGGTCAGTTGTACAAAGACAACTTCCGGTCAGTAACTTTTGTACCTCCAGCACCTCCTGAACACTTTCATTTTCAATTGTATATTCCCAGTACGGTAGTACTGGGTACATAGAAATGGCATGGATGGCCCATTAGCGCAATACAAATATTCACGCGAATAACTGCGAAAACCGGGCGCTTGCACTAAAAGGCTTCTCAAGCTACTATTTAGTTCATTCTCTTTCTAACAAGCCCAAAAACATGGCCTAAATCCGATGCTAAAATATCTAACTAAAATATGCCAAACCTCCAGTTTTCTCCATCTTCTTCTTCTTCTGTTATGTCACGGCTTTTCTCGAAGACTGTACACTTATAGAAGCTAATTCTTGAACGAATAAACTTGGTATGTTGGTCTTCATTCGCTTTTGGCATCGGTTTTCTGTGTCACTCGTCAAGTGGCTCAATACAAGACGAAAAGCACTTTCTCTGTATGGCAGCCATTATTTTGTAAACCATAAATTATTCATAAGCTAGCTAGCTTAACAACCCTTTCCATATTCAAGTGTGCATTATTTGGAATTTAGCATTGCAAGATGCCCGTCACAAGTAGTACTCCAAGCTCTGTCCTATTTTCTCGTTCTCTGTGCTCAGTTCTTCAGTAGGGAAGTTATCTATAGCTAACAAGACACATATATATCAGATTCAACTTGGGATTTCAGTGTTTCAGCTGTGTAAAAGGCATGACTGTAGGATCAAGTTCTCTGCTCAGGCTAAAAACTGTATTATACTGATATTATAAACAATTACTTCAAAAAAATAGAACAAACAAGTACAAAAAACATTAGAAATGAAATGTAAACATAGGAATGGCCAAATCGTAAAAAAGTGAGCAAACAAGATAGGAATGCTGGTCAGATTGAGCGAGTTCATTCCTGTGTCTACAATGTCATTGAGCTCAGTAGAGATATGAACATAGGTGACACAGTGAAATGAACTCCTCGCTCAATCTGACCAGCATTCCTATCTTGTTTGCTCACTTTTTTACGATTTGGCCATTCCTATGTTTACATTCTATTTCTAATGTTTTTGTACTTGTTTTGATATAGTGCCAGGAGAAAATTGAAGTTTCCCAATTCACTTCATCAATTATACCATCGTGTAGAGCAGTCTTTCCTGAACAAAACGATATGCATAAGTTAGTACTTTAGGGCTCTGCTTCACGCACTACAGAAGATCTTGTGTCTGAAAAAAATTTATATTTTCTCCGAGATTCGTATAATAAGATATACCGTAAATGGCACAGGTCATTGCAAAATTCTATTAAGGTTGTATCTTCGTAATGAAAGGTTGTATTCACACTTGGTTTGCACCATTTTAATCAGAAAAAAAACGTAGATTTTAATAAATAACAAATAAAACAAACTAGAACAGTTTTACAAATACCACAAGTTAAAAAATATTAGTTCAAAACACGGAGGTCATTGCTCTTAAGATCATCCAGCAGGGGAAATGAAAATGTATCCTCTTCATCATCATATTGTACACTGTACTCCATGGTTTCTTTGTTGAAGCTCAGAACTGTTCCACGGAACCACGTTAGCAAGCCATCACAGTTGAAGCAATGTTCAATATGACGATATATCAGCAGTTCAGGTTCGTTCACTTGGATTTACAGAAGTCTGTACTTGCTCAGGTGGAGGTAGCAATTTATGCAGATTTTGCTTCAGTTCATACTCTGCCAGTGGCTTTCGATTGTGTGAGAAGAAAAAATGGTCTTATCTTGATGAGTTTGGCCAAGTACCTTTCTTCTAAAACTGAAATGAATTTTTAGGGCTTCTTGTTTGTCCTTATTTTTGAGCAACTGTAATCCATGTTCAACTTCCCTGACACTTGACCATAAACCAAATGGAGCCAAACGCTTTGTCAAACTCTCCTTCTCTTGTACCTCTCTTTCCCGCTTTCTCTCTCGTTTCCACTCCCTCTCTCGTTGAAGTTGAGATCTTTTTAGTAGTAGAGCCTCTCTTCGTTTTTTGAAGTTGGCTTTGTGTACAGAAGTGAGACACCGAGCAGCATTCAGCAGTCGTGTTCTCTCAGCTTCTGATTTGCTGTTCAACCACTCTGATGTTTTGTTTTGAGAATAGAGCAGTAACGACTCTAAAGCAATATATGTTGCATTTGGTTTCTCAGAGAGAAGACGGTCAAGAATGGCGAAGTCTCGTTCTGGTGCCACATTAGTCTTTGGAACATACTTTACCTCAGAAGAAACCTGCTGGTCTTCAAAAATGTGATATTCACCACCAGGTAAATGCTCAAGGACTAAGCGCTGTGTAGTTGTAGAGAAAGACTTAAACAACAGTTGTAGTGCTTCTTGACTAAGTACATCATTAGAAGAGGACATGAGTAAAGATTTTCCAATGTCATCATCTAAGTTGGTGTATTGGGGAAATAAAGTATCCTCTTTACTGATCGAACAGCTGGCGTCTTCACTCCACTCTTCAAACTTGTGCTTCATTTTTGTGTACACATCACCAAGATTAAGAATAGACACTGTAGATGACTCTAGCTCCCTCCAAAATGGTCCAGTCACTATCTTGTCAACAATTCCTAGAGCTCTGCAGCCAGCTATGTAATGCTCAACACGAAGGTCAGCCAAAACAGCACTGAGTAGCTTATTCAGTGGTCCATTATGGTGATCTGTTAGGTATTTCTCAAAATGTTCTCGCAAGAAAAAAACTCCTGCACCATCATAAAAAAGAATGTTAAAACGGTTTCCTGTAAGAGGAATATTACTAATCCCTACACTTCTAGGGTAAGTTCGGAAATGAATTGAACATCCTGATTTTTCACAGCCGCTGGAATGAAATGCTTTGTAAGAAGTCCTTATCAATCTCTGCGTGCCTGATGTACCAGCATGTTGAGTTTCCTTGTCTACTGTCGAGTGTCGACTCCCAAAGCTTAACACTTGCTTCTTACGAACAAGTTGACTTTGTAGATCATCAGAGAGTGAAGTCCAATTAGATACAACATCAGGAAGTATTTCTTCTCGGTAATCAGAGAGCAGCGTACAAAAAAGTTTCTCTGCTGCATGTCTATCGGACATGGTATTCTTGATTTTAAGTAAGACTTTCTTTGATACAGGAGAACCAGTTACTTTCTCACAAACAACATCTAAATCATCAAGTATCTCAAGAAGAGTATCAAGGGTTGTTTTGGCAGAGCCAGAGAAAACATGGCGAAGACCAAGACTGTATGTTGTATCATCGGTTGTCACTTCGTGCACTGCCAAATGTTCGCCATATTTTGTCGTTCCATCTGTATGCAGAGTAAAAAAGTCCTTATTTTCATCTGTTAACTTTTCTCCTAGCTGTGCTTGAGCTACAGACAGTGATTCAATCATCATTTCACATAATGTAGTTTTGGATGGATTACGAACACCAACATTTAATGACAAAAGCTCATAGCAGCACGAGCGAATATTATCTTTGAATTTGCCTTTTTCAAATGTACATATATCTGATTTAGAAGCGGTTAGTTGCTTGTAACTCGGAATTTTCAGATTCTAATGCATCAAGCTCTTCACGTAACTTGTCTTGAGTTTCTTTCTCTTTAATAACTGCACCAATCACTTCATCATCACAGGCCTGCTTTGCCTCACTAGCTTTTGACTTCCAATATGATGCTCGGTGCCTCAGGCAATCCAACTGTTTCTTAATGCTTTCCATACTTGACTCCTGATCAGATAAATTCTTCTGTAAATGCTTGATAACCTTCTTCCCATCTTCAACTTCTTTCTTCTTAGCAATAATTTCCTGATCTCGCCTCTTAATTTTTTTTTTGGTCATTTCGATGTTTTGAATACATTTTTGTCTTACTTGCGCCAACTCCTCTTGTTTTCTCTCTAGTTCACTTGATTGCTGTGATAACTCATAACTAAGTTTCATGTTAGCAAGAAACAATAAATTTCGATCACAATTTGCTGAGCTTGATGATGATTGGCTACTGCTACGGACTATTTTGCCATGTTGTACAAATACTTTCGGCAACAAATATTCATCATCCAGGAAGCTTGATATCAGACCTGCTTTTTCATTGGTACTACACTCCTTTTTAAGCCTAGACAGCCTATTTTGGAATATCAAAATAATAACACACAGTCAAACAATAATATTAACAACGTTATTGGGCTAAATTCCAAAGTCGAACAATACTCTGGCGTATAGCTTTCACATAGGGAGGATTTTCTGAAGGCCACTTAGCTCCAAACAAAATTACCAGCCATTCTTTAAGTGAATAATACGTACAGCGGTGACATCCTTCCATGAGATGGTACAGATCCAAAACAAGACCATTAGTTACACTTAGTGACAGTTTTGTAAGCTCTGTTAGATCCATTTCTCGAAGTTGTGACGGTTCAATCCCAACTGATCTTAGTCTATCCTCATACGTCGCCATTCTCTGTAATGAAAACAATAGTTATTATGGTACCACAACCCTGTCAGCTATAGATACGACACATTTACTTCTACTGAATAGAATTATTGCTCCAAAACTCAGAAACACACAATTATATCTTAAATAGTACTTGCTGCTACTCAGGGATAGCTTGCAAAAATTTTTAAAATTTTTTTTCTGAAACATTACAGAT
This sequence comes from Tethya wilhelma, assembly GCA_964030475.1. NCBI lineage: Eukaryota > Metazoa > Porifera > Demospongiae > Tethyida > Tethyidae > Tethya > Tethya wilhelma. Next base: position 11,569,393 of record CAXIPT010000001.1, on the reverse strand, counting down.
TATAGTTTCGTGTCAAGGGTGTTTCCCACGTACACCATATGCAAAAACTAGATTTTCAGAATACAAAATGCCCCAATTCAAAATATAAACAACAAAATCATCAAAATATTCGAGAAAAGCACCTCTAATTACCTTAGAAACTTACCTAAGCTGGGCAGAACTGCTTGAGCAATAGCAAACAAAACGAACTTTTTTGTGCCACGTTCCATATTATACGGAAGAAAAAATTTCGAAATTTAATTAATTTATGGCATCGCTAATAGTGGGTGGGGCCACGTAGCCAAAATGGCCACCCGAGCGATGGCTCGGACTGAAAATCCTGGCATAGCTCAAGAACTATAAGCTTTTAGCTTCTGATACACATATTTTTTTAGATGAACATCAGTACTCCATGCCTATGTCCTTAATTTTCAGAGTAGACTTGCTGTTCTTCAGATTAAGAGTGAACACACACACACACACACACACACGGAAAAAAGAAAAAACGACTACTATAACCCTTTCGGCGTGTTTCACACGCCGAGGGTTAATGAAGGCAAGTCACTGCAAATGAAACATCGTCGCAAAGGTCCACTTGGATGCTGTCCAGGAGTTCTATCAGGAGGACTGGTAAGGTAAAACGGGGTAATTTGGGACACTCTTTCGGTCTTCCAATTTATGTCTAGTTTTATTTCGGCAATAGTAGACTTATCTGGAAACTAACATTGCAGAACTAAACTATAATGTATCTAGTTTTAGAAATGCAAACCTGAAGTTGCTGGGCCTAGTACTTTGTGTGCAGTGAGCAGTTTAACTAACCGCTCTCTAATTTAGCGAAATAATGAGCGTGCGGGGTAATTTGGGACGCATGCCATTTGTCAGGATTGGAGTGATTCAAAGCAGTGAAAACGAAGAATCATACACTTCAGACTCCCTTCAGTTTACCTGGACTGAAAGTCGAGCTTGAAACAAATTCATCTTCATCATGTGGCCAAGTTTATTGGAAGTATACAGAAATTAATAGAAAAATATTATTAAAAGTGCTGTGTATGTGATTCTATTTTATAATTTTGGTCATTTAGTACCAGAATATGTGTAAGAAGATGAAATTAAGCTATCTATGTATGTATGAAGAGATTGTAGAGCTGTATCACACGGTGGAGAGGAACAATAGCTGATTCTCCCTAACAGCCCCGCCCACTTTCTATGGATGTGCTCGCTTTTGACGTTGCTAACTCTTCGTGTGCAGTAGCCATGAACATAAATTTGTGATATCAGGTAGAGAAGATAATGTATTATATGTAGAAACTCTTTTGGTCGAATGCTTAGTAGTTTTCTGTCCTAAAAATTAAACATTGTAATGTTTTTTATCAGCAAACGGTCAATTTCGCGTAAGAGGTATCCAGGAAAAACAACTGTTTAACTACGAAGCAGAGTTGCAACCAATGTGAGTCTTTGGCACATTGTAGCTAGGGTGTGTCCCTATAAATATGACACCAAACCATCCTGGTAGCTTTCCTTGTTTTCAGCCAGGAGGAGGTACAACCCGGAAGTGTCCCAAATTACCCCGCGTCCCGAATTACCCCGTTTTACCTTAGCTTAGACTCAGGGTCCTGGCACACACCTAGGTGTTGTACAATGTGAGGATGGTGTATGAGATTCAGAAAAAAACACTCTTGCTGAAAGTGCTGAAGAATCTTCCGTGCTTTAAGCTTTAGGTTACTGCATATTGAGTGGGAGGGGCTGCATGCTCACGCTCGGCCGGCATGCTGCGCTGCGCACTACAAACCCGGGCCGCAGGAATGTAATTTAGATTATTATAATTATCGAATTTTCCGCGCACAACCTCCTGCATGGCAACGCCCCCTGAAAAATTCTTTCTGTTTGGACTGTGATAGTGTTGTACTTCAAAACCAAAAGCTCAGTGAGTTCGACAAAAATGTCTAGTACTGATCCAGAATTAGTGTTTCCATCTAAAAAAATTTCACAGAAACCAGAAATAGTAAGTCAAACATATCTTTTGCATNGTAGCGATGCCGTAAATTAATTAAATTTCGAAATTTTTTCCTCCGTATAATTAGAATATGGAACGTGGCACAAAAAAGTTTGTTTTGTTTGCTATTGCTCAAGCAGTTCTGCCCAGCTTAGGTAAGTTTCTAAGGTAATTAGAGGTGCTTTTCTCGAATATTTTGATGATTTCTGATGATTTTGTTGTTTATGTTTTGAATTGGGGCATTTTGTATTCTGAAAATCTAGTTTTTGCATATGGTGTACCTGGGAAACACCCTTGACACGAAACTATAATCTGTAATGTTTCAGAAAAAAAATTTAAAAATTTTTTGCAAGCTATCCCTGAGTAGCAGCAAGTACTATTTAAGATATAATTGTGTGTTTCTGAGTTTTGAAGCTATAATTCTATTCAGTAGAAGTAAATGTGTCGTATTTATAGCTGACAGGGTTGTGGTACCATTATAACTATTGTTTTCATTACAGAGGATGGCGACGTATGAGGATAGACTAAGATCAGTTGGGATTGAACCGTCACAACTTCGAGAAATGGATCTAACAGAGCTTACAAAACTGTCACTAAGTGTAACTAATGGTCTTGTTTTGGATCTGTACCATCTCATGGAAGGATGTCACCGCTGTACGTATTATTCACTTAAAGAATGGCTGGTAATTTTGTTTGGAGCTAAGTGGCCTTCGGAAAATCCTCCCAATGTGAAAGCAATACGCCAGAGTATTGTTCGACTTACTAACAGGTTGGAATTTAGCCCAATAACGTTATGTATTATTGGTTGACTGTGTGTTATTATTTTGATATTCCAAAATAGGCTGTCTAGGCTTAAAAAGGAGCGTAGTACCAATGAAAAAGCAGATCTGATATCAAGCTTCCTGGATGATGAATATTCGTTGCCGAAAGTATTTGTACAACATGGCAAAATAGTCCGTAGCAGTAGCCAATCGTCATCAAGCTCAGCAGATTGTGATCGAAATTCATTGTTGCTTGCTAACATGAAACTTAGTGATGAGTTATCACAGCAATCAAGTGAACTAGAGAGAAAACAAGAGGAGTTGGCGCAAGTAAGACGAAAAATGTATTCAAAACATCGAAATGACCAAAAAAAACTTAAGAGGCGAGATCAGGAAATAATTGCTAAGAAGAAAGAAGTTGAAGATGGGAAGAAGGTTATCAAGCATTTACAGAAGAATTTATCTGATCAGGAGTCAAGTATGGAAAGCATTAAGAAACAGTTGGATCGCCTGAGGCACCGAGCATCATATTGGAAGTCAAAAGCTAGTGAGGCAAAGCAGGCCTGTGATGATGAAGTGATTGGTGCAGTTATTAAAGAGAAAGAAACTCAAGACAAGTTACGTGAAGAGCTTGATGCTTTAGAATCTGAAAATTCCGAGTTACGAGCAACTATAGAAGAACTAATGGAAACCGCTTCTAAATCAGATATATGTACATTTGAAAAAGGCAAATTCAAAGATAATATTCGCTCGTGCTGCTATGAGCTTTTGTCATTAAATGTTGGTGTTCGTAATGTTGGAAAGGTGATTAGATCTGTTATTCAAAATATAGCTGAAAAATCCATCGATCGGCTTCCATCCAAAACTACATTATGTGAAATGATGATTGAATCACTGTCTGTAGCTCAAGCACAGCTAGGAGAAAAGTTAACAGATGAAAATAAGGACTTTTTTACTCTGCATACAGATGGAACGACAAAATATGGCGAACATTTGGCAGCGTACGAAGTGACAACTGATGATACAACATACAGTCTTGGTCTTCGCCATGTTTTCTCTGGCTCTGCCAAAACAACCCTTGATACTCTTCTTGAGATACTTGATGATTTAGATGTTGTTTGTGAGAAAGTAACTGGTTCTCCTGTATCAAAGAAAGTCTTACTTAAAATCAAGAATACCATGTCCGATAGACATGCAGCAGAGAAACTTTTTTGTACGCTGCTCTCTGATTACCGAGAAGAAATACTTCCTGATGTTGTATCTAATTGGACTTCACTCTCTGATGATCAACAAAGTCAACTTGTTCGTATGAACAATTTTTTTTGTGGCCTGCATTATCTCGTTGGACTAGCTGAATGTGCAGAAGCAAGTGTTAAGCTTTGGGAGTCGACAGTAGACGAGGAAACTCAACATGCTGGTACATCAGGCACGCAGAGATTGATAAGGACTTCTTGCAAAGCATTTCATTCCAGGGGCTGTGAAAAATCAGGATGTTCAATTCATTTCCGAACTTACCTTAGAAGTGTAGGGATTAGTAATATTCCTCTTACAGCATTCAANACTACACATTTTGCGCATGCGCAAGAATATACAGCGCATTCTCTTCCCACAAATAACGCGCTCAGGCTCGCCCCCTCGATGTACTACATCATGCTCGTATATTTGTACGGTTTCTTTGACGATGAGAATTTATTACTAAGACATGCCCAATGACACCCATTGACACGAATAATCTGAACAAATTTTCCCCATTTTCTATCCCCATTCCAGTTTGTCCTTTAAATAATTAGTATCTTTTAGCTGATTCTGGTTTGGGAATTGGAACTGCATTAGAGTTTGAGTAGCATTTATATGGTTAGCTGACAACCAAGCAGAGCTATGAAGAGAATCTCTATCATACTTTGAGAGCTTGAGTGGCAAGATTGCAGGCAACAATTAAACTCTGAAATTCAACAATTTTGGTTAGTAGTACGCAATACTGTATGCATGTAGACAATACTCCATGGGTTGATCACATGTATGAGCATGCCAAATAAGTATATTATTATTATATAGGTTATTGTCAGGCATGCATGCATGCTCACATGCAATATCATAATATACAAGTGGAACATACATTACATTAATTTACAATTAAACTATTCTATTAGTGCGATCAAGCTTAAATTTGGTCTATTATTATACATGTGTATGTACACTTATAACCAATTAAAGCTGTAAAAGGGGCACTACCAAGCTGCACGTGCCAAATTTAGAAGATATATAATAGTGCAAGGGCTATAAAAATTCATTTTTATCACACTGCATGGCAGTTACCCATATTTAGAGAATGATCAGATTTTGAAACTTTAACTACACTGTTGGTCACTCTAGTGCTCATAAGTCCTGCCTTCAATCATCCTCTCATTGCAGACGGAATTGGAGATGGCGTGGACTCGATCAGTGATCTCACTCTTACTCTTGGTCACTCAAGTGCTCACAAGTCCTGCCTTCGATCGTCCTCTTATTGTAGAAATAATCGGAGATGGCATGGACTGAGTGACGCTACTCTTACTCTTGGTCACTCTAGTGCTGACAAGTCCTGCTTTCGATTGTCCTCTCCTTGTAGAAGGAATTGGAGATGGTATGGATTCAGTGACCCCACTCTTACTCTTGGTCACTCTAGTGCTGACAAGTCCTGCTTTCGATTGTCCTCTCCTTGTAGAAGGAATCGGAGATGGTATGGATTCAGTGACCTCACTCTTACTCTTGGTCTCTCTAGTGCTCACAAGTCCTGCCTTGGATCGTCCTATCATAGAAGAAGGATTTGGAGATGTAAAGAATTCAGTTTACACTCTACATATACCTGTACTCACCCTCTATCTGTTCAATAACACTTCGATTCAAATGGCTCATTTCTTTAAAAGACAGAGAGCATGGCACGTTGCACATTCTACACTTGTACACAAATCACATGATCTAACAGTCAGTTCAAAGTAGTAGTCCACAACACACTCCACCCCGTTGACCAGACATGGTCAACAAGGGAATGAACTAATAACAAAATCAATAAAGAATGCAGTATAAATCATTAGTCTCAGGTTCAACTGCTACATGTGCTAACTTACTACCAATTAATTATCTTCAAGTTCAAAATAATATGCAGGCCTTCCTGCGTTCATCTGCATTCTTAGCCGCCGTCCGCTGCGAGCGTCTAGCTTGTACTTGAGCATCAGAACAGTCACTACTGGCACTTGACTTGATGGAGGGTGGTTCTTCGTGGGGTGGACCATTCTTCTCATTGACAACGTCTGCACTTGACTTTTCTTCGAATCTTACTTCGAGAAGGTATAGCAGTTGTATAGGTCTGTTTAAGAATGTGCCTTACTGGCCATTTTGACAGTGGCTCCCCAGACATGGCCATGCATCAACTTCACAACCTTTCTAATCTTCCATAGTCCACGAGGCAAATGATCATCGTGAAGAACGACGCCAAATGACCCAACAGTGGACTGTCTTTTTGCTGTGTGTGAATGTGCTTCTCTCAGCTCAGCAAGGTACTCATCTTGCCAGCGTCTCCAAAAATAGTTCAGTGTGCTATTTGGGTTTTTAAGTCACCTAGTGAGTTGACTGCGGTCCAGAGTGAATTTGGCATTATTTGGATCGTCCAAGCATCCCAGATGGTCAGGCAAATTCAAGATACGTCTTCCGGTTAGTAGATGGGAAGGAGTGAGGGGTTCCTCCATGTCATTAGCTGTAACATATTATGATAGGGGTTTAGAGTTGATCACTGCTTCTAGCTCAGCAAGGGTGGTGAACATCTCAAGTGAAAACTGAGCTCATCCAACAATCTTGTGGAGGACTGAACTAGTCTCCACCTCACCATGCATGGGGCTCGTTCCACATTAAAGACCCATTGAGAGCCCATTCCATCGAGATACCTCTTGACAGCGTCATCCTTCACCATTCTCTCGATGTACCTGGCAGCTGCCTTGAACGTCTTGCCACTGTCTGACAAGAATCTGGCTGGTAAGCCTCATCTGGCTGCAAATCACTTCACTTCAAGCACCCGATGAAGGTTTGTGTTGACTGATCAGGCACAATGTCTAGATGAATAGCTCTTGTCACGAGAAAAGTTAAAAGGTAAATCCACACTTTAGTAGCATGAGACACACCACTCTTCAAATTCAGGGGACCTGCAAAATCAACTTCCATATGGGTGAATCCTGGATCTTCACTCAATCGTGATACAGTGCTTCCAAGGTAGTCAGGGAAATTTTTAATTTTGTTATATTTGTATAAAAATGAACTTAGTAACACTTGAAATGTATAAATTTATCAGTAAAAACCTTCAGAATCCTGTCTTTCCAAAAATTCTTGCTTGCCAGTATGCCAATACTTAAGCGCCTGCAGCGACACGTCACTATGAAATTGCTGACGAAACCAAGACCGGCACGTGACTTAAATAGCTGGAATTTCCCTACGTACGTCAACAGTATGGTTTGAAGTAATTAAGTTTGAATGCAAGAAACAGCTGATTACGATGACTAGCGATTACAGCCAAGCTACTACAACCGGTTCTTTTCAGAACCAGACCACAGCATCCTGTGGTTTGAAGAGGAGGTCAAGAGGTCTTAATGCTTTTTTGAAGGATGTCAGCAATGGCCAATNATGCTTTTTTGAAGGATGTCAGTAATGGCCAATCTCCAGACTGTGCACCAAGAGCCAAGAGGACATGCAGTTCAATTGCAGCAGACAAGATCATGATGCAGTCACTGAAAGATGCTCGTAGAGGTGTGTCACTTGCAAGTTCAGACTGTACAGAAATGCCGGATACAGAGGTAGAAATCGACACATTACAACAATNTTGAATATACGGAAAGTGTCCACCGTGTACAAGCAAGCAAGCAAGCAGAAATTTTACCAGTTACAAAGACCATGTGGGGCTCGCTCAAGCTCGCCCCAATGATAGTGTACACACACAACTAAACAAAGATACTATTTGAACAAGCGTGTACAATTTTAATGTGCAATGAGGATGTAGTGAATGTACTAATAATGATTGTACAGTTACAGCAATCTGCAGACGTCTATGCTATTGCTATGGCGTTTTATATCATGTGATAGCAGCCAGCTGAAGTATGATGAGCCATTTATGTGGACACACTTAGAGAAGTGTTTTTCTCAACAGCGTAACCGTATGCTTTCTTCAACTCAAAGGGAACATTTTGGAAGAAGGTGGTGGATACTAAATCTGTAAAATTATTTTGTGAGTGCCGTTATCCAGAAACAGTTGAATACTTTGGAAACATGTCTTCTTGTGACTCGTGCAAAAATTGGTATCATGAATTTTGTGTCAACATTCCAAATGATGTATTTAAGAACGAAAGTGAAGTTTGGGGCTGCCTTTTTGTAGCTAGAACAAGCAACTAGGAGAACAAACATTTATCGTAATTTCCCACCCTTGATTATGACAATTGTCTCTTCTTACAATAGTATAAAATTTAATTATTATTGTATAGTTGCATTAGTTGGGGGTGTGGCCAATTTAGGGTCGATTGATGCTCCTCTCCGTTTCATAGCCTGCACACCAATGCTTTGCTCTAGTTGCAACACAGAAAGTACAAGGGTTTGTTCAAATTCTAGAAGTTCAATGTGTCGACCAAATAAGCATACATTTTGCTGATTTATTGTTTTATCAGTGGTATTTTTGTATACCCCACAATGCTCAAACCAAAACGATTTTTGCTAGCTACTAATACAGCGCTAGTAGTACTTGGACTAAAGTTCAGTTTTGTCCAGAGTCCAAAGAACCTGCTCTAATCTATCTAGCGTAAGTTTTGAACAGATGGCTGTTTATTCGTGTTTGCTGATTACGCATGCTCTGCTCTAGTTGTAGGTAGTTAGTGTACCTATGTGTTGACAAGTAAAAAAAACATTGGAAATGTAATGAGACACAGGAATGGCTAAATCGTAAAAAGAACGCAAACAAGATGGAATGGCTGTTAGAGTGTGTAAGAATTCTTCCTGTATGGGCAGCATTTAATAATCTACTTATTGAGTCTCTCATTTTGCCCACAGGAAGAATTCCTTACAGCCATTCCATCTTGTTTGCGTTCTTTTTACGATTTAGCCATTCCTGTGTTTCATTACATTTCCAATGTTTTTTTTTACTTGTTTGTTCTCATTTTTTCATATGTCTACAAATTACATTTGAGTTGGTGTGGGTAGCTAGCTACTGAGCTAGTAGTCTGGTAAGCCAGACTCACTGAGCCAGTGGCGGGCTGCTGAGCTGGTACTTGAAGTCACAACCTGCTTGATACTGAGTGAAAGGCAGGAGCTGTATCATAAGATTTACTTGTCTTTCTATATGTTGTGATAATCAAAGTCCTGATTCATCAAGAGCAACCAGGTATCACAAAATAGTTCCAGGCAACTTCAGTGCATTTAATTCTAAATAACGCACACTTTTGAATGTGAAAAGGGTCGTCAATTCGAATTTTCTAGAAGCTAATGAATTATGCATGAGTGTAGAAATTAATGGCGGCCATATGGAGGAGGCGCTTTTCGCCTTGTATCTAGCTACTCAATAAGAGGCGCTAAAAACTGATGGCAAAAGCGACTGTACCGGAAGAAACCAAGTTTGTTCGTTCAAGAATCAGCTTCTAAAAGTGAATAGTCTCTGAGAAAAGTTGAGCCAAGATAGAAAAAGAAGAAGAAGAATAAGAAGAAGATGGAGAAAATTGGAGGTTTGGCATGTTTGTGTTTGTTACTTTAGCGATGTTTTTAGGCCATGTTTTTGGGCTCATTAGAAAGAGAAAGAGCTAAATAGTAGCTTTAGAAGCCTTTTAGTGCTAAGCGCTCAGTTTTTGCAGAGTTATTCGCGTGAATATTTGTATTGCGCTAATGGGCCATCCGTGCCATTCCTGTGTACCCAGTACTACCATACTGGGAATGATCCAAACTTTCCTTCAAATGCACTGGCTTTTACATGCTGTGCATGAGAATTCGGAGTTGCCCGAATTACCCTGCTGCCAGAATTACTTTACTTTTACCACTATGCTATAAAGTAGTATAGGCTATTCATTGACAGAATACAGTCACTGCTTCACTGAATAAAGTCAATTTTGACAATATTAAACTGCAGTGTTTTACAACTGATCTGCATTAGCTAACTGCCCTGAGTATGCACTAAAATTATATCAAGGTTGGCTTAGCTGGGTGGGCCAGGTCGGCCATGGCCTACCCAACTTCAGACAGTCACATTCCTTCAAATTGCTTCTTCTGCCTGTTTTGCTTTCCTTGCTTTCACTACTTCATGCTGCACAGTGATTATTGTTGACCTTTGACCACTCACATGACATTCTACAGCAGTGCTTGCGCATGCAGTTGGTTAGTACGTATTGCATGCTAATAATATTATACAAGTGAAAAAAACATTGGAAATGTGGGAATGGCCAAATCGTAAAAAAGAAAGCAAACAATATGGAATGGCTATTTGAGCATGTGCAGAATCATTCCTGTGTGGGCTGCATGTAGTACTCTCTTCCCATGTTGAGTCCCTCATGTTACCCATAGGAATAATTCTTTACACACTCAACCAGCCATTCCTATTATTATTATTTTTATTATCTCGAAATACACACCACAATAGGCGCAAAGGGGACAAACAAACACACAGATAAACACCATGTCATACATCAAGCACCAAACAAAAATTTACAAAGTAAAAAGCTTAAGACTTTAGCCGAGATCTTGTTCTGTGCGCAACCGGAATCCATAACTCTTCATCATTATGTTTCACAACCTCAAAACCAGGTTGACCATCTCTAGGCTCAAAATTAATCATGCTAATCTCAGGTGGCATGAGAAAATGATCAATATCACTGTAGATGATCCATCACTAGATCCTGCATCACTAGTAGCCCTCACACAGTCTCTTGATATCTTCACAGGTGACCACGAAAGCTTTCAATCACTATGCTGAACACATACACCAGGGGTCTGATCATCCAATTGATGGTAGAACACATCAGACTGAGGATCACAATTTTCGAATTACTCAGGCTGACCTTCTTTGCTATTTTCATCTCAGGCTCAATTGCAACACACTCAACACTAGCTGACACAACAGCCTTAGAGTCCAGCATTGTAGGCACTGAACACACAGGCTCAATTGCACCAGACTCAACACTCTTTACAGACTCAGAGTCCAGGGCAGCAATGCTAGCTAGGGGGGGATTGCAGTGAGATGAGTGGTCTTCATTTAGAGTGGCGGACACAGTTTCTTTAGGAGACAAACAGATAAGAAGAAGCAGACTCTCATTGGGAGCCACAATAGGGTTGACAGCAGCAGCTTATTTCTTCGGGATCTTTGAAATCTACGACTTCTTTTCCTTGAGAATGGTGAAAGGCCAGAAGAAACTGACAGACAGGCCTGTTCTGGACTTCTTAATATCCCAAGAGGCATCTCTGAGTATTACACCAGTCTCTTGCATAGTGGCAAGAGCTGGGAAGGGGAATCCAAGCCTATTCAAGGCGGATAGATCACCATCAATAACACAGAGATGCTACTCTTAACGACCATTTTTTTTTGTACTTTTCCAATGTTTTTTTCACTTATTTGTTCTCATTTTTTCATAATTCTACATCACAGTTGAGTTTGTGTGTATATGGTAGTTACTTGTACACTATCAGCATGGATATTATAGCTTATGCTATAATCTATGTTATCAGTAAAGTGAAGCATCTCAGGAGGCTAGAGCTGTATCTTACAAAATTTACTTGCTTTGCTCATCTTCTTATAATGACAACTATGTAACAAAGTAGTCTATTCACCCTCTAAATATTTAAGGCTGAAAGATACCGGTAACTGGTTACAGTGACTTCAGCATAACCAGAAATCTTCAGGTAAAACAGGCAGGCAGCAAATATTCGGATTTCAAATAACACACACTTGTCTTACTGGAAAAGGGTTGTCAACTTGATTTCCAAAGTTGCTAATGAATTATTAATGAGTATAGAAATGAATGGCTGCCATATGGAGAAGGCGCTTTTCGTCTTGTATCTAGCGAATCAGCTAGAGAGGCAAATAACCGATGCAAAAAACAAAGATACCAAGTCTATTCATTCAAGAATCAGCTTCTGAAAGTGAGCAGTCTGTGAGAAAAGTCATTCCAAGATAGAAGAAGAATCAGAAGGAGCTAGAAAATTGGAGCAAGGGGTGGTCACTCCAATACCGTCTGTACTTCCACCCGCGACCGCGGGTCAAGAATCTTGACCCTAGAAAATGGACCTCGACCGCTTGATCGCACCTAAAACTACATCTTGACTGCTCTCAGTACTGCTTGACCGTTTGAGTTCAAATCACTAAATTATGTACTGTGTGTATTAGTGAGAGGCGTGGCATAAATGAAACCCAACTACGCCTTTTATTAATTAGATGCTAAAAATTTAGCACAAGTCCACTAAACAAGAGTCTTATACTTTAGCTCTAGTTCTGTTAGCATGATTAGTGTTTTTCCTTCTGAAAAATCATGCAAGACAAACAAGACAGTCCAACGCAGCTACATTTTTGTACTGTGGTTTCCAAAACTCGTGAGAGGGATAAGCCACCATTGTATAAAGGAGAGTAATTGGGTCCAAGCACAAAGATTTATGGCAGCTTCAGCCTTGATACAGCGACACATGCATACGCTCCGAGGTCGAACTGCTAGATCACGTGATTACTTCGTGAAGCAAGCTCCACCCACTCATTTCTTTTGCAGCGCTAGCTGAGTGGTTAGCAGCTATTAAACCTTGTCTGAGCACTTTAGCTAGCTCCTAGCAGTGAAAAATAAACTTTTATGCGAAATACAACTGGAGCATCATGTAAATTGCATGTAAGAATGGTATGATATCATCCAAATTGAGCGGTTAGCTTGACCTCTTGACCGCACCTAAAATTCTATCCTGACCTCTTTACCGCACCAAAAATCAGACCTTGACCGCTGTTGCGGGTGGAAGTACAGCATGTATTGGAGTGTGTTGGAGGTTTGGCATACTTTAGTTTGTTACTTTAGTGATGGTTTTAGTCCATATGTTTTTGGGCTTATTAGAAATAGAAAAAGCTATGTAGTAGCTTAAGAAGCCTTTTAGTGCCAAGCGCTCAGTTTTTGCAGTTATTCACGTGAATATTTGTATTGCGCTATTGGGCCATCTGTGCCATTCCTATGTACCCAGTACTACTGTACTGGGAATATGCGCGGGCTGGTCTAAAAGAGAAATGAGAAACGAGGAAATGGAAATGAGAAATGAGGAAATAAGAAAATGAGGAAATCATTCAGTCCTGATTCTATGGCCATGTACACTATGATCTGTCACTTTGCTCCTTTCTTCATGTCAAATGAATACTGCTGACTAGTCTGGCGTAGCCAGCGTGGGCTGGCTATGTCAGACTAACTGCTGACACTACAAAGCATAATTAGTTTACATGCTGTTCAGCCCGGCTATACTTTGCCTCATAATGGATCAGAGATGATGATGATACTTTGCAAGAATTAGGGTATCTGTAATAAGCTTACCAGGCATCTTTGCCAGGCTCACGATAGCTATGTCTTAGTTAGTCCGGCCTGAGAGACTAGCAAAATAGATTAGAAAGACTCGACAATAACTATTTACTCAAGCGGTAGGACATTCTGATGATCCGGCTTTGCACGGTTCAAGCTCCAGGTATATATATTTACCATCCTTAGTCTAGTGTAAAGCAAGAAACCAGCACAGATTTCAGTCCAAGTCCAAACTTTGCATCTTGTTTCAGACTCAGTGAGCTCATGTTCAACTGATATAATTTTCAATACAGTGATTGGGCTCAGTGCATGTCTGACAGTGAAGGATACTATAACATGAGCTGTATAATCTATGGTACTATCATCTCAATGTCATATTTTTAGTAGTAAATACAGTTACTAATGCCAACAACTTGCCTTCTGTTTAGCCCCATCCCACCCATGGTGAGTGATTAGTCAAGTTCTATAGATCTTAGCAGGTCTAGCTAGCTAGTCTAGGTCAATGGAAGTACAACTTATGTTCTTTTTAGTTTACTATGGTAAGAAGCAAGCTTGCTTAACTGTTGAACAGTAGAGTCACTAATAACTCATTTCCGATTTCCACATTTCTATTTCCTCGTTTCCCATTCCTCTTTTTGACCAGCCCCTGCAGTGCTCCAGGGCAGAGTAGGTACGATACGAGTGCGCCTTTGCTGAGCTGGCAAACTCGTGCACGTGATCAGCTCTCATTGTGAAGTATTGCAGTCACATGATCAGAATGTAATTAATGGACTTGCCAGCTCAGCAAAGGCGCACTCGTGTCGTACCTCCTCTGGCTCCAGGGGAGTTATGAAAGGGTCACGTGAGCCACCTATTTTGCTTACTCAGCTTTGAGTGTCCAGTATGGCAAGTAGTACTTTAGCTTAGGCCCTCTTGTGTTGCAGTGCAACTTTCCTGGGTAAATTTAGTAGCCTCGTTCCCAGGCTCCCTCCCACCGGAAATTAAGCGAGAGAGAAAAGGAAAGAGGGAGCCTGGTATCTAAAATCACGTGGGGTAGAAGGGTGATTAGTGTGCGTGGGCATGGCGATTGATATATTAGCCTGCTCACGCATTAAATTGGAGTTCAACTGAGTTCAACAATGGAAAACAAACGGTAGATTGTGCATTTGTAACAGAAATAGCAAACGGGTGTTAGAAGGAGTATTATTAGGTTGTCTATGGCTTGAGTCTGCATCAAACTGTCCAAAATTAGCTGACCTACCAAGTATTGGTAGTGTAGAGCATCAGTAACTTATACACTATAACCATAGACTATATTGATAGACAATATACTACTAGCAACTAGCTTTCTTTACAACTTTGTAGCTGCTCATAGCGCTCAGTGATCGTGAACATTGCTTCTGTGCGCAGAACCAAGAGTTTGACGTCATTATTCTAACCACCGCACCCACGCATTTATTCTTTAGCAACAATTAACGTCATACACATAATTTTAGATACCAGGCTCCATTGTGCACTTCCATTTCATTTCCGGAGAGGGAGCCTGGGAACGAGGCTATAAATTTGGTACCAAACGATTGAGAAAAGTTTAAGAAAGAGTCTGGGCCCCCCTACCACTCGATTCTAGCAACTCTATTCAGGGTGAATGCCAAGGAAATTTTTGGTCAGAGGGATTCAGACTTGCTGAAGCACTCTAAGTGGCAGCCAAACTGATTTTCTGGCCTATAAATTATAGAAGCTGGAAAAGCTCAGATCTCTGCAAAGATGTTCAAAAAGCTTGCAATCTCTAGTCGCTAAAATTATACACATTCAGTGAAGTGCAATTAAATCACGTGAATTTTACTGAAAATCAGGTGGAATTTTGATGCTTTCATACCTCCTCTGGTGGTGCTCAGTGTGTTTGTGTTTGTGAAGGACATTTTTGGGCTCAGATTCTGTCAAAATGCACCAGAAAGCATGTAGTTTTTAAAAATTTTCCAGGGCAGGACTCCCAGGTGCCCACAGAGACTTGATGATCACTTTTAGCCCACCCAATAATACATCTAGTGAGCTGGGCCTGATTATATATTTTACTTGTCAGTAATAAATAAACTCAAGTATAGCTATACCAACCTCTGATTCACAAGGGCCACTCTCATTAATAGGCTGCAAAGATCCATTTTGTCCTAACAGAAGTGACTGCAAGGTATCTCGCCAAATTTCACTTGAACAAGGCTATAATTCTGAATAATATAGTCCATATTAATAATAGGGCAATTCTGTGAAAATGACAACTATTAAGTCAAATTACGAAACTTACTATAGAATAGTAAAAAAAAAAATTATTTACTGCAGTTTCATAATTTGAAATTTTTAGCCCCGTACAATGAATATCTAATGAGATATGCTCATCATTATCTAACTATACCGTGACAACCAAGCAATTTATACCAGAGTAGTTTGGTACCTCTTGCATCATGAGATTTTTATCTCCAATATGGCATGTTAGGATAATTTACAAGGCACTTTATAAGAAACAATAGTGCATAATTGGATGCAGCTGTCACTGATTAAATTATGGCTTGTTGTTTAGACCTCACTTAATACTGTACATCCATCACAAAAAAAATACATGTTATTGAGCTTTTTCACTGATATCAAAGTATTTCTTAAAACCATTTCAGAGCCACTTTGAGCTTTCAATTAGGTATAATCCTACCTTAGTTGGATGGCCACACCCACCACAGTAGACAAAAAATCCTAGTACATCCATCACGTATGTCAATCACAACCAAAAGTATTCCTAATTAAACTTTGTTCAGCAAAGTTCTGGCATACTTTGTTGTGTTTAGGGTTTATTAAGAGTTCACATGAAGCACACATGGGGCTTTAAAGTAAGCTTAGTGGCTTAATATCTGAGAAATAGGCTTTATTCAGATTTATGTACAGCAATTCTGTGACGGACGTATGTGTAAATTTTGTGAGCTAGCATAATGGGAGTGGATAACTATGCCTGGAAGATTGTAGGAAGTATAGAGTCATGATAATGCATGTGTTAGACTAATTCCATAGTTCATAGATTTCTAGGAGCAATCACACAGGTATGTCCATCACAGTTTTTTTGTGTGTCCATCACACATCTCTAGAAGCATTAATTTAATTAGCTTACTTATGATGTCAAAGCTCTACATATGAAACAATACTTTGATGCTTGATTATATGGAAACTAGATGAAGATAACTTGTCACTTCACAGAGTTTACTATTTAAAGACTAGAACCCAGCATTTCTTAATTCTCTTAATACATCCGTCACAGTGCTTTAAAGCCGCTCTCTCACGGAAGTGATTTCAGTTTGATTTCGTGGCCCAAAAATCAATTTTCAAATCTGATTGGTCGTATTTATGTCATCGGAATGCAATTATTTCGTGTAATTCTAAACGTTGCAGTTTATTGTCGATGTCCACGTGTTTGGTTTCAGCTAATAAAACGCTCGAAACCAAGGAGTAAAAGCGAAGGGGAAGCAAAAAAGGGGCTTGATACCTCAAGAAGCAAGTTCTAGGAGGTTTGTATAGCCAATGAATGGAGTTGAGAGCGCACTGGTGCTACCTTAGTCTCGTTCCCAGGCTCAGAGCTTCTCATGGTGACACAAAGTTTTTTTGCTATAACTGACTGTCTTTGAGATAAACGTGAAGCGCTTACCATCTGCTGCTGCTGTGAGGAATCTAAGCTGCCAGCAGCCTGGCATTTTTGTCCAAAACTGCCGTAGTCCACGCAAACTTGTACGCATAGTTAATTTTTGTGCGTACTTGTGATCTGTTTGTGGCTTCATTACGTAATAAATTTACTTCCGCTTCCGTGAGAGAGCGCCTTTCAAGAGGCTTATTTCTTTTTCTCTAGCTATAAATTGAAAATCATAATATACTTGCATAAAACTTTAATCAAGGCTTTGCTACAAATATGTATTCTGTCAAGTTTGAACATTTGTGTCAAAAGACAAAACCCAATAACTTGTCTTAATTGTATGTCCATCACGACGGAATTGGCCAATATTATTATTGGTGCAATTTGGAAATGAATGGATAACTGGCATGATATTGGTCGTTGCATCATTAAACTGCATACAGAAGCAAACAAGAAGTTATTCTACCTGTCTATCACCTCAAGACCCACTTGCATCTTCAGTAGCTGGTAAAAATGTGAAATTGCTGACCAACTATTGATTACTCTATCTCGATTGTTATGATGGCTTGGTTTGAGACGGTGCTACAAGCATTTAGGATTTCTTATCAGTAGCAGGAAGATCTATTGCTTTGATTTCCAGATTTGGTAGCTTAAATATTATTTTTAGGATTTTTTTAGCTACCATCTGAAACTTGATGTTTTTGGCCAATTATAGACTTAATTTGGCCACCACTTAATGGCATTGAGAAGCTTTTCAGGTTAGTGGATAGAGCTTGACGTCTGCACAACCAAGGGTAATTTTTCACAAGCTATCTTTTGGTACCAATCTTGAAGTAGTAGCGCCCATAGGCAAATCAGAAATCATGTTGAAAATTGATGGTGGGTGATAATCAGTGGCTTCTTCTACTACTGTACGTATGAAGAATGATATAGGTGAGATGAGAGGAGCAAAGAGATCTAGAATCTAATCCATGCTGGAGGAGAAAGAAGTCAACTTGCTAC
Source organism: Tethya wilhelma (assembly GCA_964030475.1). NCBI lineage: Eukaryota > Metazoa > Porifera > Demospongiae > Tethyida > Tethyidae > Tethya > Tethya wilhelma. The sequence continues at coordinate 11,551,492 of CAXIPT010000001.1, read as the reverse complement.
TTGTTGAGGTAATGGGTGCAGCCACCGAGCAGATAGCTCAGGTTCAGGAGGGTGTGGTGTCACAGGAATACTAATTGACAGTGAACTAACACATAACATATTTATGTATACAGGAAATTTTGAACTGATTTTTATAATGTATACCCATTATCTGTTATGATGTAACTACGATTGATCAAGTAATGAAAGTTAATTCTATTGAACTTCGTGTAAAGTGAAGTTACAGTAGGTTTACTCTCGCTTCAATAGCTTGGCATGTTAGCACTGATTAATGAGCTCAAAAATATATTATTAATTGATAATTATTTCAATCATGAAAATTCAGTAAAATAATGACTGTGCTATATTATTATAGATTTAACAGTTTATTATACCAATCAATCCCTACTGGGATTAAAATTTTTATTAGCACCCCACTTCATAATAGCAACAGAAAATGTGGTTCTAGAAAACTGGCACTTTGTAATACCTAGAACAAATCAGATAGCTAGTGTTGCAAGCTCTAATAATAAATTTTGTAAAATAAGCAATGCAGTGCTATAAAAAGTGATGCAACCATGCAGGCAAGTCTGCTGAATTTTGGCCCATGACTACGTCATTTTCTAAGTCTATAGATCTCCACCTTCTTTCTGCTATTGTGCATTAGTTCAAGTAACTAAATTAATGGTCCAAACAATCACTTGGCTAATTTAGATGGAGTAATAGGCATGAAGGCAATTAGACTTTGGTCCCATAAAAATGAGGTAGCTATGTGCCAAAATTAAGCAGACTTACTTTGTTTCATCACTTTTTATAGCACAGCCCATTCCTACACTGCTTACTTCTACAAAATTTTTAATACTTGTTCATTTACTTTTTTCTATACTAAGGTGCTCAATTGTTACAATTAGAGACTGGTCAGTCTCTAAAAAAGCAAAATTGTTTACAAGTCACCACATTAAACGAGCATTTGCATTATATTGTATTCGAACCATGTGTTCCTCTGACGACCTTTATCTACATTAAATGGTTACATTTTATACAATGCAGTATTTTTTAAAAGCCTGCCTAGATTTTGTTTTCTAACTTTTAGGCAGAAAACGAGTATCAAAGAACGTACTATGGATGTAATTAATTTACCTGGTACCGTTAAAGTTGGCTCACTGCCATTTATTTCTGAGGAAATTGCGTTCAAGTAGGTCACAAAGGAAGGGGAAAACAAAAGTGTAATTGTTCAGGCTTTTCGCCAACGCTTACTCCAGAGTGCTATAGGAAGTTTCTGTGAATTTTATTGGTACACAAAACTATCTAAGGGAGGTACTCCAATACTTAACAGTCGTTCTGCCAGCTGCGCGCTCACGTGAATATATTTGCACTAGTGACGTCACGATTTTCAACACATGGCCAGAAAAATGGAGGTTCAGACTGTAGGTTTTTCACCGCTTCAAACTTTGTAAGATCCGGCTGTTAGCTTGAAGAAACTATGTCTCTGCCTTAGAGATTTATCCTTTGGAAATGAAGGTAAATATGATTGTGTACTGTTCTTCGTAATCGTAAAATTAGGAATATTTTCTTCTAAAGAACATGTTACAATTTTTACCCCACGCATTTGTTGTGCTTAGTAAGTAAAACTGACTAGCCAGAACAAGCTGGTTTTTTAATATATCGTATATCAGTAGCTATTCATTCAGCATGCACAATACTACCTCTGTTGGATTGTCCAAAATGGTACCCGCACATGTAGAAAAATTAATTCTCTTGAATATGCATTTACATAATAATTATGAAAGTGTACTGTTTATCTGTTCTCATTATCCTCAGAATCGTCATCACTAATGACTGACTGGTGCTCCTCAGTTGTAAACATGTCATCCAGCTCATGGTCTGACTCATATTCTGAAGAGCTGGAGGCAGATTCATGGTCTGATGTTGAAGGTGAGCAGTATTCAGTTGACTCTTAGTGTTTTGGCAGTTAATGCATCGGCAACCCATTGAGCACGTTGAATTGTTCTTTCTACATTTACAGCGACGTGTGATGCAGCCTGACTTACACTTGCACCCTTCTAGTAAGAGAGCTACTCTGTGTGAAGATTGTGCTCTGTGTCCCATGTGATGACTAATGAGTTGTTGTGGATGCTCCAACCATAGGAGGTAAGTGGCAGTAGTGTCATCATGTTCATGTTTGCCTGGTTCCACATGTGAAGTATCCAGCAAGAGCATTGCCAATGTAAATCTAGAGCATCAGTAGAAGGTATCATCTGATTTTTGAATGAAATTCAATCCCAAATCGTTTCTCTTATTTTACTTAGCCATTGTGAATGTTGTTGTACTGGAGATAAGGCCGGATCTGTGAACTTTAGAAAGTTCTCNGTTTGTCCAATCTTTTCCCTAACATTTTTTCCTTACCGTCCTTTGCAAACAGTGAGCCACGCCCTCCCACATTCACGTGACCAGACCCGCTCACTCACAGAAACTCCACAAGTGATCACCCTACACATATATACCATCACTAGATGGTAAGCCTTTAAGGTCTGGAAGTTATGTTGAAATAAACACAAAATCATGAATTTTGTTCTCTTATGTGGTTGCACTGTATAATACTTTGCACGTTATGTTTGCAGGGTGTTCGCTTTTCATAGAACTCTATACTGTGCTGTTTAATAGGAGGGAAATACTCATGTTAACAGATGCATTCTTACTTCATTTTTGCAGTTTTTGGGCCAGTGGAAGCTAATCCAGAATACTTACTAATTGTTGATTCAAATAACATGATTGTGGAAATTGATAATGAAATTAGTAAGTTATTCCCAGTACAGTAAAGTACTTGGTACACAGAAATGGCACGGGTGGCCCATTAGCGCAATACAAATATTCACACAAATAACTGTAAAAACTGAGTGTTTGGCACTAATAAGGTTCTTAAACTAAGTACTTTTAGCTCATTCTCTTTCTAATGAGTCCAAAAACATGGCCTAAGACCATCGCTAATGTGTAACAAACTAAACTAGGCCAAACCTCCAATTTCTCCATCATCTTCTTTTTTTTCACTCTTAGAAGCTGATTCTAGAACAAGCTAACTTGAGTTCTTGTGTTAAGTTGCTTTTGCTATTGGTGTTTTGTGTCTCTCATTGAGTCACTAGATGCGAAAAGTGGCATACTTGGGAATTTAAATGAGGACCCTTTTCCACACAGAAGTGTGTGTTATTTGGAATCAGATATTAAAGGAACTGTGTCACTATATAAGCGGTGTTTTGTTACTATAAATGGGTTGTAAACAGAAACCTTACAGTATTAAGTGCGCATTACGCGAGCTACTTAGGCTTGTAATAACAGCTGACCACGTAGTACTATTACGCGAGTAAAAGCAAAATGCGCAATACACGGAGTAGTATGCAAACGTTCCCGGACGTGGTACCCGCGTATCAACAAAAAACGTCACAAAACGTCATTATTTTTATTTTTAGCAACAAAACACCGCTTATATAGTGACACAGTTCCTTTAAAAGCAGCTGCTGTAATTTTGTAGTACCTGAAGATTTCTGGTTGGTGCTGAACTCTCAGATTCGATCTTCCTCAATATTTAGGAGGTGAATTCTTTCTTAGTTTTATTATGTAGATCTAGTTATCATAATAATTAGCAAGGTAATAATTAGCAATAATTAGCGATTCTGAAGTGTTTATGTATAATGTAATAATACATTGCATTGCTTTCCTAATTTCAGATATAATCCACAAGTTTGTGAGAGATAATTATTCAAAAAGGTTTCCTGAGCTTGATTCCTTGGTTCATACTCCATTGGAATACATTATAACAGTTCAGGTATGTACCCTGGTAAAAAAAATAGTAAACGGAACTCTGCCATGTCCCTCCTTTTTACAATGGTGTTTGCAAATGACTTCTAGTAGGTTTCGTTGGTGGTTTATACATGCCAAGTAAATAGGGAGATACAATGAAATACTGCTACTGTAGTTTAGTGTAAAATTCCGCTAGTTTACTGTAGATTTCTGCTCTCATTTTCACCTGAGTAACTCTTATTGTTTATCTGATTTATAATTAAATATGCCATATAGCTGAAAGTTTATGCATGGAGCAATTTTCACATGCTGTTTGATATTCCCAGCATTATAGTACGTAGTAAGTACACAGGAATGACACAGATGGCCTATTATAGCGCAATACATATATTCACACAAATGACTGCAAAAGCTCAGCACTATTTCATTCTATTCATACAGACATCATGCACACATGCAGACGTTCATACAGCACACGTACAACTCGAATGCTACATGTACATGTTATGTATATGTAGGGCAAGCATGATTACTAGACATATACTTACTGCACTGCATGGTAATTGAAAGCTTTTAATATTTCCCTGAGTGTTGCTGACATGACACTGCTGGTAGTCTCTTGCTACCTATGCATAGCATAGTCAACTTTAACTTACAGAGTGTTGAAGTTTTATATAAATTATAGCAGCTAAATTGAGGCTTAATTTTAGCCAGTTTGAATTAAAAGTAGTCAAAGCTGTGATAAAGCAATTTATGTTGTGTTTTAAACAGTCGATTTATGCGAAGTTTTGCAACACTGAAAATTTTCCACTTGATGGTAACATTACCTTGCACTTAATATTTTGATTTTCATTTTTGGAAATGATTCATAAATGATGCCTAATACTTAAATTTATATCCTAATTATAGCGATTACAGAATGATCTTGAGGTGACAAAAGTGAACCTTGATGAAATCCTAGCCGCTGCAACTATAATGGTTGTTTCAGTAACAGCTTCAACTACTCAAGGGTAAGATAGGTGTGATTGATTATTGCTACGAGTACAAAAAGCGTTAGAAATGTAATACTGTCCATAAGAATGATCAAATCATATAAAATGAACAAACAAGATAAGAATAGTTGTCAGATTGAGCAAGGAGTTCATTTCGCTGGGTCACATATGTTCATATCCCTAGCTCAATGATATTTAAGCCTCGGTGCGTGAGTCTCACATGCAGAGGGTTACAGTTTTCTGTGTGTGTGTGTGTGTGTGTGTGTGTGTGTGTGTGTGTCTGTTACTAGATAATGTGAAGAATGGTGACTACTTTCTGAGATTTGAGGCTTTTGTGCTTCTCTGAGCATTTAGCTTTGAAACTGCACCCATCGATCACAGCTAAGCTAGCCAAACTCAAGTCCTTCTTGGAGTCCATGATTCATGCTGTACTGTTTCTAGATAACACACACTATATGGGGAGCTGCTTGGACAGGTAGGAAACTTAATGATTGCAAGTTGAATATGATGAGTTTTATTCTTTTTATTAGTTGCAAGCAAGTATAGTGCATAAGCCTTGGCACACTCACCTAGCATTTTGAAGATAAGATCGAGCAGTATGTATTATCTACAATCAAGAGTATATAATGAAGCAGATATATACTCTTGATATGATAAGATTCAAAAAGTGAAGCTTCTAAATAATGTACACTCTTACCTGGACGTATACTATAGGTGTACCGCTAAGGCCTAGCGCTCAGAAAAAGTACTAAAGGCTTGAATTTCAGCAAGGGCACTGTTTTCCAAGATTCTACACTACCATTTTCAAGATAATTTTGATTCATGAATGTAAGTACGTTCAGTTAAACAACGATTAGAATTGTTATTTGTACAGCTTGTATCTTTCACTTTTGTGTGGATATTAACAAACCTGCCCCTGCATCCAGCAAAACAATTACTCCTCCACCAGCCAGGCCTACTTGTAAACATGAGCCTGAGATACCCAAAGAACTAACTGGCCTTTTTCTGTCACAATTAGCAGCATTACCAGCTGAAGTACTGTGCCTTAGGCTACAGCACCTCAACTTAGTTGTCAATGGCAACAAAATGCAGATGACCAAAAAGCTACCTAAAGCTTTAAATGCAGTTTCTAGCTTGTTCAATCGTAAGTCAGAGGGAACAGTGCACAATTCTAGCCCATTAGCTTTAGACAATATTTGCATTCTACCTCTGGACACAGCTGCATCATTTAAGCTTTGAACTGAATACATTCTCTAGCACATCATTACTAGCTTAGATAGGACAAACACACATAGTCTGGACCACTCTCAACTTTAGACAAAAACCTATCAACAGCTGTTTCGTGCGAGATACAGCTTTCCTTTTGTGAAGCTTAATTGGCTGATTGGTATTATCATTGAAGTCCGTCTGGTTTGAAATGTATAGCCAGAAGTGAAGTAATAAAATACTTTCTTGTGGTAAAAGTGACTAACTTTTGACTAGTAAAGCATAGGGAGGGAGCTGGAGAAGCAATCAAAAGAATTTGTTTGGCATAGCTCGAATAAAATAACCAAATTTGCACTACCAAATAAAGCCACTTACTGTACAACACAGATCACACACTCTGAAAAAGATTGAAGAACGTACTACAGGTAACGCAAATTAGAACAGCAGCAGTTCAACATCAACTTATACATTCAAATAATTATTCTAAATTATGCACAATCCACACGCTTGTGTCAATAGGTATGGCCTCGAAGCAAAGTGCTTAGATTATCCGTGTACACCCAGGATGTGGGCACGTGATGAATTAAGTTGAATTTTTTTTTTTTTTTTTTTTTTTTTTTACTAGTTGATTGATGTTAAATATGCCGCTCTGGCTGCATAGTTACTTCAAAAAAAGACAAACTATTGTGTTGAAGTACTTATCTATTACCTGTACATGGCTAATCCTAGCGTGGACCTGGCTGATCCTGGAAAATTTGCTCAAAAACTGAAGGGTTCGAAGTTCAATAGATTTCTGAGGGTGGCTTTCTTTTTCTTTGACTTTGAGCAGTATCCAATCCAAGCTCATAAATGTTTAGACTAACTATCCCTCTACTACCACAAGTAGCACTAAGCTTCTAATCCTAGAGACTATAGAGAAAACAAGCTAAGAAAACTTATGGTTACGATCACTGCAATTGTGACCTTTTGCACTTCTTGACCTTGTTGAGCCTACCTACTTATCAGTTTCAACTCAAACTTGGTATTTTACTAGGGTGATACCTTACTTAAATACAAAGCAAGTTTAAAGTTCAATGCTAATTCGTTTAGCTGCAGAGCTCACGCTAACGTTGCAATGACGTCTTTGGACATCAATTGTATTTCAAATGCATTAATTTAAATTAATGACGTCTATAGCTATCATTCGTAATTAAAGGGTTAAAGGCCTCAAATTTAGAAACCGAAAACTAATTTTGCAGAAATTATCAGATTTATGGACATAAGTGCCATCAAATTTGCTGCTAGATATAACTTCTGTCCCAGGCCCCTCTCTTAGCTTTTTTAGCAAAAAAGCACAGCATAGGGCCTGGTCACCAATCTTATGTGAGTAATGTAAAGAATAGACAAGTGGTAGACAGGCAGAAATTGTTCCCACTTAAGAAAGCATGATGGCATTGCTAATGCTCATGTTTATAACTATGTATGACTTGTTCAAGATTTTGCAGCTGAAAGTACAGCCAGATAAATAAAAATCATGTGTATTTGTCTATAATTACTTGCGTTAGCTGAGATCATATTCGACGGATAAAAATATAACTCAATCGCTTAGGCATGCATGAGGCCTTGAGGCTAGTAGCCATTATGACAGCCAAAATGCTTACTAACATGCAACATTAAACTACTGCTAAATACTACAAACCTTTTAGTTGACTAATTTCTCTTTTAACTTTCTGACCCTCCTGTGTCGATCTCACAGACGGGTAAATTTGTTTGAAAGCTGTTGGCAAAACCCAGGGAAGAGTGCTCTGTCTCAGATAGTACACAAGGGTAAAGTGGGATCCTAGTTGCAAATCTCATGCACGTGAGAAACCTCATTTGGAAATACAATGTATGGTAGGGGAAGCCTGGGAATGAAGCTAGTTGTTAGAGCTGTCTTTCTTGAGATATCTAATCGATTAACATGCAGACAGAATGACTACATAATCCTTGGCACATACCACACACTCGCCGCACGGCTTAATAATTGCTTAATAATTGCTCAGTACAGCCAGCTCCTGATACCAGTCACTAGAGATAGTATGAGTGTGGCAATACCAAAGAGCAAATTTAATTATGATAGGATAGCATACTAAACAAATATTATCATGAGACACAGGAATGACGAAAATCATAAAAAAGAGCAAATATGATGGAATAGCTGTTAGATTGTGAAGAATGCTTCCTGTGGGTAGCATGAGATACTCTAAAACAATTACCTTTGCAATTAAAAAATAAACAATAGAAATTTAATGAGACATAAGAATGGCCAAATCGTAAAAAGAAAGCAAACAAGATGGAATGGCTGGCTGAGCATGTGCAGAATTCTTTCTTGTGGGCTGCATGAAGTACTCTCTTCCCATGTTGAGTCAAGAGGTTTGATATATTTAAGTTTGTTACCTTAGTGAGGGTTTTAGGTCATGTTTTTAGGTCTGTTATAAAGAAAATGAGCTAAATAGTAGCTTAAGAAGCCTTTTAGTGCCAAGCGCTCAGTTTTTGTTGTGCTTATTCCCAGTATGGTAGTACTGGGTATATTAGAATGGCATGGATGGCCCATGGGTGCAATATTCACACAAATAACTCTGACAAAAAGAAAGATTTGCATGTAGCCCACTGGCCAGCTTTTTACAACTTCCTAGGCTGAGATATGCTAAGCATTATCCCACATGCTATCTCCCTGCTCTCTCTTACAGTTAGGGGCTGTAATGTTGCTGCTGAGACTGGGAGCTGACTGGCAAGCTGTGGACAGTGATGGAGACACACTCCTCCACTTTGCCTGCATGAAGGAGGTCAGTCATGGCCAGGCTCCTCCTTGCTGATGTAGAGAGACTGCCATTTTTCTGTTGGTTCTTGGACTATCTTTGAAGACTACTGGCTGCTTTTTTCTTGTCTATTCCCATCGTCTTCTACGTCTAGCTCTCTCAGAGCTCGTAGATACACAAAATTTGCTCACATCAACTGACTGAAACACGTTGTGCGTGACGCATTTTGGATAAAGTGCGTAATGCTGAGTGGACTCACATCTACCAGACGTCTACCCTGTACGTCACTCATGTGACTACTGGTACCAGGCTCTCTCCTTCCTTATTTTCGGTATTTTCGAAGAAAATATTCGCGAAGGAAGAGCCTGGGAACGAGGCTAGCACACTGGTAGGGTGTGCAATATGAAAAATCAACTTTTGAATTTTAATTTATGCAACATGTAGAGTTGATTGGTACTTAAACCAGTGCACCTTCAATTCCTGATTTCTGTCACTGAAGTGAAAGAAAATCGTTAAGTTTCATATTGCATTGTCAGCTAAATTTACGCATTTTTTACCGCTAAAATCGCAATTATTTGCCAATTTTTGCTAACATGCAAGAGAGAAGGGAATCCCTCCACATTGTGAGGAGGGCCTTACCAATTCTCAGATAGAGTTGAAACAAGCTTCTGTTATTGGTAACCATTTGGTTGATTCTGTTAGAGAAGTACAGTAGCCCTCAAAATAAAGTTCCCGTTCCGTTTGCGTCATCTGTTGATAGGAGTCAACAGAGTTTGAAGGTGCGCTGGTTTAAGTTTCAACCTACTGTATACATTGCATGAATTAGTTGTTTAAAAGTGGATTGTTGATTTTTTATGTTGCACACCCTACCACTGGGATTTTTTTTTCAAACTGTAACAGCCATTTCATTTCGTTTAATTACTGTCATTTTACAATTTATCTGTTCCTGTATGTCTTAATTGTCGTGTCAGATTGCATTGATTTTTGTACAGGTGTATGGATGTATTTATTAATGTATGCATAGACATCTACCATGTAATTCCAAATTTTCGTGGTACTAAAAGTTTGTAAAGAGTCTGTCCTTTCTGTTTTCAACTAATTTTCCTGGATGGATCATGATCTCTGAAATTATATTGCCGATATAAAGTATTTTTTAAATTTTTGTGTAAGAAATTTGTGATATACGGTCAAATCATGAAGTTCATGAAAGTAACGAAAATTTAGAACCAATATGGTATCTGTAATACAGTTTGGAACCAGCCTGGTCTGGTGTAGCTATCTTTACAATAATTAATCCCAGCTAGTTATGAATAAATAATTTGACAATTTAAAATTGTAGGCAAAAACTTGATGATGAAGAGCTAAAGAGAATAATGGAAGGATGCAGAATGGTCAGTGTTAGCTATAATAATGAAGCTTTTGTTATACTTATTACACCCTTCCCTATGCTGTATGGAGTATAATGCACGAGTGCAGAATGATCAATTTAGCTAAAATAGTAATGTTCTTGGTATTATGTTTCATGTACTTATGCTGTACTCAAGTACACTGTTCACTGGCCTCCATGGAGTTCAGGTATACTGCATGAGTTAGGTTACTAATTAATATTGCACTCAGGCAAACGGTTTTGTAACCCCAGTAGTATGCTAGCCAGTTATATACAGCCACAGTCATGTACAAGCTAAAAAGTTCACTAGTGATCATATAACCTATTTTTTCTTATTAACCCCTGGTGCAAGTATGCGTGGCAAGGGTATCTCTGTCGTAATTATAATGGTGTTACTACCTTGGAAAATTGAAGTGTAGAAGTCATCTCTTTAATGATGGCAGCACAGCTAAGAACACACTGAAATTTATTGCATTCTACACTATTTATTGGTGCTATCAATGAGCTCTGAAGCCATGGACTGTTATTTTTCTAAATGAACTACACCAATCATACGTACGGTAGTACAGAAATGGGCCAACTGTCCCATTGACACAATACGAAATGTTCATCACTAGCAAAGCAAAGTCAAAGCTTTAAATTTGCTCAGAGGCTCTATATGACCGATTACCAACTGCATGCATGGCCTATAGCTGGCAGGAACTTCTAGGTCATTCCATGTGGAGTCAACACGAAAAATGACGCATGTCCTCAGATTTTATCCAACAAATTTGGTGTGCAGCGAGAGGAAGTAAAACAAACTCAATCAAAATGTTGCCATAACCTTTGACCTTACTTGATCGTCAAATCTTTTTGTCAAAGAGTTGTTTACTCATTCCTTAATACGTTGATAAAATTTTATCTTGGGTCGATAATGGGTTCCAGTATAAAGTGGCAATTCACTTGCTTAGGTCTTGTTCATGTTACCAAGTATGTGCTAATTTAGCAAATTTTCAGGACCTGAACCAGTAAATTGCCACAATTTACTGGATTCCATTAGCAGCCCAAAATAAAATTTTGTCTATGTATTAAGGAATGACTAAAGAACACACCTTGACAAAAAATTAAGAAAATTAAAGGATCCCGACAGAAAAAAACAATCAAAAAATTAACATAACCTTTGACCTTAGTGGCAAATACTTGTAACATCATTTTGAAGCTTGTTTCAAGTGCTATTAGGAACTCAAGTTAGTTTCCTCATATCATGCTCCTAGTAGAGGATAAAGAATATTTTGTACCACACAGTCAGTGAAAAATTGCAAAAATATCAAAAATTTAACTGGTTATAGCTAGGAAGCCATACAACATTGGGGCCTAAAATTTGTTGTGGTTTTACAGAGAGTGGTAGGCAAACTGTAAAACCATTTGTTTCAATCTAGCTTGATCAAGAGCGCTCTGAGCTGCTTACTTGAAAGGCCATAGAAATAGGTCACTTGTGCTAATTTGGGGGCATAACACCTGATTTTTTTCTACGTGTTGTTGTTTATGAAAGGAGTTTAGTTGCTATTAACCATATGTTAGCAAAATTTCCTAATGTACCTCGTATGTATCATATGTATGAAAGTACATATAGTAGGAATGGGTCGACATTCCCATTGACACAATACAAAGTATTTATATTCATGCTTATAAATTTCAATGCCATGAGCCAACAAAACTCAAACAAATATTTTAGAGCACTTTGGAGTGAGTGTTAACAAGAAGCCATAACACTACCGGCAATTTTTTTCCTTCTTTCTCCCTTCCTTCTTAACTGACTTGTTCGCATCATAATGTGCATGTACCACTCCTGCTTTTTGTAGAGACTGACTCTTCTCTAATAATCCCATCCATTGACTTTAGTGTTAAANAGTCACTAGATACAAAGCGAAAAGCGTTTTCTCCATATGGCGGCCATTAATTTCTAAACTCGTGCATCATTAATAAGCTAGTTAGTCTAAGTACCCTTTCCATATTCAAGTGGGCGTTATTTGAAATCTATTGCCGGCAAGCATGCAGTGCTCCAAGTTCTGGTTCTGTTCTATCCTCTCGTTCTCTGTGTTCAGTTTATCAGTAGGGAAGTTATCTTGAAGTAACAAGACACATATATAATTGACATAAATCACATTTTCAGCTGGGAGTTTCAGAGTTTCAGCTGTCTGCAAGGCATGTCCAACAGTGCCCGGCACGGTGACTGGTAGGTGGGTGTGTAGCTAGGGCTATTAGTAAGTTCTCTGTTCAAGCTAAAGACTAAATTCCACTGATATTATGAACAATTATTCGAAAAAAATAGAACAAACAAGTATAAAAAACATTAGAAATGAAATGCAAACATAGGAATGGCCAAATCGTAAAAGAGTGAGCAAACAAGATAGGAACAGTTGTTAGATTAAGCGAGTTCATTCCTGTGTCTACAATGTCATTGAGCTCAGTTCGGATATCAACATAAGGTGACACAGTGAAATGAACTCACTTAATCAACAACCATTTCCTATCTTGTTTTCTCACTTTTTTGATGCTTGCTTTTTTATACTAAATAGGGACAGACAAAGTGTTTTTGTGGAATACTGCATGCTCTGAACATAGTAAGAGGAAGGTCTATTTAGGCTTGCTTGGCTAGGTCATGTATATGCATGGCACACTATAGCAAAGGTCACATTAATTTTGAGTTTAATCAGTAAAGATGTAAATAAAAATTAATTTAAGTAGAGTGTGCCCTTCTATAATGAAATCAATCTTTGAACAAGATGTCAAATGCCAGTTTCCAATGCAGCATACTTACAAGTTCAGCAATAGTGATGGCTATATGCAGAGGTTGAGATTCAAGTCCACATAATACACTTACTATAGTAAAAATTTCAAAAAAATAAGTAGTATAGGAATGGGAAGGGTGCAGTAAAAACAAGCGTGTCAAAATGACACGCGTTCGCGTGTCAATTATTTGTCCATTTTTTGACTCACCTACATACATGTCAACTTTGAACTGTGTTGAAACAGCATGCAGGTCATCAGGCAAGTGTGTCATATTATTGCTTGCTTTTTCTGCGCTAAAATTTTACTTTTCTTGATAAAAACAATTTTGAATCACAAAGAAAATACTCCAGAACTGAAACAACATCAGCAAATACGAATACAGTGGTATCTATGGAATATTTAGACAAATAAAAAACCATAGAGTCAGCACACTTGACTTGATCATCTTGCCAGACTTGAACAAACTTCATGAGGTAGGTCTGGTGAAAGCCTAATAAATAGATAAAAATCAAGGCTTATATATAACAAACGTAGTGTATATTTGTCTGGTACCGGATTGCAGATGCTGCAGCTATTTGTCCTTGAGATTGAACTTTGACCCTCAAAACAGTGCCAGCTCAGCACAAACAAACAGATTGATATTGTGTGTTCAGAGCCACATTGATTACACTTATAAAACAGTTAGGAAACATACAAACCAGTTACACATTGGTATAGCAACCAGAACAAAACCAAGCTTTAGCCCTAGGAGCTACTTTGAGGCCTGCACAGTGGAAATGAAACCATTGACAGCAGCCATCACAGCCTATCTGGTCTCCTTCCAAGTCTTGGCGACAGACCTTGCAGAGCCAACCGATTTCTCTCACAGCTTGAACAGCCTCCAACACAAATAATTGTGCCATTGTTTGTATGATACATTCAGTAGTTCAACTCTTGAAAGTGGACCTTGTTCACCAAAACCACCAGCTACTAGTAGCCACTGGTTGTATGTGGCAACTGCTGGAGAGTTACTAGCAGTGTTCATTGGCGGTAGAGAGAAACTCCACATACCTGATTTTTCTTCCCATTCCCCAGTTTGTTAGTGTTTTTCCCAGTTATTACATCTTGTCCGCCAACAGCTACCAGTTGATTTTCTTTAATTGTAGCCAATCCAAAGTACTTATACTCATAATATCTAGGAAGTTGGCTCCATGAATCACTGTGAGGGCTGTAGATACAAACAGTTAGTTCTTCTTCATCAGATGATGCCATCACTCCTCCAAAATAGACATCTCCTTTCATCACCACTACACTTGGACCACCCCATACTCTAGTCTCGCGTAGCCAGACCCCTTTCGCTCCGCCTATATGGCTCCGCGGGAAAGGGGTCTGGTGTATCTCGCATCAAAAAGTTGTGCAAATGGAATGCAATTATTGCATAACAGATGAAAAAATTTTCAATTTTTTGGGCGGGGTAAGTAAAATATAGTTTTCTCGAGCCTATTTCTCACTCTTGACGGAGTAGACCATGGCAGCGTTAGCTGCTCTTGGTTGCTATAAGCTGTTGAAAAGATCTGCCATCGCTAAAATACGTATTTTTTATCTAAGAGCTAACGGATTTTTCTAAAAGACATATACGCTTCTCTCACGATCAAAAACCACACCACGGCTTTCATTCGTACCTGTGTCAAGGCCTGGCACCCTAGCTTAGCTTTTGCTTCTGATTTTTGTGGATGGTTCTCTGTTCTTTTAGCACATGGCTAGAAATTGTAGTACTAACAGTGACATGCAGCTGTGCTACATAAAAAGTACAAGCCTAATTTGCATCTCATTAATATGCAAAATTTTGTATTGTAACAATGGCAGAGCAAGCAAAACTTCACTAACTTTAGCTCCGTTTGGCGGAACGAGTGCCAGAGTTCAAGGTCCATTGATTGAGGAAGTCATAAGTTCAACTCTTCCTGTTTAATAATTTAGGGCGCAAATTTGCAAAACTAGTGAAAAATCGAAATGCTGGATAAAAAGATATAGGTACTTCCTGTTCTAAAGTACAGAAGCAATACTGTGCGATCGCGTTTTTGATATGCTCGACATTTGGCCATTTGGCGGTGAAACCGCCAGCCTCCTGGACTTGAAAAGCTTGCTGTAAGTTACTCAAAAGGTTGAATTAACAGTATTTAGGGCGCAAATTTTTCTAGAGTGTCTTGTTAGCTTGCAATCTGAAGACTAAAATGCATTTCAGTATCACTTTTAGTACTTAGCTACTGAGCAGCTGCCTGATGCATGTAGGCTCATCAATAATTCATATGTCACTACATTTCTAGCCATGAATTTTACTTGAAAACTCCGTTGTGCGTTGTTTCTATTTAACGCGCACGGAAGCTATTGATCAATCCCAGAGCGATAATTACGTGTTCTGTGATTTCGTTGGTCAGGCCGAAATTCCTGGCCTCTGCACAACTTTTTGATGCGAGATACACCAGACCCCTTTTCCCGCGGAGCCATATAGGCGGAGCGAAAGGGGTCTGGCTACGCGAGACTACCCATACTCTAAATGGCATATCACTGCCCTGCCTCCATTTAAACTTGAGTGGAAGTTTTGGTTCTGATAGTGGTGTCTGCAGGTTTGATGTAGATGTAGTCATTAATTTTTCCTCTGGACTTGTAGAGGACTAGATAGATAGGCTACTCGGTGGCACTGTTTTGTTTTGAGCCCCGCCCACTTATTATGTAAGGGAATTTCCCTTTAATTTCCTTTCGCGGGGCCATGATGAGTGGCGGGAAAAGCAGTCTGAGCTATCTTCTATAATTATATCGAGAATTTGAATAGCTAAAAGCAACTGATACTTAGAGAGGAGTAAAGCAGTCTACCAAGTTGTATAATTATATAGTGGTCATGCAGAGTTTCTCAAGGATTCAAATCCTTAACTGGTAAGTCAAGTTGACTGAGACAATGTATAATAAAATTTAATATTTGTGTACTACTATGTGAGCTGGCCTGCTAGTACAGTGTGTTAGTTTTTAAATTTATACCTGACCATTCAATTAGTTTGATATTTAGTATCTTACAACTGAGCCTGGGTGTATACCCTTTGCTGGTGCTCTACGCACCGATATCCTAGATCCATAGGTTACAGCAACTACTGCACTATGTTTGACAGGTATGTGTTTCATTTAATGATGCTACTCTATGACACAACTTCTGAGCTTGAGCTAAAGGACGTTCAACATCACTGTCCTTTGAGAGTTGATTGCAACTGGCCCTAGGAGAGGGTGGTTAGGATCAACTAGAGTAGACCCTCAGTATCCGGACACCATCATACGGACAACGCTGATACTCCTAAAAAAGACAACGACAACCATTCCTTGCACGACATGTATGACCTCTACTCTAGTTCCATTCACACCAGCGCCGATTGGTATCTAGTCGTCACTGGGTTTATAAGAATTATGCTTTATTTCCTGGTGCTTCCGGACCATCTGTTATCGTACAACTACATAAAATATCGGAAACGCTAAATATGTGGAGTCTACCAGCACGCAGTCATGCGTCTAGTTCTATAAACTTTGCTCAGCCTAACTAGGCTACCTAGCAGCCTAGTATAGCCTCATACCGAGGCTCTCCCCTTTGACCTTTCACTCACGGAAAGCACGTGAACCCTAAATAAACGAGCGTGGGCAAAATCGACCACAATCCAAGCTGATCTAGATTTTTTCCCTCGAGTTTAGCAGCTAAGAAACAGAGCTGGTACTTTTGTTAGCCCTTAGCTACAGCAGTCTAATTTTGCTTGCTAGCTTCTATTTAGTATCTAAATGCCACTTCGTAGCTAACAGCGTGCTAATAGTGCATTATTTCGAGTGAGATACGGTTCAATCGACTAGTCATGCAGAACAAAGATGCAGGTACGTTCTGTCATATAACTTACTCAAAAAAAGTGTCTTGTTGTTAGGTATTGTAACTCTCTTAGCCCAAAGACTTAGCGTTTTGTTTCAGTATCGCTAAATTCTGAGTAGAACAGAACTGAACTAAAAATACAGCGACCTTTAGATGGAAAATGCGTGGGTAGTCTAATTGCCTGGACGTGATATGCCCACGCTGAATTATCTGTATTCTACTAGCATTCAACCTGTAGGGTCACGTGCATGACAAGGGATCCCAGACTCTCTCCTTCCTTACCCTTAGTGTAAGGTCAAAGGAGAGAGCCTGGGTACGAAGCTACTCCTAGCTCAGTCAACTGACAACCATTCCTATCTTGGCCATTTCTATGATCTTTCTACATTACTAATGTTTTATACTTTAATACATAAATTACCTCTTTTGACTTCTTCTCTGCAGCCATAGGATTAACTATTTCTAGTCCCTGCCAGAAAATAACAGAGAAATCACTGTTTGAAATTGTGTGAAACCTAAAAATGCACATGCAGGAATACTTGCCAACATATTAGTTAGCCTAAATTCCTCGAAGTGACAGAAACACCTATGCAATATGTACAATATTTCTCATTCAGCCTTGTTTCCTAGGTTACTTAGGTGATACATCCCATAGAAAACTATTTGGGCATTGTGTACAGCAAATCCAAATGCTTGCAACTGTGCAAATCAGCATGATTTTGCACTGCTATGCACAACTACATATAAGTTATACTATTACCATTAGTGGGATATACACTACATACTGCACATAATATGAGACATTCATGCCATTCCTCAGTACCCTCAGCATACCATATAGTTCCAAATTTTCGTGGTGTAATATTTTCGTGATTTGACTGTATATCACAAAAATTTTCTCCACCAAAATTGTATATAATTTTAGACATCGTAATTTATCTCAAAACGGCAAAGACAGACTGTTCACGAACTTTTTGAACCACAAAAATTTAGAGCTATATGGTATATACTAGTACATATTTTCAGTCGTAGAAAATAGTTACCTGAAGTGGTGTAAATGCAACACTAGAGGCAGTACCTGAAGCCATACCACGCACTGATGTTTTACCACCAAATACTTGAGCCCTATGTAGTTGTCTCTGTATTTGCATTAAACAAATACATTATAGAGAAAATTCTAACCCAATATATAGCTTAAATACCTGCAACCTCCTTGAAATGGACACTTGTGTCTTCTTATCAACCACGGGTCCCCGCACAGGTCCAGCTACCCCACCTTTGCCAAGCTGGCCAGTTGAAAAACTGAGATCTTCTTGGTAAGCATCTGATTCGATCTAATCATCATACAATATACCGTATAGCGGGTAAATTTGGGGGGCTTAAAATTTGGCGAATTCCCGCTTTGGGGTAATTGGCGATTTTTAACTTGGTGATTCAATTCCGTACGTTGCATAGTTTATATGGGCGCACGTGCATATTAAACTGTTTGGCGATTTTTAATTTGGGGATTTGAAGAATAATTCGCTAATTCGCCAAATTTAATTCTTGCCAAGTTTACCGACTATACGGTAGTTAAGATAACACCAACAATCAGTATAATTAATCCTGCTAGCATTGGAAATACAATTTATGCTTATTCCTAACATTTTACTATTGCTGTGCTCAGAATATAGCCTCGTAAACCAGTCCCTCCCCACTATGCTTAAGCGTAGGGAGGGCCTGGTCTCCAAAATTACGTGAGTGACGTCACAAATCAGGCGTGTGGGCGGAAATCTTTTCTGTGGTTTATCCGCCCACTCAAAATTAGCTAGCGCTAAAAGTGCTCACTAGTTCAGGCCAAAAAAAATTTGTAGACAAGTTTAGAAATGTAGCGCTTGTATTCTAAGGCGCTTGTTTTAGCTTAGTTAGGCTTATTTTGTGAATCATCAATTCTATGGCCAGGAAAAAGTTGGTCACAGACTACTCACGTATTTGCATGTCACTCAGTACAGCAAGAGCAAAAGGCAGGTACAAATACTAATCACAAGTAAATTTGTACTGTACTTATGTTCATACACTTGGAGTAAGCTTGTCATCGACCTCCCTTGGCTTGTGCTGTGAGTTGCGTGGCAGGGCTACACTTTCTTACTTTCTTACTCGGCCTGCCCACATATGCAAATCACGGTTATACTACGGTTCTACCCTTGACGTCACTCACATGATTTTGGAGACCAGGCCCTCCCCGAGCTTAGCAATCAGCATAGCGGGAAGGGACTAGTTTTCGAGGCTACTCAGAGTATATTATAGGAACGTACTGCTAACTTAATCTAACAAGCACTATCAGTCTACAATAAGACTCCTAATTTCTTGGACAAAGGAAGCGTGTAGTAAACTACGTATTCATAGCGGAAGCATATCACAATGATGTTTTATGATATATGAATATTGTTATCTCATGCGGCCAAACTACTGCACGTGGTATTGTGGTTATGCACACGTGGTCAATTTGCTAGCGCTGCCAAATGATGATGTCAAACAGGCAATTTAAATGAGCTGATTGACACTTCTTCTGATTTTCCAAGTTTGACATCTCCAAGGTGCAACGGTTTTTGGATTCCATGTTCAAGATAAGTGTAGCTGTAGTATGTAGGAACTTGATTCTAGAAGTTGCAGATTCACAATCACAGCCATGAGTACTGATTTGAACCATTTGTGAATTTGATGAATATCATTAATGTTTGGTGAAGCCTTGAAGTATCTCTAACAAAGATGGCTGCCTTTTCTTTACAACTATAGCGCTTACAGTAAAAACTTTAGTATGTTGTAGAACAAGTATAGGGCTACATATCTATACCGGTTAGAGCTCTGTGGACCCTTCCTGGACAAAGTAAGTGTTTCATGTTTACAGCGTTTTTTTCTGTTTTTGTGCAAGCTATATTTCATTCATACTCTAGCTGTAGATTTGTTGCATTTAGATACTTAGAGTTTTAGATGTATGTAGTAGTGCTGAAACGCATATTGCTTTTCAATATCGGATGTCCTGCTACAAATTCATCAGGATATTTGTCAAAAAGTTAGTTGGTATTAATAGTTCATACATTGCAGGTACACATTCTCAAGAGTCAACATAACTGTATAATACAAAAGAGAATAAATTTCACAAGTTTTTGTTCAAAAAGATGAGCATATTTGCGTTTTCAGGAGTTAGAGAGCATCGCTTATTTGTTATGTTTCCAGCTATTGAGAAAATTCGCTCTGAAGGCACAGATGTTGCAGGACAACAGAGGTATCTGCGAGCTATCTTTGCTACATTTGGGAATCTATGTTCGTTGGTTTTCCACCACAAAAGAGGATTGTCATCATGATGAGACTGTGGCTCTCTCTCAAATGCAGACAGTTCATCTTTCCATGTGGCTGGACAATCATTCTGACTAGGGACACCAAGCAAAAATGACATAGCTGTTTCCTTCTTTCTTTTTGGTTTAGGCTCAGAAAGTTCAGATGTTGAACTTGATTCTTCTGTACTTTCTTTTTCACACAAGGCCTCAATTTTACTTTGTAGGACAACATGAACTGCCTTTTGTTGTTCACTAGTCAAAAATTGCAGGTGGTTGTACCGTGGACAATAACTGACACATTGTCAGGATAAAATGGAAAACGTCCTTCCAACTCATCTATGACAACTTCCTTGAAACGTTTAACAGCTACTACATCACTATCACTACTCTTGAGATGGACCTTCACCAATCCATTAACAACAGGAAATATTAGTGATGCAGATGCATTGTTTTCCTTGCAAAGAGCAGTTGTGGCTATCTGGAGTGGCTTAAGGACCACAATCATTTGTGAGAGAAGATTCCACTGGTCGGTCGAAAGGTCAAGATGCCGGTTGTCTGCTGAAGTCACTTTCTTATCATGAATGACAGCATATATTGCCCACCGCTGTTCAGCCAGTCGTTCATACATGAAGTATGTATAGTTCCACCTTGTAACCA
Source organism: Tethya wilhelma (assembly GCA_964030475.1). Classification (NCBI taxonomy): domain Eukaryota; kingdom Metazoa; phylum Porifera; class Demospongiae; order Tethyida; family Tethyidae; genus Tethya; species Tethya wilhelma. Next base: position 11,530,739 of record CAXIPT010000001.1, on the reverse strand, counting down.
TATCCTGCATCAGGCTATGTTCTGGGATGTCCATTACTCTCTGTCTCTCTCATAGAGCAGTCATTGCTAGTGCACTATGTTTGAAATGTCCTACAATCTTTCGAGACATAAACTTGTCAATCTGCTGATGATTGCTAGCCCTAACCCAGCATTCACTGCCAACTGGAGGGTGTGTGCAAAGCACGGAAGGTCACCCCACTCACTAGCTAAAACCACATTAGATGCATTACTAGTGACGATTTTTAAACATCAAAGGGGTGAGCCATAATCATTGCTATGTAGTAAATTTAATGATTAAGATAATGTTACTTGTATATTACATGAATAGTTATTGATGCTACCTTAACTATACAACATGCACACATAAAAATACAAAAGCTGAAGCACGATCCAATTGCTAGTTGTTCAAGAACTGACAGACAAGTAAATGTGCTAGTATAGGCTGAGCCAGCAGTACTATATACCTATTCTTTTTTGCCTCTTTTCTCTACTCAGCTGTACGCATGCAGCCCCTCTAATTTTGGTCTCTCTGCAGTCTCTGGTTATTGGCTCAGTTTCGAGTCTTTTACCTAAAAAAAAAAGGGCACCAACTCAGCAAGCATTTAAGTTTACTTTCTTTTCAGCTCTAGCAGCAGCTTTTTTTAGTCACTGACTCACTGATCTAACTTCTCTGATCTCTGAAGTGCAAATCACGATGAACACGTGGACCTACGCGCATGCGCTGTAAAGCTGAACAGGCAATGATCGTCATAAACATAACCTACAGTTAAACAGAGGACGTACGCCAGACTATACAAAATTTCGCTGTTGACTACACTAGTGTGGAGCTTGCTCCGGCTCGCCCCAATGATGTACTACAGCAACCACTTTCTCATAGACTTTCCACTCTTTGCTTACTGATTTCAATCTCTCCTTGATATTAATGCCAGTGTGTCGCTCAGGCATCTCTGCAGTAGAAAGAACTATGGTTTCAAGTTTCCAATCTAAAGTAAGAAAGTGACAAGTCACTGTCATGTAAGCTTGAACTGCTTGACTTGTCCAAATATCAGATGTCAGAGCAACATGAGTAGCATTATTAAGCTGTCCTAGCACCTCATTCTTCACTGTGACATACTTCTTCTGGCAAACGCTAGTCACGTGTGTACGAGATGGTACCTTGTATTCAAGCTCAACAAACGTCATTAGTCTTTTGAAACCCTCGCCATCAACAACACTTAAAGGACGAAGATCTAAACAAACAAACTGAGCTTTTAGGTCAGTGATGTTAGCAGCACGCTGTGGTGAGCATCTTTTAACTCCTTCTGCCAGTGTAGTTTGCTTTGAAGTCGAGCCGCCACTTTCGTCAATCATTCGCTTGTACTCTTGTGGGTGCTTAGCTTGAAGGTGACTCGAAAGGTTGGTTCCACCACCATCAGAAAGTTGTTGCTCACATAGCTTGCATTGCACTTTTTTAATTGCTTTCCCGTTTTTTAGCTCAGAGACTACCCTTGGTTCGTCAAAGAACTCCCAAACAGCACTCCTTCTTGGGCTCGAAGCCATTTTTCACATGTGGTGAAAAAGGATAAACCTCAAGAATGTGGACTAGTGCGCATGCGCAAACAGCACGTGTTCCGTTTGTGTGTTTTTGCTACATCTGATAACAGCATCACTGACAGATATCCGGATAATCAGAATATCCGTTTCAGAACTAGTATGTAGTCAAAAAAGCAACAGTATGGGGTTTATATATGCCCAGTACTAATTTGAACCATTTTCAAAGTTGCCATCATCACGCCGAGGTAGCCATCAAAACAGCTTTAGTATGCAACTTTTTGTCTTACCATGGGCTAAAATTTAGCATCAAGCCTGGACCTGTGTGCTTGACCTATTCTATTCAAATATCACAATGGTTTTAGCTAGTCCAGTTTTGAATGTGAGCTAGAACTGGTAAAAATAACTGCTTGTTTACACCTGCCCATGTGTAGGGCCACTCCCTATTGCCCTGTACAAACGGCAATGTCCAAGAAAATATATGTACTTCTGGGAGTCTTATTGTAGACTGCTATTGAAAAAAATATCAACTCCTCAAAAAGTTTTGCACTACACTACCTGATTGGTTCCTAAAATTCCTTCACAATTATTATAAATTCTCTTGTAGATTACATATAGTAATGTAATTTGAAACTTACGCTAAAGCTACCAAACCTGGAAACCAAAAAGTACAATCTTCCTGTTACTGATATCCTAAAAGGGCTCGTAATTGTACATAGCACCATCTCAAACAGAGCCGTCATAATCATAGTGATCAAATGATTAATAATCGGCTGCCATGAAATTGTCACATTATTATTGTATGTGAGCTCTAGGTTAGCTCTTGAACCATGTGGCCACAGGCTTTAGACATGGTCAAATTAATTGGAATCAAAGGTCAATTTGCATGGGAAAACTCTGCTAATTAAACTCGAGGCTGAAGAGTGGCTAGGAATTACAAGTATGATCAACGTACTTCTCCAAATGTCATTCTGTTAGCTTGCTTTCGAATTTGAGAAGTATTATATCTCTCCTTCATTTTTCTTACTCTATTTAGAAAACAATTGCAATAATACTCAAGAAATGCAGTGCAATTAATAGGCAATTACCTTCTACCACCTCGTTTCTTCCTAGGGGCGTCATCAGGTTTAGGAAGAGGCTTTGGTGCTTTAACTGGTGGTGGTTCAATCAATTTGTCAAGTTTACTTTGAATTTCATCACGAAGATCTAGCAAGATACAAGTACATATGCACATACTGCATATTTTGATGTATGTCAGCTCTGGTAGTCTTTTTTTACTGTCTTGGTTCTATCCAGAACAGCAGACAAGACACACAACATCAAAACAATAAAAGCAATCTATAATAAATAGTCAATTGTAAGCTATAAAAATATTACTAGTTCTGTGATACATGTCTTCCATTCCCAGTACGGTAGTACAATGTACATAGCAATGGTTAGCGCAATACAACTATTCACACTAATAACTCCACAAAAATGAGCGCCAGGCATTATAAGGTTTCTAAAGCTACTTTTTAGCTTATTCTCTTCTAACAAGCCTAAAAACATGGCCTAAACCATCATTAAAGAACTGAACTAAATATGCTCAGCCTCTAATTTCTTCATCATCTTCTTTTTCTTCTGTCTTGTGCTGATTTTCTCTGAGAGGCCTCACTTTCAGAAGCCGATTCTTGAATAAATACCGCTTTTGGCATTGGTTATTCGTCTCTCTAGCTTAAGTTGCTATATACAAGACAAAAACCGCAAGAGGAGGTCCGACATCGTCGTAATTAAAAAAATCATGTGACTACATATCCTGGTCTTGACTTGAGACACTTTCTATGCTTTCATGCCTTTAAAAGGCTAGGGATCTTTCTCTCTCTGGATACTTTGTCAGAATAGCTGTGATAAATCTTAAAAAAAGTGAGCTACGCAACCAGGAAACGACACCACGTGATCACGTTTAAAATGCAATTAGCATGCAATGGCCCGCGGATGTCGGACCTCCTCTGGAAAGGCGCCTTCTCCATATGGCAACCATGATTTCTATACTCATTAGTAATTCATCAGCTACTGTGAAAATCAAATTGATGACCATTTCCAAGACATTTAAGCTTGTGTTTCGTGAAGGATTCTGCTATTCCCACTAGTACTGGATACAAAACTCCACCATAGCTATAAGTTGCTTTAGGGTCATTCCATGTGTAATCAACATGAAATATTGATACCTATATTAGACTTTTTTGAAATTCGTTACATGCATAACTAGCAGGGTTGTCCTCAGAGCGCACTAGTGTGCACTACTTGTTTTGCAAATTGACCTTTGACTCCAATTAATTTGACCACATGCTAGCCAGTGACCACATGGTTCAAGGAGTATTAACCTCGAGCTCATAATTATGCAGAAGCCATGAAGCGCTTTTTTGACACTGGTGAAAGCAATTCTACTAGGGCTTCAGCAGAAAAATTGGCTCAGAAACTAGCGGACTTTCTGTAGGCTACAAATCTTAATGGGAAAGGGAGTTAAACAACTCACTTTCAGTAATTTCATAAACAAAATAAAATTAATTGTACAATGCAGTCAGTGACAACACAGAATAACAGCTCTAAAACGGATCAAATTGCATATTTTAAGAGCCTAATCTTCACAATTTTTGGGGGAGCATGGCCCTAGACACCCCTAGCTGGATTTTTTTCCAAATTGTAAGCTATAATAATGTTACTAGTTCTGTGATACATGCCTTCCATTCCCAGTACGGTAGTACAGTGTACATAGCAATGGTTAGCGCAATACAACTATTCACACTAATAACTCCACAAAAATGAGCGCCAGGCATTATAAGGTTTCTAAAGCTACTTTTTAGCTTATTCTCTTCTAACAAGCCTAAAAACATGGCCTAAACCATCATTAAAGAACTGAACTAAATATGCTCAGCCTCTAATTTCTTCATCATCTTCTTTTCTTCTGTCTTGCGCTGATTTTCTCTGAGAGGCCTCACTTTCAGAAGCCAATTAATACGACATCGTCGTAATTAAAAAAATCATGTGACTACATATCCTGGTCTTGACTTGAGACACTTTCTATGCTTTCATACCTTTAAAAGGCTAGGGATCTTTCTCTCTCTGGATACTTTGTCAGAATAGCTGTGACAAATCTTTAAAAAAGTGAGCTACGCGGCCAGGAAACGACACCACGTGATCACGTTTAAAATGCAATTAGCATGCAATGGCCCGTGAATGTCGGACCTCCTCTGGAAAGGAGCCTTCTCCATATGGCAACCATGATTTCTATACTCATTAGTAATTCATCAGCTACTGTGAAAATCAAATTGATGACCATTTCCAAGACATTTAAGCTTGTGTTTCGCGACGGATTCTGCTATTCCCATGGATACAAAACTCCACCACAGCTATAAGTTGCTTTAGGGTCATTCCATGTGTAATCAACATGATAACCATATTAGACTTTTTTGAAATTCGTTACATGCATAACTAGCAGGGTTGTCCTCAGAGCGCGCTAGCGTGCACTACTTGTTTTGCAAATTGACCTTTGACTCCAATTAATTTGACCACATGCTAGCCAGTGACCACATGGTTCAAGGAGTATTAACCTCGAACTCATATGCAGAAGCCATGAAGCGCTTTTTTGACACTGGTGAAAGCAATTCTACTAGGGCTTCAGCAGAAAAATTGGCTCAGAAACTAGCGGACATTCTGTAGGCTACAAATCTTAATGGGAAAGGGAGTAAAACTACTCACTTTCAGTAATTTCATAAACAAAATAAAATTAATTGTACAATGCAGTCAGTGACAACACAGAATAACAGGTCTAAAACGGATCAAATTGCATATTTTAAGAGCCTAATCTTCACAATTTTCTGTGGAGCATGGCCCTAGACACCCCTAGCTGGATTTTTTTCTTATGCTGTGCCGCTTTACTTTTATTTTCTTGGGACAACCCTGACTAGGCGTGAAAACATAAAACCACAATGTGTTTTAGCTGCTCAGGTGGTAGGGCTTTGCAGAACCAAACCTCCAAACATCCAAATTTTGCTTGTACTCCATGGCACAAAAGTGATCATAATTTTGGATAGGAACAAGCTTTAAAAAAATTTTTTTTTTAAAAGCATTTTTGATAGCCTATGAAAAGTGCTTCAAGATGATATGTAACAAGTGGGTGTAGTTAGTTTTTGAGGTTAAAGGTCAATAAGCGTACCCATCAACTCTACTTTTCACAAAGTCGGGTTATTTGAATTTTTTTCTAATTTTTGTCAATGATTCACAACTATTTGGAAAAAAAATTGGTTTTGGAGAAATTAAGTGTTCATGAGCTAAATGGGATTATGTATGTAGATGTCTGCTCTGTTTTAACATTGTTCTGCCATAATCGGTATTATTAATAAATTATCATAATACTGTATCAAGTGTTAGAAATTAATTAGTCATTAAAAAATTTGAGTTTTTGTGGCTTCTTTACTTTCCATTAGTGTGAGTGTGTATGAATGGCCTGTTGTGGTTCGAGGTTCTACAATTGTCAAATCAGTTGTTAATGGTATATTGTTAGGATATTTGATGTTTGAGGGTAACTGTACCACCTGCTTGATCTGTGAGGATGAAGCAAGCTAAGCTTACCTCACAGTTATCACAATCTTTAGGAGAGAGCAAACCCATATCTCCTTCCAAGTCCAAGCCGGACAGCTTCATGACCATCTCCAGCTACTCCACTCTTAGGACTTTTAGCCAACACCTTGGCTAGTCACCAGTATTCTTGATGTACACAAGATACATATCCAGCAATTGCAACTTGTTTTAGTCCTAAATCTGTTTCCAGCTTGGCCACTCTCTCTACCTTGAAACCCTAGTGTCTATCCCTATGTCATTCATGTGATATTTCTGACCAGGCAAAACTGTGTAAAAACTTAGCCTCATTCCCAGGATCTCACCTTTGACCTTACACTCTCAGTAAAGAAGGAGAGAGCACTTGCTACATACCTCAAGAAACCGGTGAACATTAAATAGAATACTAAACAGTGTAAGTGTTGACCTTAACCTGACAAGTGTTTTGTGCAGAATTTTAGCCAATATACATATTTTGTGAATACTTCCAGTGCATCTGTACTAGTCTGTGCACGATTTTATCTCTCATGCTGGCAGTATAAATAGCTTGAATGTGTAAGTATTAGGCTGGAGCGTTGACCTATTGAAATTTTCAGTGCATGATTACCAGAATTTGGTACAAAGCAGTGTAGCTTTCGAGTTCCTGAAATAGTATTGGAGTTATCAAAACGCTTCTCAAGATTTAGTTTCTCACTCTCATACTCGTCTACTGTACAGTACTCAAATGTGATTCCAGGTAAGTCTGCACAAGCCCACTGATACAGTTCAATCGGTGACATTATTGAACTGCATAAGGCCTCTGCAAGCTTGCCATAGCAGCAAGACGTCCATCGCAAGCACCCTTTCCATGTGACGTTGCTGAAAAGTGCCATTCCACATTTATTCCAAAGTCAGCCTTGTGATAGCATAAATTTAGGAAATTTTTCCAATTTTTATATTGGGCAGCTGATCCATCTGAATAGATAGATAACTTTCTCCAGAACAAACACAAGCTTATGTTTCAAAAAGAGTACTAACTTCGTTTGAAACAGGTACACTGCTATTGTATCATGGTTTAAACAATCGAAAATGACTACAAAGTTAAGGTGACTGATTTCACTGGAATGTGATTTTCAGAAGTAGATAACAAAACGGTGTACCGTGGCTTGAGTGTTATTCCAGTGATACCCTTGTGCTTCATCTTAAAGCACAAACAAATAGTTTCTGAAAAATCTGCACAGACTATTATCTCATCTGATTTTAGTGAAGACTTGCACCGATCAAACAATTCGAAAGAGTGAGAAAGCCAGTTTCTCACGAAATGAGTCGACAATATCATCTGAATTCTGGGATACTGTCACAAGAGAGGAATGATTCACAGCAGTCCACTGCTTGTATGTTATGCTATCTATCATGTTCTTGTCAAAAACTGTGAGAAGATACTCTTTAATATTGTCTATACCAGGACAAACCTTGCATTCTCCAAGATAGCAGTCAGGTAATGGTGGGTTACAAATCATTTGGGCCAAGCAGTAATGGTAAGTCAAGAGAGGAATTCAAAGAAGTGAGTTCATGTAATTGTGCACCAACCATCATAAGTTTGACATTCTAGTGTATGGTACATACACATACAGAATGCGGACCACTGGCTCCAGCAAAAACACAGTGTCTTGGTCTTAGTTCTGCAAATTTAGAAAACCCTATTTTCTGCTGTGGAAATTTCTCTTTAAAGAGTTGGTAGAGCTCCTTCAGATTACACAATTCAAGACGCTTTTGTACATGAGTACGGCCATGCACACCTTTAACAGAAACAAAATCTTTTTTACCAGGCATTAACCTACTACAAGTATCATTGTGTAGAAACCAGCCATTAGTTCACATGTTTCCTATGGTCATATAGTCTAGCTATTGCTGCACTAACATAGCAAGTACTAAGCCTCTACTAGCTAACACCATAGAGAAAACGAGAAACTAAACCCAAAAATCGTGACCGCGACTAACACGACCATGACAGACTTATGAGCAAAAAGCTAGCTAGCCTAACTGAATCCCAAAAGCGATGGCATAGTCTTACAGCCTAGCTATCCCTGCAGTAATATATAAAGTACTAACCTTGTGCTCTGTAGGACTCTGGAGAAAGCAAACTACTAAAAGCAATGGTCGTGATCGTGACCTTTGTCGCTTTATGAGCCTATAGCGCCACGTCCATTTCAAGATTTAAGTTAGTAGTTCATATCTAAGTAGTGCAATACCTTACCTGTCTGCACAGCTAGTTCAAAGTTCACAGAGACAAGCTTCCTGCCAAAAAAAGTGCTGAAGTTGCACTTATGCTTGCACACGCGTATAAATTTTGTACCCGTATTTTGGGTTTAAAGGATTATTAATTTAACCCGTCTGCTAAGTGTTAAATGGCCATTCCTATGTTCACGACATTTCTAATGTTTTTTCTACTTGTGTACATAGCTAAGACAGCAATGGCATAGTCTTTGATATATACATTTCAAATAACAACTCTTAGTATAAGATATGAAAAACAAACAAAAAAAAGACATTATATCGTATTGACATACTTTGCCCAATTTCACCAGATGGACATTCATGAAAGCTATCAACACGAGCAGCTAGAGCACACTTTGCGGCCACAAGTCTTGCTGCCCTTTTTCGTATATCCTATAATAACAACAAGAAATAACTATATATTACAAATCAAGTCATTATAGAAAAAAGTATACCGAAGGTGTATTTTGCACAATCTCTGAGTAATAGACATGGCCTGTGTTTGATAAGATTGCTGCACTAGAAAATCCAGCCAGTGTCTTCTTCTGAGCACCAAGAACCTACATAGAAAAAGAAGACTAGTAATCAAAAATAAAGATAAGACTAAATTCTGTCGCTAATTATTAGTTACATAGTGACTCAACATGTATGTATAGTGTTACATTTTAGTGCACACAAACTTAAAGTAAAGTTGAGAGAACTTGTTATTAGCATTGACAAATGTAACTACTGCCCCAACTGAAACTTAAAGAAGTATAACCTTTAATTTGCAAATACAAATATACTAGCCTCGTTCCCAGGCCTTGTACCTTCGCATTTAATTCTTAAACTTGTGGTAGACCTGATAAAACTTATCACGTGATTGACATCACAAACACGAAAGCAGCTGCTAGGAAAAATGGCTGAGACTGAATCTAAAGCTTTCGTCATCAAAAACAGGCATAGCCAAGCCTGTTCATCTTAGTTTTTGTCCATCCATAGCTTACGTTTAGGATTGACAAGGGACTGGCAGAGAATTCTTGTGAAGAACTGCTTCGAAAATGAAACAGTCAGACATGGCCTCAGCGTGAGTTGCAAGTAAATAAACCCATGGATATTATAACTCTCGGAACGGGATTGGAAACTCATCACGTGCGCCCATTAGTGCAATACTTTTCGCTTGGTTAGATCTTGTCCCCGCCTAAAGATGCAAATTTTGTGAATTCTCACACGATTCGTGACCTTTCTGGGCTCGCTTTTGAGAAGAAAGAAGGCTGATTTCATGCTGGTTCTAAGAGCTAGCGGCCCTGGAGGCAGGTTAGCTGTGTATTTCTAGCTTGTAGTGCGTGTACTATGTACCAATTCAGGCCATGTGTATTTTAATTGAGTGTACTCTTCTTCTCCTGACACTTGCAAGAGTTTTTATTTGTACAATTTTGCTGCCATAAAGCTTTGTGTACCTGTAATGATCATAAATGTTGTGGAAATGCCTAAAAATAAGAGCTGTTGGTTGGCAGGGGTTCCAATGCATAGAACTGGCCCCATAACTTAGGCTCTCCTGGTCATCTCTCTATATTTTTTGCCTTCCATCCATAGCAAGCTTTGGCCATTAACATCTGGTTCTGTGTACCCATAACTAGATATTATTGGAGTAAAATGTGTTCTTAAATAGATCACATGAAAGTTTAAGGTCCCTGCTGTAGAATGAGAGTGTTAGCTCGAACACATACATAAAATATAGTTAACTTTCACCCTTTTAACTCGGGTCGTATTATCTTCATTTCCCACAATATCTTGTCAGCAACCCTTTTGGCATGTGGAGGAAGTAAAACTGTTAAGAGTATAATTGATCCAGTTGGCTTTGAAGAACATCTTGTGCTCCATCGGAGTTCCACTGAACTGACCTCATGATGAAAACACTGCTGAAACTTGAACAAACAGATTCATATGTTTTAAATCCAAGTTTTATACAATCAGTCATAAGTTTTAAATCATATACTCAAGTTTATGCAACTACTTTAACAGTGACTGTCATTGATAAAATAGGTTATGATGACTAGTCTGGTAGGCTGCGATGGTAGCTATAAACAAAATTGTGAATTTCAAGTTCCACGATTCCGAAGTTCATGCTTTTGCTGTATTGTACTTGATATCCATTCAAACATTTCTGAAGCAGTACAGTTTTGTGAGCTGTCCATGTGTCAAAAAAACCCTTTTCTGTAATAGAACAGAAGCAATTTCCAGTTGCTGCATCCCCCAGCAAGCTAGTAGAGCTGGCAGAACTCAAGGTAAATTAGCCATGCCCCCCAAAACCTTCCACTTCCGGCGAGAATATGATCTAACGCATCACGTGATGCGTTTCCAATCCTGTTCCGAGAGCTATAATATCCATGATAAACCGTACTATTAATTTTGTACTTTTTTCCTTTAAAGGAGTACCATGAATAAAACAATTTATTTGGCTTAAAATGGTCTTTATGGTGTCCAGATTTCCCATGATTTTTTAAAAAATTATTGGACTGCTGGTTTTGCTGTAAACGACTGATTATGAGCACGTTTTCAATCTTGAAAATCTACTTCCTATTGTGGTCAAATATGGGCGTGTACAAACGTGACGTAATAGTAGGCATTGCAATACTTTGTGGCATGTGTGCACAGTGTAGTAAACAGTGTGTTTCTGAACAAAATGGTATACAAGTGCATCGCAGGTGGTTGTTCCAACAGCTCTAGCAGCAGTACAACTCTGTACAAGTTTCCCAAAGACCCTCAGCTAAGACATGAGTGGGAGAAACAGGTTCTACGCACCAGAGCTCACTGGAAGGCAACAGAGAACTGTTTTTTGTACATAGTGAGCATTTTCACAGATAATTGTTTTGAGGCTGAGTCCACTCTTGCTGCTCAGTTTGGGATTAAGAAGAGGAAGAAGCTGAAATCTGGAGTCATTCCTACTGTATTTTCTAGGCAGTCATCTAGCCAAGGAAATCCAAGTGCACTAGTCTAGTGCCTAGTCACAAGAGACCTCGAAGAGAAGAGATTGGAGTAAAGAAAGAACACAAGAGAAGTGCGGTAGAAAAGCGTGAAAGGAGTTGATTAGATATTCAGATGTTTGTGTGTTGTGAACAATCATTTTCGATGCAATTATTGTGTATATAAGACCAAATAATTGCTGCATTGAACTTCAACGAAAACACATGTCAAGAGCAGGCAGTTACTAAGAGGGAAAACATCGATTTAGTATTGTTTTTCCCAAGTACAAGAAGGGAGGATATGTAGTCAAAAAAGTTGTTGAAGCTCCAGCATATCGTAAGTCTTCAAACAATGTTAATTTCTAACAATTCACTGGCACTAGTCTCTTATTCCTCTTAGAGTACGTGACAAAACTAATGACAGCTACAATTGGGCTTTGTCACAATAGGCACATACCAAGACCAGTAAAGCCTACATCACCTCCAGCCCTCTGTGCATCATATGAAAGGCCGTCCAAAGATCAGGTTGTTAAAGACAGAAGTCGATTTACATTACAAATGTTATCAAATCGTTATTCAGTGCAAAACATAACAATAAATGCTAAAGGTTTGGGAATTTAAATCCTGCATACTCAGAATAAGGACACTTGTTATGGATTGCATTTACTGCACAGCTTGGTAACACCACTTGTATGTTTCTTCCTAACTATCCCCAGCACCAACTAACTAGTTGGCAGTATGCAATGAAATGGTAGCAGCTGGAACAGGAGGAAAAAAAATGTAAGCTATTGAATTTACTTCATGGACCAAGGACTTACTGGTGAGGTTCTTTTTATCTGCTTCCCCATTTCTGCGTCTATAAGCGAAGTATTTGGTTTGTATATATAACACACAAATTGAGACACACTGGATCAAATCCATCATGGTTGACAATGCACTGAATATCACTTTCATTTTCTCCCTTTTTATCTACTATCCAGTCAATCTCACAACAGCACACTGATTCCCTAGTAGTAGCCATCACCACACAGCCACCACATTGATACCTTACATAAGAGAGAGAGAGAGAGAGAAAATATGGCCACAATACTCTCATATGGTTATACAAACTTAATTACCAATCAATATTTCCTATCCTGCCTTCATCCCCCGAACTGTCATCATCACTAATACTAGCTTCACTATCTGAAGTGTGGGACTGGTTCTTCAGGCTCATACAGATAAGGCTCTACTGTGCCTGGTACACCGTCCACTGCTAGAGCTGTCTTCAGGTTCATGACTGTCATTCTCAGAGTGTCTGTCATCATGATTGCGCTCAAAAGAAGAGAAGGAGCAAGAGAGACTCAACTGGCTTGACTCATGGCTTAAATCACTCAGTTCTTCATCGGTAGACTCAGCCATACTTGTTTACTACAGTGCTGCCTATCTACACACGTGTTCTGCACGTTTGACCGTGCCCATATTTTACCACAACAGGAATGGTTCTAACAATGGATAATTGGTGTAAAAACAAATGCAGTTTTCTGCAAAAGTATTTGACAATTTTTTTTTGACAAGTGACCCTTTTCCTAGGCTCAAATGGCTTCTGAGTTATAACAGGTTAAATTTTTGATAAGTTTGCAATTTTTCACTGACTCTATGGTACAAAATATATTATATCTTCCACAAGGAGCAAGATATAAGGAAACCAACTAGATTTCCTAATAGCACTTGAAACAAGCTTCAAAATTATATGTTACAAGTACCATATACTCAGAAACTTTTGCGAGGATTTTAAATTTTGGCAAAATTGGGCAAATTCCTCCAAATCAGCAAAATTGAATCTGCCAAAATTTATTGACCAAAAAAGAATATTCAAATAATCTGCTAGGGCAATCCCCATGGAAGGATTTAGAATGACATTTTCGCCACAATCCTTTATAAAATAAGCTTGAAATTTGCTACGTAGGTGCAGGGGTTCTTAGGCTATAAAGCAATAGTATCACTTTTGAAGCTTGATTACCTGGCTTAAAATTGCACGGCGATATTGTAGTGCATTAGACCCTCTTGCATTTTTTTACATTGCCAGAAGCCTCACTATTAATGCAAGGCTTTCAGTACAGTTAGTTTGATTGATGCTTAGCTTAATGACATGAAAAGCTTTGTCAAATCTACTTTAGTGAAAGAAAAACAAAAAGAAAGTCCATTTCGCGGTTTGAGGTTACCGTAAAAAATGAAAACACGAAATTAAGTAAATAATACAAATGATCCATTTCTATGTATATTTCTTTCGCTACACCGCAAAAAATAAACGATGCTGAAAAATAAAACGTGAATATTTTAACACATGCAAATTTCTGAATATACGGTATATAAATTTCGCCGTATGATGTAATGCGCTTTCTATATTTCATTTGCCAAAATTAAAGTCTGCCAATTTTGATCGAGCTCCCTTTCGCCAAATTTTATTCTTGCCAAAATAAGTGGCAATAGGGTACGTTTTTAATCGACTAAGGTCAAAGGTTACAGCAATGTTTCAATTAAGTTTGTTCTTCTTCCTGTAGGGATGCATCAATTTTCTTAATTTTTTGTCCAAGTGTTCTTTAGTCATTCCTTAATACACAAGTAAAAAAAACATTGGAAATGTAATGAAACACAGGAATGGCTAAATCGTAAAAAGAACACAAACAAGATGGAATGGCTGTTAGAGTGTGTGCAGAATTCTTCCTGTATGGGCTGCATTTAACAATCTCCTCATTGAGTCTCTCATTTTGCCCACAGGAAGAATTCCTTACACACTCTAACAGCCATTCCATCTTGTTTGTGTTCTTTTTACGATTTAGCCATTCCTGTGTCTCATTACATTTCCAATGTTTTTTTACCTGTTTGTTCTCATTTTTCCATATTTTTACAAATTACATTTGAGTTGATGTGGGTAGCTAGCTACTGAGCTAGTAGTCTGGCAAGCCAGACTCACTGAGCCAGAAGCGGGCTACTGAGCTGGTATGTCACTGGAAATTCGGTCCGGGTAAATTTGGTCCAGGGGGACAAAATTCCCCATTAAATCTTCCGGGAAAAAAGGTCCGGGGGACCAAATTTCCTAGGGAAAGTTGTCCTATCTTGGAGAATTTGGTCCGGTGGTATTTTTGGCAATAAATGATGCACTGCTGTCTGCTTGGTGCATGACAATTTTAACTGTGCTCATTTTTAAGTAGACTAGTCTACTACAAAGCTATATTTTTATTCTGTGATGCAAGCAGCTGCACTGATAGACACATGCCGAATGAGATTTTGATCTTATATGTTCACCTACGTCTCATCAGCCCGTCACTCCCTCTCGATCTCTTTTCTGGTGAGGGAGTGGCTGGCATGCGAGACTAATGTTCACTGAGACCATGGGCTGAGATGTACAATTCAGTATGATAGACCTATAATTGCATATGCATGGATGCAGCATATATACATAAATATCATAATCAGTTGTAATACAAAGCTAGCATTCTAAGATTTTAAACTCCAGTCTTTGTCACGTACTATAGACATCTACTTGTACGAGATAAAATCGTTTGTTTTCTTGCAAGGTTTAGATTACTGTCTTGCTCTAATGGTTGGTCGTACGGTTCATTATCTTTGAGTTGCCGGTTATCATGAGCAGGTCACACCAAGTTCGCCACTTTACTGAACTGATCATGAAGACTGGTTACAAATCTAGATGCAAGCTAAGGTTAGCTCAGCTAGTCCTGAGCTTGAAAATACTCCTGCTGTATTCATATCATAAGCTAAACACAAAGCAAACCGAAGCAAAATAAACCGGACCAAATTCCCCAGACACGGACCAAATTCCGCGACTACTTCCATGGGAAATATGGTCCGGGGGACTTAATTCCCTGGGGAATTTTGTCCCCCGAACCAAATTCTTTGGCGAACAATATTCCCCGTGACAGGTACTTGAAGTCTCAAGTTGTGTAGCCTGCTTGATACTGAAGTGAAACACTCATCTCAGTCATTTGGAGGCAGGAGCTGTATCATAAAATTTACTTGCCTTTCTATATGTTATGATAATCAAAGTCCTGATTCATCTCTTAAGAAGAGCAACCAGGTATCACAAAATAGTTCCAGGCAACTTCAGTGCATTTAATTCCAAATAACGCACACTCGATCTCGACGTGTGGAAAATTTTTCAGTTAATTGTGTCGAGCCCAATAGCCCAGCCCACATAGGCCTACCTACTTCCGGTTTTTGTGAGATGAAATCAACGAAAATTTACCCCGCGAATTTCTGCTCAAGACGAAAACGCAAAAATTTTCCCCCACGAAAATTTCCCGCTATACGGTATACAACTCTACTAGCCTAGATTCAAGCCATGCATGCTAAGTTTGCCGATTCACAGACATACAGAAATAATTTTTGCTTGACACTTTGCTACAACAGTGCTTATTTCTTACATTACATGCTTAAAAAAGCTTATTTTGGCTTACCTTAGTTCAAAAATGGAAACTTTGACAAAAAAACAAGCTAAACTGTGCTTACAAATGCTACCACAGGGCTAAAATTGACTCCAGCCATTTGCTGTGTCATCTCAAGAGTCAGACCTCTGCTAGTCTTGTAGCTCAGGTGCTTTGTGTACGCTGCAAGTAGCAATGTCTACACGCCTTACAAAGGTGTTAGCAACTGCTAGCTAGTTTTTCTCTGTGGTTTATCGGCAGTAAAAAGTGGCAACGCATGGTAAGTAGCGAGACACAGCGAAATACCACTAGTGAAATTTTCCAGTTTACCACATAATTCGGCGTTTGTACCGCAGATTTTCTCTCTCATTTCCACCCGGGTAACACTTTGACAAAAAATTAAGATTTGATGATCCAATAATGTCAAAGGTTACAGCAACATTTTGATTGAGTTTATTTTTCTTTCCTGCCGGGATCCGTCAATTTTCTTAATTTTTTTCAAAGCGTATGTTTAGTCATTCCTTAATATACAAAAAAAATTTATTTTGGACTGATAATTGGTTCCAGCAATTTACATGCTTAGGCCACTGATTTACTTGTTTATGTTACCAACTATGCGCTTATTCAGCCAATTATCATGACCTGAACCAGTAAATTGCCACTTTTTACTGGAGCCTGTTATCAGCCCAAGATAGAACTTCGTCTACATATTAAGGAATGACTAAACAACACTTTGACAAAAAAATTATGAAACCTGACACATCCTGACAGGAAGAAAAACAAACTTAATGAAAACGTTACTGTAACCTTTGATCTTAGTGGTACATACTTGTAACTTATAAATTATTTCAAAGCTTGTTTCAAGTGCTATTAGGAAATCTAGTTGGTTTCCTCATATCTTGCACCTAGAGTGCATAAGAGGAGGAAGAGTATCTGACCAGAGTAAATGCTGTTGGGAAACTAACGTAACTTTGGGGCGTTTGTACGTGAGCAAAATCGCAAACTCTTGCAATACTCGCATTTATTTACAGACATGCTGAATCAGAAAAATATGGCCTCGAACTATTTGAGTGCTTCTGTCACTGTAGGTTCTGAGTGACTAGTGGCTGTGAAGTGATAGTAGGAACTTGTGAAAAACAAAGCAAATAGGCTAAACGGAAGGACAAAGCACACGTAAAAAAGCTAGCCACAAAGATAATTCTGTGCCACCCCCAAAAAAAGCTAAGTGCCAAGGGTAAAGACAGGCTCGGAAACTAGTAGAACCCAACTCAAGACACGTCCAAAGGTATAGCGATGGCTGTGCATTTATTCCTCTCTGTTTACAACAAGCAACAACTTCGTATCACCATGGTTTCACAAGCTCACTGTGAGGCAGTCAATCTACGCACGCCAGTGCAGTAATAGGTTGCAAATGATGTAATGGAGAATACGGCGTAGAATCCGGATAAAAACGAGAAAATGATCACGTGCGAGTTATGTTACTTTCCCAACAGTGTTTCCGTAGAGTATACCTCAGTGTGGATTATAAGAAATCAACTTTGATCTGATAAATGTCAGACCGTTCAGAATTTATTTTGACATTGAATAAATTTGTTCAGCCACCTGAAAATTTATGCATGCTTACTCAAAGTGATTGTTGAGCCATCAATCTATAGATGCAAGGGGAAAATTCAAGCACAAACCTTGCCTTCAAATTTCTATAAGACGCACATCATGAGCTTAACTGCTGACTTGTACGCATCATACCTAGGAAAGAGTTATCAGGTACTTCTTTTCTTTTTCGTGCCAGTGTAGAAACGTTAAAATACCCCTTTGTTGTTTACTTTGCTTATAGATTTAGTCTATTTAAAAACTTCACAGAACAAGCTAACTGCTTAGTCTTCTGACTCGTCCACATGCATTATTCTAACCACACCCACTGTTTTAGTCACATGCAAATCGCAAACACTAGGCCTGGAAACGAGGCTAAGCTAGCTTGTGCCAAACTCTGGTCGGCCAATATGGCCGAGCAAACTGAAAATGGTCGGCTACTAACTGCTTTTGTACGGCAAATAGCCGATGACCAACCGTTATAATCCACACTGATACCTAGTTCAATACTCTTCCTCCACCCCCTCTTATCCACTCTTAGTGGAAGATAAAGTAAATTAATTTTTATACCAGAAAGTGAGTGAAAAATTGCAAAAATATCAAAAATTTAACCTATTATAACTCAAAAGACACAATATTGGAGCCTAAATTTTTTTGTGGTTTTACATCTCAAGATATACCATGTGCACACCAACTTTGGTTAAAATCTGAGGATATGGGTCATTTTTTGTGTTGATCCCACATAGAATTACCCACATGCTATACAAAACTATATTTTCTACTTTCCAAGAACAACCCGAGTGAAAAACCGACCTCGGAAATCGGCCACAAAACCACAGTCGTACAGTTTACCGTTAAATTGCCGCGGTTTTGCACACAAAACTGCCAAATACCCACATGGCATGGTTTTTTTGCAAGCCGGTTTTTGGCGAGAAACCACGGTTTACGGCAGTTATTTCACAGCTCTGAATACCACTAGTGAAATACCATAGTTTACCCACAAATTCCGCGAGTTTACCGCAGATTTCCGCTCACATTTTCACCCTGAAAACTCTATAAGGCTGTGCTTCTGAATAGGAAGAGTTTAGATTATACAGTCCTGTTGTTAGATTTTGTATTCATAAATTATTCACATTGACAATTATACACATTATACATTTGTAACATATAATTTTATTAATTGATGTTTTACAGACAGATTATTTTAACTTAATACTATTGCAATACTTACTAGGATATTACAAGCAGGAATCTTGGACAATGCTGTGAGACCTCCAGCAACACCTATATACACAAACTTTGCTGATTATAGTTTACAAACATAATTCCCAGTAATACACTTGGTACACAGAAATGGCGTGGATGGCCCATCGGCGCAATACACAAATTCATACAAATAACTTTGCAAAAATTGAGTACATGGCAGTGTTCTAGCCAGAAATTTCAAATAGAGTGGTGCTGGAGTCTTGGAGCATGTTCCACCCTGAAATTTTAGTGCACTCAGTTTTTTTTGTGGGTTCCAAGTGTATCTAGCATGGTTTTGTTACTAACATGACCATGAAACCTTACAATTTAAGTGCACTTATACTATGGATGTAATAACAGCTAACCACATAGTAGTATCAAAATGCTACATTGTAGGTTCAAAGTTTAATTATATTTCACTCACATGCTTAGCATCACAGGGCCTACCATGCTTTAGCCAGAACGCATTCTTTGGTACTATACGGCTTCTTAAACTACTGAGTTCTCCTCTTTTTTCTTCTATCTTCGCATGCCATTTCTAGCCTCGTCCCCAGGCCCTCTGCGTGCTACTATATTGTTGATTTATTACGTTGACGATCCTTACCAGATGATTTTATTTAAGCACGCAGAGGGCCTGGGAAACGAGGGTAGACGCATGGTAGACAAGTGATTTTGCGCGTGGGCAGGACTGCTTAGACTGCCCACGTATTTTGCATATGACATCATCAGTTTGTGAATAATTTTGTGAGCCAATGCTGCGCGCTAGCGCTTTGACCTGGAGCTACACTACAAGTGCAGCCAATCTGAGCTTGAAGGCCAGATGACAGAAGTCAAAAGATCAAGACCAGACAAAACAGCCAAGTAAACATAAATTTGGACTTAGTTTGACCTTACTAAGATATGAGTGATATGTCCAGACATCGGTTCTTTTTGCTCAAACTTTCTTGCTGCTTTGAGACATTTTGGCAGGCATTGCCTAGCGCAGTGCTGTGCTACTCTGACAAAAAAACGCTGCTCTTTTGTCTTGCTTCGCGGGCTTGTGCACAAGAAAAAAAATCTTCAAGTCTTGCTTGCGGTTAGGCCGCCTACGCTACAAGTTTTCTGATGTCATTCACGTGATTTCGTTCACCAGGCCTTCTGCGTGCTAAAAAATTACGAAAATGGTAAAGATCGTCAACTTAACAAATCAATACTAGCAGCACGCAGAAGGCCTGGGAACGAGGCTATGCCATTTCTAAGAGAATATAAACTCTGAGAAACTAATTCGTACAGAATGAGCCAATTAGAATCTTTATCTTCAATCATGATCACTAGCTTCTGTTTTCATTTTTTTTGTGTCTCTTGTTGAGTGCCTAGGTAAAGGTGAAATGCGTGTTCCCAGTACTAAAGCCATTAATTTATACTTCATGCTACTTGGAATTCAAATTGATGACCAGTTCCACAAAGACAAGTGAGCATTACTTGGAATTTGATGCGTGATACCTGAAGCTAGCTTTGCTATGCTGAATACACTCTAACATTTCTTTCATATTAATATGTTATTTTTTAGATTTTTTATGTTGCTATAATAAGAAACTTAGCAAGTCAAGTAAATTTTATGTTAGAACAGCTCTGGCCTCCTAACTGAGATGTGTTGCCACTATTACATAGGCTAAACAGGCTACACAATGAGTAACTAACTGAAATAGATACACAAAAACTTAAAGAGATAGCAAGTAAAAAAATTGAAAATATAATGAGATACAGGAAGTGTCAAATCTTAAAAAGAAACAAAAAAAGATGGAATGACTGTTAATGTGCGAAAACTCTTCCTGTGGGCAAAATAAGGGACTCAATTGATATGGTAAAAAGAGTACAACATGCAGCCCACAGCTGGATTCTTTGCACAATCCAACATTCATTCTATCTTAATTGCTGTGTTTTTAAGATGGCTATTCCTGTGTCTTATACTTGCAATTATATGTTGATCTGACTTTTGAATTCATTATCTATATAATGTAGGTACTTACCCATCAATCTAGCAGCAATTGTTGGTCCAACAATAAGAGATAAATTAGGAGCAATGAAGGACATTCTAGATTCAACATATTCCAAGATTTTGATCTTATATTCATTAAGCTCAAGAGCCTAAAATAGTAACATAAATAATATTATAATGTAATAATTATAGTTGTACAAGTAGTAATAATGTGTGTAGTGTAGGAATGGGCAGCTTTGTAAAAAAAACAACAACAAAAAAACCCCCACTGAAACAAGGCAAGACTCAGAAGTCTGGCTCATGACTACGTCTTCATTACATGTCTATTGGCTCAGCCTCATGATCAATATTCTGCAAATAGGCTCTAATTACAGGATCAGGCAATCACTGGGAGATGAAGTAATTATCAGCATACAGGCATAGTCAGCAAAAAAAAAAATTGAACTAAACATGCTCCAAAATTTAGAGTCTTATTCTTTTAACACTAAAGTCAATGGATGGGATTATTAGAGAAGAGTCAGTCTCTACAAAAAGCAGGAGTGGTACATGCACATTATGATGCGAACAAGTCAGTTAAGAAGGAAGGGAGAAAGAAGGAAAAAAATTGCCGGTAGTGTTATGGCTTCTTGTTAACACTCACTCCAAAGTGCTCTAAAATATTTGTTTGAGTTTTGTTGGCTCATGGCATTGAAATTTATAAGCATGAATATAAATACTTTGTATTGTGTCAATGGGAATGTCGACCCATTCCTACTATATGTACTTTCATACATATGATACATACGAGGTACATTAGGAAATTTTGCTAACATATGGTTAATAGCAACTAAACTCCTTTCATAAACAACAACACGTAGAAAAAAATCAGGTGTTATGCCCCCAAATTAGCACAAGTGACCTATTTCTATGGCCTTTCAAGTAAGCAGCTCAGAGCGCTCTTGATCAAGCTAGATTGAAACAAATGGTTTTACAGTTTGCCTACCACTCTCTGTAAAACCACAACAAATTTTAGGCCCCAATGTTGTATGGCTTCCTAGCTATAACCAGTTAAATTTTTGATATTTTTGCAATTTTTCACTGACTGTGTGGTACAAAATATTCTTTATCCTCTACTAGGAGCATGATATGAGGAAACTAACTTGAGTTCCTAATAGCACTTGAAACAAGCTTCAAAATGATGTTACAAGTATTTGCCACTAAGGTCAAAGGTTATGTTAATTTTTTGATTGTTTTTTTCTGTCGGGATCCTTTAATTTTCTTAATTTTTTGTCAAGGTGTGTTCTTTAGTCATTCCTTAATACATAGACAAAATTTTATTTTGGGCTGCTAATGGAATCCAGTAAATTGTGGCAATTTACTGGTTCAGGTCCTGAAAATTTGCTAAATTAGCACATACTTGGTAACATGAACAAGACCTAAGCAAGTAAATTGCCACTTTATACTGGAACCCATTATCGACCCAAGATAAAATTTTATCAACGTATTAAGGAATGACTAAACAACTCTTTGACAAAGATTTGACGATTAAGTAAGGTCAAAGGTTATGGCAACATTTTGATTGAGTTTGTTTTACTTCCTCTCGCTGCACACCAAATTTGGATAAAATCTGAGGACATGCGTCATTTTTTTGTGTTGACTCCACATGGAATGACCTAGAAGTTCCTGCCAGCTATAGGCCATGCATGCAGTTGGTAATCGGTCATATAGAGCCTCTGAGCAAATTTAAAGCTTTGACTTTGCTTTGCAAGATTTTTATGGTGATGAACATTTCGTATTGTGTCAATGGGACAGTTGGCCAATTTCTGTACTACCGTACGTATGATTGGTGTAGTTCATTTAGAATAATAACAGTCCATGGCTTCAGAGCTCATTGATAGCACCAATAAATAGTGTAGAATGCAATAAATTTCAATGTGTTCTTAGCTGTGCTGCCATCATTAAAGAGACGACTTCTACACTTCAATTTTCCAAGGTAGCACACCATTATAATTACGACAGAGATACCCTTGCGACGCATACTTGCACCAGGGGTTAATAAGAAAAAATAGGTTATATGATCACTAGTGAACTTTTTAGCTTGTACATGACTGTGGCTGTATATAACTGGCTAGCATACTAACTGGGGTTACAAAACCGTTTGCCTGAGTGCAATATTAATTAGTAACCTAACTCATGCAGTATACCTGAACTCCATGGAGGATCGAGTTTTGATTATAACCAAGTACACAAAAGAGTGAGGGGATTGTCACAGTACTAGTCGAACTACCGTATAGCGGGAAATTTTTGTGGGGGAAAATTTTTGTGAATTTCGCGGTTTGGCAGCTTTCCACGAAAATTTTCCCCTGCGAAATTTGTAAGATACAGGGTCGTCACGACTACAATCGTAATGTGGGTGGGGCACACGTGCACGTGAGCTCAAACTAACTAGCAATAGCGAGGCTCGAGGCTCGAGGGTACAGGTGTCAATAAGAAGCGAATGAAAGTGATTGAAAGCTGTTTACAGAAGTTCATGGCTCTGTATAAGTATTTCTCGACTAAGTCCAATTTGCCCAGTCCTACTGGACCACTCTCGCAGAGGGTACCATCATCAGGTATAGCTGCTGCAAATGAAGAAGTGAAGCAAGTTCAGTTAGCTGGCAAAGAAAACGGCGAAAAGAAGAAACGTCAACCATACCAACACTTCACTTCAGAAGAGAGGCTCCAGATTGGTAAGATGGCGGCTGAGTGTGGCGTTACTGCTTCTGTTCGACACTTTTCGGGGAAGGAAAAATTTAACGGGCATCTTCTAAAAGAAAGCAGTGTGAGATCGTGGAAAATGAGCTACTTGCGAGAGATTAACGCCCGAAGAAGAGCTGGCATGGATCTGGACCTGAAAAGGTTACAACACAAAAAGAGAGGCCGTCCTCTTTTGCTTGGTGAGGATTTGGATAAGCAAGTACAGTCCTACATAACAGCCTTGAGAGACAGTGGAGCAGTGGTCAACACAGCCATTTGCATTGCTTGTGCCAGAGGTGTAGTGAAGAATCACGATAGCAATCTACTGGCTTGTAATGGCGGCCACATTTGTGTGACCAAAGACTGGGCGAAATATTTGATGGAACGGATGGGGTTTGTGAAAAGGCGTGCCTGCACCAAAGCTAAAATATCTCTCCCAGATTTTGAGCGACTAAAATCACAGTTTGTTTTTGACATCAAAGCAATCATCGAAATGGAGGAAGTCCCCAGTGATTTAGTAATCAACTGGGATCAAACCGGAATTCATTATGTACCAGTATCCAGCTGGACGATGGCAAAAGAGGGGTCGAAACGTGTAGAAATCGCAGGAATCGAAGACAAAAGACAGATCACTGCTGTCTTTGGTGCTACTATGACCGGTGACTTTCTACCTCCACAGGTGATCTATCAGGGAAAAACGAAGAAATGTCTACCCCCCGTTGATTTCCCCCGTGATTGGGACATTAACTTCACGGAGAACCATTGGTCAAATGAAAAAGTGATGGTTGATTACCTGGAGAAGATTCTATTTCCGTACATTGCAAAGAAGAGAACCGAGCTCAAACTTTGCTCAGATCACCCAGCCTTAGTGATTTTTGATCGATTTCGAGGACAATGTACACAGAGAATCTTTGATTTGCTTGAAGCGAAGCAAGTAAGGCTGGTTATTGTTCCAGCAAATTGTACTGACAGACTCCAACCTTTAGATGTCAGCGTGAACAAGGCAGCCAAGGAATTTCTACGTACTCAATTTCAAGAGTGGTATTCCGACAAAATTTGTGAGCAATTGCAATCTGGAATGAAGGATGTGCAACAACCTGTTGACACAAAAATGAGCATTGTGAAGCCTCTCGGTGCAAAATGGATGATGAAGTTGTATGATTACATGAAATCGAAGCCAGACATCATCAAGAATGGATTTCGTCATGCCGGCATCACCAAGCTTTAATAAACAAGCGCACTATTCTATTTATCTTTTTAGTATTTTTCTCTTCCTTATTTATTGTTCCATAATCACTCACCATTTTTCAAACCATGTTCAGTTGAACTTATAAAATTAATTGTTATTAATTATTTTTAAAACAATTGAAAAGTGAGGAGTGAATAAATCTAGTTAAATGGTGACATCTTTCCACAGTTAAAGCAATTCAGGAGGTGTTCTCTCATCAAGCGTTGCTTGAAGTGAAGTGGTTGTGAGCCAAATGCAAGTGAAGTTGCAACTGCTATGGCAAACAGACCACAATCACTTGCACCTTTTTGTTTGTCCATCTTCATCATTTCAAAGTTTGGTTCACCAATAGTCTCAAATACATTCAGGACTAGACTCTTTGTGTTTTTGTCGAGGGATTCATAGAGCGAGTCGTATATCTTCACCACAGTTCCATTGCATCCAAGTGAAGAGGCAACAATCCAGTGGCTCCCTTGGGTGTGAAGTATTTGTATCCCATGTGAAATCTTGTGTAGCAAGAGTGTACTTCTGAAACCACTCATCTTTGGAAACTGTTTTTTGAGGAGAGATTGGGCATAGTTAATATGCTTGTCATTCAGCCAATCACCATCACTCAGCAGAGTTTTATCGTTTTCGGTGAGCAGAATTCCACCGTGCTGTACCCATGCGACTGAGGTTTCATCATTACTTTTCTCGACTCTCCGTTTTTTTTTCTGGCTGCTTTGCTGGACTGTCATCCTGTTGAAGACTCTTCTCCTTACTACATGATGTGAGTAAACCAGCTACATACGCTTCTTGGAGGAGTTTTCGCATCTTGACAATCACCTGGTTTCCACCAGAGAAAGTTAGCTGACACGGTATTTCCAGGCCACCTTGGGGCAGGTCTATTGAGTGTTGTCTTGAGCCTGTCACTTGACAAGTAATGCTACCACCTTTCCCGAGAAAAAAATAGCAAACTGACAATATAGCACGAGGCACATGGCCAACAACTCGACTCCCTGGTTCTCCACTTGCACTGTCAACTATAGCTACGGCGTACAGATCATGAATGTTACCAGGTTCCTTCTCGCAAGGAAGCAGCTGTCCGTGGGTAGCTTCCCAAACATCTTTATAGACGTGGTAGCCTCTAACGATCGTATTGACTGAATAAGAATCCATCATGTCTTATCACTCATCTCTCTCGATCTCAACGTGTGGAAAATTTTTCATCGTATGCGGTTAATTGTGTCGAGCCCAANTTACCTGTAAAATCAGATAAATACATGTACCTTTTAGTGGTCTTGACTGGCTAGCACAGGAGAACTCAATCTTCGCAATTAAGTTTACACAGTTGGTAACAATCACTGAATACTAGTTTTGCTTGCATGTAACTGCTATTACTTGAGGAAAAATGAGGAACTCTAAGGGATTTCTTTTATACTCATGGTGAGGAAACTGGTCTAACGGGTTTATAGATCTAGGGAAACTGGTATCAGGTGGACCCCGTTAGACTCAACCTACACCACAATTTCCACATGTTGTGAGAACTGACAAGGTGTGATTTACATAACAAGGCGTGCCTAATGCATGGGTGACATACTGTATGGCCAAACAGACACAGCTTGATTACATGGTACATGTCCAGTGTGGTAATGTGGTGTGTGTGTGTGTGTGTGTGTGTGTGTGTGTGTGTGTGTGATAATTAAAAAAACCCTCGGGGGCGGGGGAGGGAGTGATCCCTCACCCCCGAGGGTGAGGGACCACTCCCCGTTTTGGGCAGGTTATTCTGATTAATGTTATACCACGTGGCAGGATTGTGTGGCCATGGCTACTCAAGGCTTGGAGAAGGAGTATGTATATGGCTGTGTGGTGGACGCATATTTTGATGGCTTTCTACGTATTGCCACTAACATATCTGAGAGACGAATGATTGATCGTAGGACAGTTGAGAAGATTGTTCTAAATCAGATTAATTTGATAATGCTGGAGACAGGACCGGTCACCTTTGTATTCAATTGCGATGCTGTTCAGGATTTGGTGAAGCTATTGAGATGGTATTATGGTCGGGACGACTTAGAATTTGCTTAGACTTGGTGTTTAACCTAGTGTAAAAAAGCTGCCAGTCAATTCAAGGCTATTGAAGACTATCTATTATCCTCAGCGATTAATGTGGATTATTTATTCCTTCTTTGTTGCTATTCGTCACTTAATCTGATTCAGGTATTTTATTGATCTGTGACTTGCTATAGTTTTGTGTTTATGTTTAATGAAGTCTAGTGGTATTTTAAAGGTGGTCTTTATAAGAGTAACTGAATTAAATAATTGAAGTAGCTACGTATTCCCTGTAAAATGGTGTATAGACTTACTGACTGTAGATTCTAGTTTCATTGAACTCTAGTCTTACTGTAACAATGTGATTATGTAGCTTAGTATTTGGTACAGGTATTATGTTCAAAAGACCCTTTTCTTGAATTTGCACATGTACAACATAACGAAGCATAATATTATGACACACAAAATATATTCTTATAAACAACACTTTAGTCCATCTGGTTCAAGAGTTTTAAGTGTGGTGATCCAGAATTTTTCCAGCTGATCGATTTCAGTTATGGATGATGGTTTATCGATTGGCTGTACTGAAAGGTTGTGTATAGAATGATCTTTAAGGTTGAAATGTTTGGAAATGTATATAGGTTTTTTGGTTGAAATGTTTGTACGGTGGTGGTTAATTCTTACATTTAATTGTTTAGTTGTTTTGCCTACATATTGTTTTTTACATTTTTTGCAGGTGATGAGATAGATTAGATTTGATGATTTACAGTTAAAGGAGTATCTTATTGGGTAGGAGACTTTGGTACGAGTGCTAGTAAATTGGGGACTACAGTTTAGGTGCTTACACGTTGCACATCGGGGATGCCCGCAGGGTTGAGTGGAAATGGTTCTCTCTTGTATATCTGGCATAGTTCCTTCTGTGACATGATTGGTTATGGGATGGTGGTCTAGGGCTAGACATAGGTCAATCAGTTGTTCATCTGTTGGAATAATTTTGGCATGCACCAGTTGTTGTTTCAGTGTTCTGTGTCTATAGGCAATGAATTTCGGAGAAGGAAGGACACGTTGAATTGGACCATAGTTTTGAAGCACAATCTTTTTGAGTAATTGGAACTGTGGTGGGGGCAAGCATTTCATGAGTGGTGGCCGTTTCACTAGGATTTGTGTCGGTTGAGACTGCAATAGGTACTTGTTGCGATTGTGGTGTTTGACTAAACACGTTGTACGCTCAATTAGCTCCTGTGGATAACCTCTGTTGAGTAGCCTTTGGGTGAAGGTGTGTACCATAGCTTTGTAGTTGTCTGGGTTTGAGTTGGTACGTATATATCTTACACACTCTCCAATTATTAGTCCTTTGTATTGTGATCTTGGGTGATTGGACGTATAGTGGAGGTATTGATAGAGGTTTTGTGGTTTCTGAAAAGTTTTAACATCCAGGATACTGGTGAAAGGGAACATAGGCCCTTTGTACACAGTAAGATCTAGGAAGTCGATGGATGTTAACGAGTGTACTAGGGTGAAGTGTAATGAGGGGTGGAAGTTGTTTAAACTAGTGACAAAGTTATTTAACGTACGTATGTCAGGCCATATTATGAAGATATCATCAATATAACGAACCAAAAGAATTGGTTGCTGTTCTTGGGTATCGAGGAATTTCTTTAGAATCACTGACATAAAGATATTTGCTATAGATGGTGAAAAGGCTGCTCCCATTGCTGTTCCCTTGATTTGTTGGAATATTAAGGTAGCAAAACTGAAATAGTTGTAGTTAACATTGGTATGTAGCAATCGGATAATCAGGTTGGGGTCGAAAAGCATTAGATCTCGGTGGGATTGCATTTCTTCGTAGATGACGTGTAAACATTCTGATTGAGGAATAGATGGATACAAACTTACAACATCTAGTGATACTAGTACTGCTTCTTCTGGGATTTGGAGATCTTTGAGAAGGAGAGCTAGTGATGTAGAATTGTGTAAGTAATCTGGGTAGGATCTGGCAAGAGGTTGCAGCATATGGTCAATAAAGCGTGCTGTTGGGTTCAGAAGTGAGTTTGAGTGGGCAACTATGGGACGAAGGGGAGGCAGATGTGTGTATTTTTTATGGATTTTTGGAAGTCCATAAAATTGTGGTATTTGAGTATTATTAGGTTTTGGTAATAAATATTCGTACAGCCTTTTGTTATAAGTGTGGAGATCTGGTTTAAATGCTATGAGTGTGGTTTGTAATTGTGAGGTGATATCGTGGTGAGGATACTGTATGGCTTTTCTGTATGTCGTTGTATCGGATAGATGTACTGCACATTGGGATATATAGTCCTCTGTGTTCATCAGAACTATTCCTAAGTTTTTATCAGCTGGTTTAATTGTGAGAGATTCCTGTTTGTTTTTAATTTTTGTTATCGACTTCTTTTGGGCTTCTGTTAGGTTACTTGAAGTGGTTTTAAACAGTAAAGGTAGTTGCTGATCGATCGTATTTTTTGTAAGATCGATGTAGTTTTCAAGGGTGTTGTAACCTGAGTAGCGTTGAACAGATGACGTAAACGTAGGTTTTGGGAGGAATTTCATTTTTCTGTATACAAATGACGTTTCTGATGTGGAATTTGTTAGCTGAAGAGGAGCTGGAGGAGTTGCAGGAGAACAATTGTACCTCTGTGTAGTAGTTGAATTTACTGTTTTGACCCATGTGAACCTTAACAATCCGGCAAAATTTTCAAATTCTTTTAAGAGTCTGAGGTGAAAACTGTCATGGTGTGTATTTGTCTTTGTGTTTGGTGCAAAAGAGAGTCCTTTGTTTAAGAGTTGGATGTCTGCCTGTGTTAGTTGTACTGAACTTAGGTTATGTATGGTTAGGTCGGTAAAGGAGGTACTTTTTGGCCTTGGGCTAAAAAATGGTCTTGTTTGAGGTGTTTCTTTGTAGGTGTTTCACTATCATCTGATCGTTTCCTTTTTAAGTTGGATCCGGAAGTTGTTGTTAAGCTTAGTGGCTGAGATGGGGTAGTGTTATCGCTGGGTGTTGTTGTATAGTTATGGAATCTGTAGCTTAGCTCTGGTATTGGTTGGCGATTTTCTAGACCAATGTTGGAAAGGAACACTTGGTGTAGTTGTATCACATTTTCTGTTGGAATGTTTAGTGAGCTTAGGTGGTGTTCAGTGATTGTGATGATGCTTTCCAATTCGGCTTCTTCTATTGTGAGTGTAATAGTGTTGTGTGTTATAACTTTGTTTAGATGTGAAAAGAAGAGGTGCTCATATTGACGTGTGAACTCTTCATGTAAGGAATTTGGTTGTGGAATTTCTAGATGGCGAGGACGATATTCTTTGGGAATTGATCTGAATGATTTCATGGAGTTTTGCCTCTTCAAGATTTTTTCTAGCTTCTTTTTACTTTCTAGATGTTTCTTGTAGGTGGTGATTTGCTTTCGGATGTAGTCTTCAGGATTCATTTTAGATGTTCAGGTACTAATATGATATTATGATTAAGCAAGATGAATTAAATTGACTTTTATGAGCATTATATGCAGTTATAAAATGGGGTGCATTACTCTAATGTGTTAAACGCTCCATGAATTCATCAGACTGCATTTCTAGAAGTTGGTATGTATTTAGATTTTACCATTAATTTTAATTTTCCATTTTAATTCCTAAGCCACTCTCATCATGGCAACCACACTTTGAATCCGAAGATCCAAAACTGCCACCCCTGGGTCGGTGACTGTGGTTTTCCCTCCCGACTACCAAGTAGCAATCCCTTTCAGGAAAGCAGCCTGATAGTCCCGTGCAGTGAGCACGTGATGTGTTTGGGGGTTGAGATATAGGGTTGTGGGAGGGCTTTTGTCCACCACTGACAAGGGCAGCAAAAAAAATTTTTTTTTTTTTTTTTTTGGATAAAAAAATTAATTGATCTGATGATTCACAGAATGTTTTGAATACATGACAAGCATACTAAACAACATAACAACATGTTTGGACAGTTTCTTTTTTATTCAGTTCAGTTGCCTGTAGAGAGCACCGGTCATCAGGGGAGTTCCCTAACTGATAGTTGCAGCACCACAGGTTTCGGTCCCTTTAATCTCCCTACCTGTGGTACGCTACAGAGAGGGCGGGACCACTCCCATAGCAGGAGTCCGGTAGATCCTAGTATTGACTTTGAAGTAGGATTCTGGTAGAATCTAGCATAGGCTTTATATAGGAGTCTGGTAGGTAGTCTTCATAGTAGGATCCAGTAGGTGTAGTATCGGTTTCTTTGAGTCTTTTTACACGTGGTGTAGAGGCCTGGTCCACGTGTATAAGTACTAGCTTATTTCTCACGTGACTATTTAGAATTTAATCTCCAGTAGCATTTATTCTTAACCATAATGTACCATTACCAATAATTTTAC
>CAXIPT010000001.1:11417643-11498772 GCA_964030475.1 Tethya wilhelma | reverse complement strand
GAGTCACCCGCCCGACCACTTCCATATAGGAGTCCGGAAGGTAGATTGTTAATACTTAGAGTCCAGTCCTTCTGTGAATTTATAGCTTGTATCCAATGTTATGTGTCTTGTTGATACACGAAACCTCTTCTCACAGTAGATAGGGTCTGATTCTTGGAGTCCAGTCTTTCTGTGAGGCTTTTTCCACGTGCCCATATTTAATATCCTATAGCTTCCCATTATTTAGTAGATTATAAGAAGCATGTATCACCCTTAATGCAATAGATATGTACCTTTTTCTGTATAACCTCTTTATTCTTGCAAGTAAATCAGCTGCATGCACAATTCTGAGTACTTCAAACTTAATGTAGCACTAGATACTGAGGAAATAAGGCTGACTCAGGGATCCTTTTGTACTCATATGGGTAAAAACCTGACTGACAAGTAAACAGGCCCAGTAGAACAGGTATTTCCAGAAAAAACCAGCCTATCCCATATCCCAGTGCAGCAGTGTTATGAGGAGAACAAGGTGTGATCCCATAAACAAAGCTCAACTTAGCAATTGGGAGTGTCAAACACCACTGTAGGCCAGCCAGTTCAATTAGGGATGTGTGTGTGTGTGTGTGTGTGTGTGTGTGTTTCACTGTGGTGTGAGTGGGTGTGTAATAAGAAAGCAAATCCTTAGAGTACTATGCATGCCATCAGAGGAATTTCGTGTGGTTTAATTTTTAGCTAGCTACTGCATGCATGCATGCATTAGAAGCATTGGGGCCACTTGTATGTGAGTCTGATTCACTTTTTTCAGTTGATTCCAAAACAGTCTGCATCTATACTTGATACCAACATAGATACTCTGAACAGCTTGGACATTCCCAATGAAGATAAATAATAGTCATCATGACATTTGGTCAATAAACCAGTATTATTGTTATTATAACTACTTCTTTGCTGCACCACTAAGACTGAGGTACAAAATATAGAACAGGACAAATAGAAGCATATTGAGGAAGAAGTTTTAAAGTCTTTGAACAAGTTCTAAGTTCAATAGGGATCTATAGGCTATCATCACCCTCAGCAGACTCAATATCCACACCAGGTTCACTGCACCTCTGACCCTTAAACCAACCGACACAGTTAGAGGGATAACCTTCTTTCAACAGAGTCATTATCATTTATCGGTCTAGTCCAGGATTGTATATTCTAGTATTATACTCAACTGAGCTTTTTATGTTTGTTTGTTTGTTTGTTTGTTTTTTGTTTATTCAAGTTAAACAATCAGTTTCTATGCATGAGCATACAGGTGTGGCACAGGAGGGCAAATAATGGACAGTCACCTCGCTAAAAAAAATGATGATAAAAAGAAAATATGTTAGTATGATAAGTGAATTAAAAGCTGACATTGTATAAGGAGAGGAATGTTTTACTTGGCATAGCTAGGTATCTAGCTATAGCTACTGAGATATAAAAATGAAAGCTAATTACCAAATATTATTGTACCAGATAACCTTGAAAAAAGTTAGTATAAAATTATAGTGATGCTGCATTCTACATTCCATGGTTTTGTTGAAGTAAAATGCAGTAGTCACAGGGTTAATTGCAGGTCAAAGGTCACGGGGCTTCTCATTGCATAGTGGGATTCAATACAAACTCTACGTGCGCGTGTCACCATAGATAATGCAGGGGCCTACATTATCTATGGTGTCACCGTTTCTTGTTCGCGCGCCCAAGTTCAGTGCTTTCAGTCTAAAGAGCAGAATTGATGTTTTTGCCTACAAGTAACAACTTTGTCAAATCTAACATAGATTGAAAGATAAGCCTATTTTTGAATAGATAAGCCTAGTTATGAGTTTAACAAGTACAAAAAACATTAGATATGGAATGTAAACATAGGAATGGCCAAATCGTAAAAAAGTGAGCAAACAAGATAGGAATGCTGGTCAGATTGAGCCAGGAGTTCATTTCACTGTGTCACCTATGTTCATATCTCTACTGAACTCAATGACATTGTAGACACAGGAATGAACTCGCTCAATCTGACCAGCATTCCTATCTTGTTTGCTCACTTTTTTACGATTTGGCCATTCCTATGTTTACATTCCATTTCTAATGTTTTTTGTACTTGTTTGTTCTATTTTTTTGAAATAATTGTTTATAATATCAGTATAATACAGTTTTTAGCCTGAGCAGAGAACTTGATCCCGGCTACAGTACAGTCATGCCTTTTACACAGCTGAAACACTGAAATCCCAAGTTGAATCTGATCTTGTTAGCTATAGATAACTTCCCTACTGAAGAACTGAGCACAGAGAACGAGAAAATAGGACAGAGCTTGGAGTACTACTTGTGACGGGCATCTTGCAATGATAAATTCCAAATAACGCACACTTGAATATGGAAAGGGTCGTTAAGCTAGCTAGCTTATGAATAATTTATGGTTTACAAAATAATGGCTGCCATACAGAGAAAGCGCTTTTCGTCTTGTATTGAGCCACTCGACGAGTGACACAGAAAACCGATGCCAAAAGCGAATGAATACCAAGTTTATTCGTTCAAGAATTAGCTTCTATAAGTGTACAGTCTTCGAGAAAAGCCGTAACATAACAGAAGAAGAAGAAGAAGAAGATGGAGAAAACTGGAGGTTTGGCATATTTTAGTTAGATATTTTAGCGACGGTTTTAGGCCATGTTTTTGGGCTTGTTAGAAAGAGAATGAACTAAATAGTAGCTTGAGAAGCCTTTTAGTGCCAAGCGCCCGGTTTTTGCAGAGTTATTAGCGTGAATATTTGTATTGCGCTAATGGGCCATCCGTGCCATTCCTATGTACCCAGTACTACCGTACTGGGAATAAGGGGTGGCGACTTCCCTATGCACTGTACTTGCATCTGCGATCACGGTCAAAATAACTGTCAACGGTCAAAGCGAGATTTTACTGCTGGTCAACGGTCAAAATAGAATTCAAAATGGTCTAATTGGTAAAGGTCGTCACATATGCTGTCATACAGCTCAACGCCTACAGTCACGTCAAGCTCGAATTCCAAGGGTCAAACTGCAATTTTCGCACAGTCAAATTTTGACCGCAGATGAAATACAGTAGAGATGAAAATGTGGCACTAAATGCAGGAATGATTCCAATGACCTTTGACCCAGGTACTTTCCTGCGTTTAGATGGCCAACAGAGCTGTGGCTATATGCAGGAATGTTTCCATGACCTTTGACCCGGGCTGTGACCATGCAGGAATGTTTCCATTGCATGCAATATGGTTGTTTTTCTGTCCAGGTTGTGGAAATACTGCCTGCCCTCCATGGCCCTAAGCAACTTGAGCTACAGCTACACTGAATCAATAAATCACTTCAAGATGAAGCTTCTTAATTATGAATACACAATACAACACATCTATAAATTATTATAACCGTGCATAGTTACAAGAGATGAATATTTTCTTCTTCAAGTTCACTTCCAAAGTGAGCTTTACTGTGGCTTATAGTAGCTCAGTGCTGAGTCGTTACAACTGAAGATACAAGTACCAAGTAGCACTGTCACAGTAATGACATGCATAATAGATACTGGGGCAATGTTAACAAAATGTTGCAGTCAAAATTAATGGTCATAAACTATAGCTAGGAGACTATAATATTCAACACTGAAACTGATATTGAAATAAACTTGGTACTGGGTGGTTGGTGCTGTCTACAACTTCAGCTTGCTGCCAGACAATCCTTTTCTTTATTGCCTACCATAGCCTCTTGCATGGTACAGCTACCTACAATTCACTGAATGCTAAGACATTTGAAAAATTTCATATGCACAACAGCATAATTTGCCAGTCAGCATGCTAGCTAGAGGGTTGCTGTTTGAATCATGAATTGATATTCTCACTGTTTATGGCTTATTTGTATGCTATTATGATAATCTTTAAGCATATAAAGTTTTATCATACCAATACTAAGACACAGACTTAAGAGAGGAGCCATGCTTCCACACCTCCCCCTGTCCAGCCATTTTATACTCCCTGAAGGTCAAAGGTCATTTTCCTGCATTTAGTCACTTTGAGATGAAAGTCACCTCCCCTTGGTTTAATTCACTCTAATGTGGCTCAGGACTACTCAGGGGGTGGCAACTCCCATATGTTCCGTACTTGGAGCTATAGTCTGGGCACTAGACCCTTCCTTTCTTTCCTTTTCTTCCCGCCTATTCTCCACCTCCTAGCAAGAAAGGTTGTGGTGTCCAGACTAACTTAGAGTTGTGACCGCGGTCAAGATCTTGACCCTTCCGTTGACCATGGCTAAAATTTGATTTTGACCGGCACTTAGTTATACCTATAGAGTAGGCGGGGCAATTATGAGACATGTAACTTTATTGCTTAATAACTCCTTAAGCGTTTAACTGCAATGTGTCAAATTTTATACTGAGATAAATTACTACCCACTTGACATGGACTTAGGTTTATATCTCTTTGATCAAGTAAACTTCGACAATAACAAACACTACTGTACTGCACCCTATTTTTTACACATATGAGACGGTACATAGGTTATGAGACACCTAGTTTTCACCACATTTCTCACAGTAATACATGCTGGAAATACTTTTCTTAGTTAAGAACAATTAATTATTATTAAAACTTATTATTTTTTATAGATAAGCACATAATATTATACACAAATATACTTTGTTTAGCTTTGAAATTCACCACACTGGTCACAATAAAAAATGCTCGGAATGCTTTTTTTAGTTGAAAAACTATGGCATGAGAAGCACAACCACTGGTCACAACCATCACAACATATCCAAAAGTTATTTTTATGTATTTCTTCACCGAACATCTTCCCACAGCTTCCACACTGTCCATTATCTTCTTCAGAATCTACGTCTTCAATCTCAGAGTCCAACTTTCTTTCCTGTTTCTTCTTTTCCTTTTCTACCTTCTTTCTATCTCTCTCTTCTTGTCTTTGTTTGGCCTTGTTTTCTCGTTCCAGCTTCTTTCTCTCCTTCTCTTCTTGTCTTTCCTTTGCTTTCCTTTCTCGATCCAGTTTCTTTCTCTCTTTCTCTTCTTGTCTTTCCTTCGCTTTCTGTTCTCTCTCTAGTTTTTTTTCTTCTTTCAATCTGTTGGCCTCAGCTTTGGCTCTTTCGTTTTCTTTCAGTTCTTCAAGAACAGAGGGGTCTGTGATTTCTTTAGCTTTGTCATTGATAGCTTTTCTTCTGCGACCTTTAGCAGGCGGTGGTTGAGGCAGTACCAACAGTTCATTAAGAACTTCTTCTGAACTTGGTAGAGAAGCTGAAGCAGGTGTTGAAGCTGTGGTAACATTGGTACTGATAGAACTTGCGTGGCTTGACACTGAAACTGCAGACAGAGAGGGAGACGTTGAAGTTATTACACTGCTGATAGAGTTTGACACACTCTCAGAACTTGGATGATATGCATTTTTCCAAGCCAAATAGGTAGGGTCCTCAATATCATAGCCCTCTGCATACCTTTCTTCAAATTTTGAAATCTGCTCAGGAGAGAAAGTTGGAGTTGGAGGTGTTGATTTCAATAGTGCTTGTGAAGGAGCAAGCTGTCTGTCACTGACTTGTCCAGGGTTGAAGGGATATATGCCTGCCTTTTTGAACCCACTAAGAATATTTAAAGGTGTGTGAGATTGTACGATTGCACTTCCAACTAAAGAAGCCAAAACATCTTCTGTTACTACTCGCCCAGGATTACTTGCCATATACTGATGACAAACCTTAGAGAAAAACGATTTAAACGATTTGAAAACCCCAACGTCAAGGGGTTGCAAAATATGTGATGTATGTGAAGGGAGACAAAGAAGATGTATATCATGCAATCTTGCATGTTCAATCACATCAATAGTCACATGTGACCCGTGGCCATCTAACACAAGTAGCACAGGCCTTGGAGTTGGAATTACTTCAACAAATAACTTGAACCACTCAAAGAAAAGTTCCTTGGTAATCCAACCATTCTCACTTACATGGAAAGTTGTACCGGGATAAGCTCCCTCTCTCATCTTCTCAGGGACTGGCCGCTTCCTTGGATAAACCATGAATGGAGCAATAACTTGGCCACTGGCAGAAACACAAGCAAGAGTAGTATGCGTCTTCCCTTTATCTGCAACAGTGATTGAAGACACATTGCGTCTGCCCATGCGAGCAATGACCTTAGACGGCTTATGAACAATAGTGACACCAGTTTCGTCTGCATTAAATATTTGGTTTGGCTTAGAAATCAAATTTAGTCTATTAATATTGCTCCAAGCTTAGCAAAAAAGTCATCTATGGTTTCTTTGTTCCCACATACAGCACGAGCATATGACAGTGACTGAGGAGTACGAAGCGTAAGAACAGCTTGGCGAGACATAAACCCCTCGTACCAACCTCTGCCAGCATGACCACTTTGAAAGGGGTGTTTTCGTCCAGTCTTTTCAACTATTGCAAATGCCATGGCCATTATGCCTTCTCGGGTTAGGCCAAAGCCCATATCAGCCATTTTAATGCAGTATTCTGCTAAACTAGCTTCCTCTTCACTGGTTAGAACTGTTGTTGGTCCAGGTTTACAATTAAGTGGCACAATGCCTTCCACACGTCTTCTCAGTGTTTCGACAAGGTACATTATGCTCTCTTGCAGCTTGTCGTAAGCCCATAGACTCATTCTTGACAGCCTCGCAAGCTTTAGCCATATTTTCTGCAAGCCACTGTTTCCTTTGTACTTTCTGAGATGCCATGGATAAATGATGAACTGCAAACTAAGAAAATGAAGTTTAGAAGGTAGTTTACAGCCTTAACAATGCAAGAAACAAAGAAGAACTCACATACCTGTTCACTTCGAACACGCGGTCTACTAGTGTGCCTCAATTAGAAGAGATTTGAACTGGACATGGGAATGGGTCCAGTTGACCTTTGAACCGAGCAAAGCTGCATAGATATGGAAGTGTAGCTTTGCAAGAATAAGGCCCTTTTTGAGTACTATTTTGTGTAAAAGTTTCATAGGGAAAACTCTAAGTGTCTCATAATACCTACTGTCCCACAATAGTCCCATTTACTCTACACTAAAGCAAAAAATAAAATAAGAAAAAAAACACACCACATCCCTTCTTGTTTGTTTATATTTGTGTTGTTCATTCCACATGCACACACACTCTCAGTGCCATTAAGGTTCCGAGATATTGTTTGCATTTAATTAAACGAAACGAAATTTTCAGTATCAGTAAAGTTCAAAATGGCGGAGATATGGTTTTGACGTCAAACATAGCCATATATAAGGCAGTTTATCTTTGCTCTAGTGCTTTCAGAGCTTGTTTTTTATACCGACTAAAGACTGGCGAAGAGTTTTTGTGGAATACTGCTTCGTAAAATGAACGAAACACTCGTACAGTGAGCAGACCAGACCTCAGCGTGATCAACAAACTTCACTATATTTCCCAAACAAGTAAGCGATTTTTAAAAAAAATATTCGCTAAACCCTCACAATTAGTATTTACGGTTGGATTTCTGCGTGTCTGCCTTGATTCACTCCACAAAGCCTACTGTTGCAAATATTTGACATCAAAAAATTGCTAAATTTTGAGCTCTTCATTTTAGTTAGCTAAACTTTTGCTGATTAACAACCAAATTCAGCCTAGAGTAGTATAAATTATAGCTGAACTAGTGTGTAAAATCTTGGCACTGTGCAATGAGCAGTTTTTGCTATAAATTATACTGAATAATGTGCAATGCGGTCTTGCAATTAATTTGCCTGTACCCCGGAACCTTAAGGCCTGGGTCAGGTTAAGGTAACTAATTTAGAAAAAAAAAAATATTATTAAAAAAAAATAATTATGCAAAATTGAAATAACTTAATGGAGTATGTTATCACCATGAAAACATAGGTGAATAATCTTGCATCTATCCTAGCTGAACATTTTGGAAAAAAATTGTGTCATCTGACCTCATTAATATTCATAAAATTAATAATTTAATTAAATGGTCAAGAAGAACTGTTGCCATGGCAACCAAATTTTGTCCAATTAATTGTCTAACTAATCATACTTCAAATCTCCATGGGAATAGCAA
This sequence comes from Tethya wilhelma, assembly GCA_964030475.1. NCBI lineage: Eukaryota > Metazoa > Porifera > Demospongiae > Tethyida > Tethyidae > Tethya > Tethya wilhelma. Next base: position 11,490,741 of record CAXIPT010000001.1, on the reverse strand, counting down.
GATATAATGCACACCTGCCGATTTCTCCTTCTCGGTTGTATATCATCAACCAATCAACAAATTTTTTCCCCATGAGGTTTATGATAATAATTATCTCTTGTGAAAGTTTGGTTGCCATAGCAACTAATTAACTTGACCGTTTTTTTATTCGTGAGTCTGGGTGTTTTACTGAAAACTCATTAAATACATGAATTTAATCATTTAGACATAACCAACTGTCAACACCACTACATGCTATTCGTCTCAAAGCCCCTCCTCATGTTAAAGCAAATTTACCACCTTCTGATGCTGATCTCAGTGACTGCAGCAGTAACTCTGGTAGCCAGTCAGATCTAAACATACCTGACAATGCAACAGTGGAATTTTCTATAATTAATGGAAAACCAGGCCTTAATGTGACCACATCAAGTACCCACAGCTGGACACCAGTTGCTGCACGTACTCGAACCAAGTCTAAGTTAATATAGTAATAGTGTACCTATATACAGGCTACTATTTTAGTATAGTTGTCCTTTAGCAAAGTACTATCAACCCACAATTCATCTTGTATACCATCATTCTTCATGATCACGCCACATAACTAAATTCCAGTGTCTTGTACTTTGTTATAAAGCAATAATAATAATAATAATAATAATAATAATAAAATTTTAGTTACCTGAAAAAAATAAGTTTATATTTTCTAATGATATCAAAATATTTTGGATATACCTTTTCACATGCTGTAAAATGAGGATTGCATTAGGTAATTTTTTAGTGACATTTCTACTGACCCGGGCCTTAAGTGCGCAGAGCTGTCGGAGTTCTTTTGTCCTGTCAACACCATATTTCTTGTTGTTTATATTGTTCATTCCATACGCACACACACTGTCGGAGTTCTCTTGTCTTGTCCACACCATGTTTCTTGTTGTTTATGTTTGTGTTGTTCATTCCAAACGCACACACTCTGTTGGAGTTCTCTTGTCCTGTCCACAACATGATAAGTACTTACTATACACCCCACATATTTCTTGTTTATATTTGTGTTGTTCATTCTACATGCACACACACTGTCGGAGTTCTCTTGTCCTGTGTGTACACACCATGGAACAGAACGATCTCTGCTTTACAACTGTGCTGAACTCCAATTCTGTTGTATTACAAGTAGAAAAAACATTAGAAATGTAATTCCCAGTACGGTAGTACTGGGTACATAGGAATGGCACGGATGGCCCATTAGCGCAATACAAATATTCACGCTAATAACTCTGCAAAAAAATGAGCGCTTGACACTAAAAGGCTTCTAAAGCTACTATTTAGCTCTTTCTCTTTCTAACAAGCCTAAAAACATGGCCTAAAACCATCGCTAAAGTACCAAACTAAAATATGCCAAACCTCCAATTTTCTCCATCTTCTTCTTCTTCTTCTTCTATCTTGATACAACTTTTCTCAAAAAACACTCACTTTCAGAAGTTGATTCTTGAACGAATAGACGTGGTTTCTTTGTCTTCAGGTCCTTTTGGCATCGTTTTTTCATGTCTCTCATTGAGTCGCTAGATACAAGGCGAAAAGCGCCTTCTCCATATGGCAGCCATTAATTTCCACACTCATGCATAATTCATAAGCTACTTGAAAATTCAAAATGACGACCCTTTTCCAGATAGACAAGTGTACGTTATTTGGAATTCGAGTATTCGCTGCTTCCTGAAGATTTCTAGTTGTGCTGAACTCTCTGTAACATTTCAGTCTTCAATATTTACGAGGTGAATACTTTGTTACACTTATATGTCTAGTTTTGACTATAAGAAGATGAGAAAGCCAATAAAATAATTTGTTAGAATCTAAGAAACAGCTCCAGCCTCCTGAGACGCTTTCAGTACTTTTATACTGCCATGCTGATAGCAAAAATTATAATGTCCCTTGCTGATAGTGTACAAGTAACTACCATATACACGCAAACTCAAATATGATTCGTAGAATTATGAAAAAATGAGAACAAACAAGTAAAAAAAAACATTGGAAATGTATTGAGACATAGGAATGGTTAAATCGTAAAAAGAAAGCAAACAAGATGGAATGGCTGTTTGAGTGTGTAAAGAATTATTCCTATGGGCAACATGAGGTACTCAACATGGGAAGAGAGTACTACATGCAGCCCACACAGGAAGAATTCTGCACACACTCAAACAGCCATTCCATCTTGTTTGCTTTCTTTTTACGATTTAACCATTCCTATGTCTCAATACATTTCCAATGTTTTTTTTTACTTGTGAGAACATAGGAATGGCCAAATCGTAAAAAGTAAGCAAACAAGATAGGAATGGTGGTCGGATTGAGTGAAGAGTTCATTTTGTGTGTCTCAATTATGTTCATATCCCTAGCTCAATGACATAGTGGACACAGGAATGAACTCTTCTCTCAATCTGACCACCATTCCTATCTTGTTTGCTTACTTTTTACGATTTGGCCATTCCTATGTTCTCATTACATTTCTAATGTTTTTTCTACTTGTTTGCTCTATTTTTTTCTGAATAATTAATATTTAGTATGTACCCTAGCAAATTCTCTAAAGCAACTAATAGCTATGGTGGAGTTTTGTATCCAGTTACTGAGTACAGTATATAGTAGTGGGAATAGCAGAATCTGTCACAAAATATTTAAATTCTAAATAACGCACACTTGTATATGTGGAAAGGGTCGTCAACTTGAGTTTCGAATAGCTAATGAATTATTCATGAGTTGTATCTTACCTGCACGAATATTAATATCTGCTGATCCCATTGCCGTCCCAGAACAAAACTCGTGGGATACAAAGCTAACTAGCCAAGTAATCTGCTCAGCAAAATTTGACAAAATCAAAGAATCCCTTTTTTCAAATCGCTTATTTCAGTTTAGTGGTTAATTACAAATAAATTAGATTAATTTAATTAATTTAATTAAGCATATCTCTGGAAAGCTTGTTTAATGTACTTTCAGAAAATCTTTATCCTACTCAGTGAAATGTTTGTATAGAAAAGTTATAACCACTTAAAGATGGTGAGGTCAAGTAAAATGTACAAAAATTTTTCATTTTTGCATACCTCTAAACCTGAAACCATACAAAATCAGGGCGTAAAATTTTACCAGAGTTAATCACTTATGGTAAGGTATGTGCACACCAAGTTTCGGCAAAATCTGAAAGGGGTGTCGATTTTGTTGGGTGATTTGACATGGAATGACCCATTTACGGTTGGATTTCTGCGTGTCTGCCTTGATTCACTCCACAAAGCCTACTGTTGCAAATATTTGACATCAAAAAATTGCTAAATTTTGAGCTCTTCATTTTAGTTAGCTAAACTTGTGCTGATTAACAACCAAATTCAGCCTAGAGTAGTATAAATTATAGCTGAACTAGTGTGTAAAATCTTGGCACTGTGCAATGAGCAGTTTTTTGCTAAAAATTATACTGAATAATGTGCAATGCGGTCTTGCAATTAATTTGCCTGTACCCCGGAACCTTAAGGCCTGGGTCAAGTTAAGGTAACTAATTAAGAAAAAAAATTATTATTAAAAAAAATAATTATGCAAAATTGAAATAACTTAATGGAGTGTTATCACCATGAAAACATAGGTGAATAATCTTGCATCTATCCTAGCTGAACATTTTGGAAAAAAATTGTCATCTGACCTCATTAATATTCATAAATTTAATAATTTAATTAAGTGGTCAAGAAGAACTGTTGCCATGGCAACCAAATTTTGTCCAATTAATTGTCTAACTAATCATACTTCAAATCTCCATGGGAATAGCAAGATATAATGCACACCTGCCGATTTCTCCTTCTCGGTTGTATATCATCAACCAATCAACAAATTTTTTTCCCCATGATGTTTATGATAATAATTATCTCTTGTGAAAGTTTGGTTGCCATAGCAACTAATTAACTTGACCGTTTTTTTATTCGTGAGTCTGGGTGTTTTACTGAAAACTCATTAAATACATGAATTTAATCATTTAGACATAACCAACTGTCAACACCACTACATGCTATTCGTCTCAAAGCCCCTCCTCATGTTAAAGCAAATTTACCACCTTCTGATGCTGATCTTAGTGACTGCAGCAGTAACTCTGGTAGCCAGTCAGATCTAAACATACCTGACAATGCAACAGTGGAATTTTCTATAATTAATGGAAAACCAGGCCTTAATGTGACCACATCAAGTACCCACAGCTGGACACCAGTTGCTGCACGTACTCGAACCAAGTCTAAGTTAATATAGTAATAGTGTACCTATATACAGGCTACTATTTTAGTATAGTTGTCCTTTAGCAAAGTACTATCAACCCACAATTCATCTTGTATACCATCATTCTTCATGATCACGCACATAACTAAATTCCAGTGTCTTGTACTTTGTTATAAAGCAATAATAATAATAATAATAATAATAATAATAAAATTTTAGTTACATGAAAAAAATAAGTTTATATTTTCTAATGATATCAAAATATTTTGGATATACCTTTTCACATGCTGTAAAATGAGGATTGCATTAGGTAATTTTTTAGTGACATTTCTACTGACCCGGGCCTTAAGTGCGCAGAGCTGTCAGAGTTCTTTTGTCCTGTCAACACCATATTTCTTGTTGTTTATATTGTTCATTCCATACACACACACACTGTCGGAGTTCTCTTGTCTTGTCCACACCATGTTTCTTGTTGTTTATGTTTGTGTTGTTCATTCCACACGCACACACACTGTTGGAGTTCTCTTGTCCTGTCCACACCATGATAAGTACTTACTATACACCCCACATATTTCTTGTTTATGTTTGTGTTGTTCATTCCACACGCACACACACTGTTGGAGTTCTCTTGTCCTGTCCACACCATGATAAGTACTTACTATACACCCCACATATTTCTTGTTTATATTTGTGTTGTTCATTCTACATGCACACACACTGTCGGAGTTCTCTTGTCCTGTGTGTACACACCATGGAACAGAACGATCTCTGCTTTACAACTGTGCTGAACTCCAATCCTGTTGTATTATTTATCTGTTCTGAGTGTCTCTCCGTTGTACTATAAGCACAGTTTCCCCTACCGCAGTTTCTGTTTTACAAAACTATAAGCATCAACAGAACGCTAAGAACACTCACGCTTGAAATCCAGAGGCTTTCTTAGATTCTCTATATACACATTTTTTAATTTATGCATTATAGTTACGTAGATTACGTTCTCACCTAACCAAAAATGGTGTCAAAAAAATTGCTCATTATAAGTGATGCATATGCTCTTAGCCAACCAAATCCTGCACAAGATGGACAAACTGGTGATCAAAGCTCTTGTAAAGTTGTTAGACCTTAGCCATAAGTAAAGCGGTTGGTCATTATCTCACCAAACGTATTTCCCAGAAAAGCTACATATCGGAAGTCATATCTCTGCACCTAAAGGTTGCTATGACAACATATTAAGTCTTGTTATAGAGTTATCACCAATATTAATGATTATCGAAAAAAGATGGCTTTATTTAGGAATTATGCATGCATAATCCAAAAATGGTGAATTCTACTCTATAGACTGCAAGCACTGTACAGCTGTCATTTTTTTTCTAAACACTGACCTGCCTTGGAAGTTAGTGTTTTTTGTAGTAAATTTTCTAGAAGTGATTGTTTATATGGCAGTTATATCCTATCTATTCAATTCTGTAACTAGCTGTTTATGTCGCCAAAAGTCCCTCAAATTGAATATATCTCGAGTACTGCATGTTGAGCAAGCCTGGCATTACCGTTTTTCTCCTCAGTTGGGCGCTATGACGAACAAATACGTGTGTCACAGTCGAAAGCTGACCAGGAAAGTTGGAGTTTGTAGAGGAAATCTGAAGGAGTAGGTAGAAAGTCTGTTGTTGAAGGAGCGAAAAATTTTACAGCCAACAGAAGAGTGGTTCTGTAAACCATCTCTGCAGCAGTAGAAAAAAATGTTTTTTTTTGAGAGCTGTTCGTATGCCTAATGGAATGAGTGGAGCCTTGAGAGCGGTTTTGAGTTGTCGATGGAATCTTTCTACCATACCATTAGATTGAGGACGGTTCTAGAGTGAGGTTTGGCATATTTTAGTTAGGCCATATTTTTAGGCTTGTTAGAAAGAGAATCAGCTAAAAAGTAGCTTTGGAAGCCTTATAGTGCCAAGTGCTCATTTTTTGCAGAGTTATTAGCATGAATATTTGTATTGCGCTAATGGGCCATCCGTGCCACTCCTATGTACCCAGTACTACCGTACTGGGAATGCATAATTTGCTGTTATAATAATATGTAACAAGCAAACAAACAAACTGGATAACCAAACACTAAGACATATAATGTTCATACGTAACCACTCTAAAAATATGTTATCTTCATCTGTACATATGAACATAATTGTGTTAGAACTCTCAAGTGCAGACTATAAAATACACATTTAATCTTAGATTCTGTGCAAGTTAAATAAAAGGGTTCAATGCACACACAAATGAACTAAACAGACTGTATGTGCACTGTAGTTTTTCATCTGATTTTATATATTCCAGGAGTCCAATAGCATTCACAGTACAATGATATTTTTGGATATTAAAGTAGTGTATGGTGTGTATGTGTGTGTGTGTAGTAGTAGTAGTTAGGGCGAGCCCCACATGGTCTTTGAAACTGGTAAAATTTCTGCTTGTTTGTTTGTTTGTACACGGTCGACACTTTCCGTATATTCAAATTTTTCGAACGGTAATATGCAGTCCAGTTTACGTCACAAAAATATTGAAATTTGGAATTGCACAATATATACACGTACACGTGGCTGGCATAGATCTTGAGAGAGCGAAAGAGAAAGGAGACTCGACGCAGAGACAACGCTGCGCAGACCACTCACAAGGAGCCGGACTGTCAGAGCTCAAATTGAAACCAAATTATAGACTACTCCTGAGGCTGAGAGAGCCTCGTCTAGAGCTGAAGCATCTGAGCAGACACTGCCACGGGGACACTACTCCTCAGTGAGAGATACCGTCTCTTGAAGCAGACCTAGAGAGACTACACCTCATGCAGACTATGACTCCATGCTAGCCAAGCCTCTCACACTTGCTCCGCCCATGAGCGATGGCCAAATTGCTCTTCAACACTGCTGAGAAAACTTCCTAGCTAATCAGCTAATTGACAAATATTTCACATTGACACTGACATTCTGACAGATATCGTCTTCTTCTCAATCAAGAAATGCTGCCTCGTGACCTCTTTATACCCGGCATCTAGGTATAGATATATAAAACAGAATCAACTTGATGTATCTTATAGCAACTGGAAAGGAGACTCTCAAAGTGTAGTACATCGGCACCAGAGGGAAGCCACTCAACACAAATATGCGATGGAGAGTGCTTCATATCGATCTACAACTGTCAGCACATGCACCCTGGAGATGCCTATATTGTAATTGTAATTGTAATTGTAATAGAACACGCCAACAGAAGGCGCAAAAAGACAAACAAACATTCACAAACACAAAACAAAAACATTAATATATTATATACTTGACCGTTAACGACCTAGCTACTCAGTGTAGTTAAGGCAGGTGTGATAACTTGAAAGTTGAAAGTTGAATAAAGTTCTTGACAATTTTAGCTAAGAAATCACAAGCTTAAATACTAAATGAAAACCACAAAACAGGAAGAAATGTAAAAGGTGCTAGACATTACCAAGTAAGGTAAAAGTAAGAATGTAAACATGCCTTGCACAACACGGGAAAAATATCTATAGGAAATTTCATATATATTCAGCAAAAGAAATGAGCTCAACCTAACTCTATGGTAAAAAAGTAACCACTAGTTCTAGAAAGTTCTAAATTACAAAATTACTAAAATAATATTAAGACATGCATTACAATAACATTACAACATCATTACATCAGTCATTACACTTCCTCCCCCTTAAGTTTGAACTTAATATCCAGGAGTAAAACGATCAGGAGGATGTTACACTCTTGTTGAGCGTCGAGGTTGATAACTGGTTTGCTCAGAACGGTCAGAAGTATATACATCCACTGTTACTGGTTGTGGAGGTGTAGGTACATCAACAGTTCATCCGACTCATGATTTGGAGGTGAAGAAGTGTCCTGAGCGTAACGAACACGGAGGTGTTCAATATGCCTGTGAACGTTGCGTCCATCTTGTAGTTGGATAGAGAATGACATTGGTCCAAATTTCTCTGTGACGGTTCCAGGTAGCCACTTGTTTCCAGCTGGGAAGTCACGAGCAAACACTGCATCTCCGATATTAAAGTCTCGTTCTTAAGCAGTTTGGTCATGATTCTTCTTTTGCTTCTGTTGTTGCTTAGCTACCTTCTGAGCAATACTATATGCTTTAGTGTATCCAGCTGTGAGCGAGGGCGTCTTCCAAGAAGTAATTCAGCTGGTGAAATGCCGTTTGTAGTATGGGGGGTTATTCTATAGCAGAAAAGAAATAGAGAAAGACGAGTTTCCAAGCTTCCAGAACTGATTTTCTTTAGGCGCTCCTTGAAAGTCTGTACAGCCATCTTCGCTAAGCCATTGGTTGCTGGGTGGTAGGGTGCTGAAGTGACATGACGTATTGAATTCTTTTGTGTGAACTCTTGGAACTCTGTGCTTGTGAAGACTGTCCCATTGTCTGTAACCAACATTTCTGGGATACCATGCGTAGCAAATAACTTGCGTAACTTGTCGATGGTGATGCTTGAAGTAGCTGCGCTAACAGGTTCCACCTCCATCCATTTGGAGTGAGCATCTACCACCACTAGGAACATTTTACCTTGAAAAGGTCCTGCATAATCTGCATGTAATCGAACCCATGGTCGCTGTGGCCACGGAGTGGAGCTGTAGGTGGCGAATGACAGTTAGTTTGGCATTCAAAGAGAGATTTCACCTTGTCTTCTATATCGGTGTCTATCTTTGGCCACCACACATAACTTCTGGCAAGTGCCTTCATTCGATTCACTCCTGGATGACTTTCATGTAGCAGTTCCATGACCTGTTGTCTCTCTGCTTCAGGAATAATGACTCAGTTTCCCCACAGTACACACCCATCCTGACAGCTTAACTCGTCCTTACGATGTTGGTAGGGCTGCATAGCTTGGTCATCAGTGAGCTGCCATCCAAGGTCATGTACTTTGGAAAGTGTAGGATCCCGGTTTGTCCACAATTTAATCTGTTGAGCATTTACAGGAGACGCATTTAGCGTGTCCATCAGCAGAACGGTGTCTCCTGGCTGAGGAACTTCTGTCAGAGCCTCTGAGAGGGGAAGCCTGCTTAGCACATCTGCATTGGCATGTTCTTTACCAGGCTTGTATTGGATAGTATAGTCATATGCTCCCAAAGTGAGTGCCCAGCGTTGGATCCGTGCGGAAGCCATCTGTGATACTGGTCGGTGCTCGCTAAACAAGTGCTGTAAAGGCTTGTGGTAAGAAATGATGGTGAACTTACGCCCGAAAAGGTATTGGTGGAATTTTTTTGCACCAAACACTATAGCCAGCCCTTCCTTGTCCAATTGAGCATATTTGCTTTCAGCTGGAGCTAGCGATCGGGAAGCATACGCCACAGGCCGTTCAGACCCATCTTCAAACTTGTGAGAAAGCACTGCTCCCAGTCCATATGGCGAGGCATCGCATGAGAGAATCAACTCTTTGCTGGAATCAAAATGAGCAAGAAAATCAACTGATGTGAGCAGTAACTTAGCTTCTTCGAATGCTTTTTCTTGGGATGGTCCCCATGCCCATCTGCTCTTCTTCTGCAGCAAACTGTAAAGGGGTGCAAGCGTTGTTGAAAGCTGTGGGAGAAATTTGCCATAGTAGTTAACTAGGCCCAGAAATGATTGGAGTTGGGAGACATCCTTGGGAGTGGGTGCTTCTACCACTGCCCTAACTTTTTCCTCGGTAGGGTGGAGCCCTTTTTCGGTAATGCGGTGTCCCAGGTACTCCACTGCTGAAAGTAGAAAAGCACACTTGTGTTGTTTCAGGCGAAGACCAGCCTTCTCCAGTCTGTCCAAAACTTTCTCCAGATTAGACAGATACTCTTCGGTGGTGCGTCCTGTTACAAGAATGTCGTCCAAGTACACACATACGCCAGGAAGTCCTTGCAGGATGTTGTCCATGGCCCTTTGAAAAATGGCTGGTGCTGACGAGACCCCAAATGGTAGGCGATTGTACTGGAACAGGCCCTTCTGCGTGTTGATGGTCACCAATTGCTTGGATGCATCATCCAGGGGTAACTGTTGGTAGGCGTGTGCAAGATCAAGTTTGGAAAAATGCTTACCACCAGCCAAGATCAAGTTTGGAGAAATGCGCTAAGGATGCTAGTAGGTCATCTATCCGAGGCAAGGGGTAGGTGTCCAGCTTTGCTGCTCTGTTGACTGTCACCTTGTAGTCCCCACAGATTCGTATTGAACCATCTTTCTTGAGAACTGGAACAATGGGGGCCGCCCAGTTGGAAAATTCCACTGGTTCGATGATTCCTTCTTGCTCAAGGCGCTCCAGTTCTTTCTCTACCTTCTGGCGGAGAGCAAAGGGTACTGTTCTTGGTCTGAAAAATCTTGGCTGCTGTTCCTTGTCGATGTATATGTTGGCCGTCATCCCTTTTATGGTGCCCAGTTCATCCCTGAAAACATCGGAGTGCTTGTCCAGTATCTCCTGTAGTGTGAAAGATGAACGCACCTGATGCAACTTTTCCCAATCAAGACGAATTGTCTGTAGCCAGTCTCGTCCCAGCAAACTTGGTCCAGTTCCTGCCACCACCAACAACTTGAGAGGTTCTGTCTGTTCCTTGTAGGTTACATCCACCTGAATGGTTCCCAAGACTGAGATGCTCTCACCAGTGTAGGTCTTCAATGAGATTGTTGTCTGCCCCAGTGGTGGGGCTTGCTGTTCTTCCTAAAGCTGTCTGTAGGTTGCTTCGGAAATGAGTGAACTGGTAGCACCTGTGTCCACTTCCATCTCTGTCTTGGAGTTGTTAAGGCTGATTGTGACCACCAGCGGACTTCCTCGGTCCTCTTGTGTATGGTAAATCTTGTAGCTGTCATCGGGGACGTCCTCTGGAGTTGCTTTAGTAACTTGATGAGTGCGGCGATCCGTCTTGGTAGGCTGTGAGGTAGATTTTTTCCTAGTTTTCTTTGCTTTACTGTTGCATACCTTTGCCAAGTGTCCCTTTTTGCCGCAGTAGTGACAGTCTACATCTGCGAATTTGCAGACTGTAGCCTTGTGTTTCCCTCTGCAACGGTAACAGGTAGGTGTCCCTGGTCGGCCACTCTGTTTACCTGAATGGGGAGCAACAAAATGTAGACCAGTATGTGGTCCTTGGAGGTCTTTTGCCCCTTTATCGGCTGCCTCCATTGCTTGGGCCAGTTCAAAAGCCTTCTTGTAATCAAGATCCGTTTCGGCTAGAAGCCGTCTCTGTACTCGGGCATCGTTGATACCGCAGACGAGGCGATCCCGTAGCATATCCTCCAAAGTATCTGCAAAACCGCAATGTTCCGAGAGTCTTCTAAGTTCCGCAACGAAAGTAGCAACTGATTCGCCTTGCTTGCGAGAATGGGAATGAAAGGCATATCTCTGCACAATCATCGAAGGTTGCGGTTGGTAATGGTCGTTCTTGATATCCTTGAATGACTTGTCCTTCGGCTTCGCGGGAGCCAATAGACTGCGAATAAGTTTGTAGGTCGCCGGTCCGGATACACTTAGCAGGATAGCCCGCTGTTTGTCTGCATCATCCACCCCATTGGCAGTGAAGTACTCCTCCAGTCTCTCTATGTATGAAGGCCAGTCTTCTTGACTGCTGTCGAATGCTGAAATGCTGCCATGGGCTGCCATAGTTGATCCTCGTCGCCAATTGTGATAACTTGAAAGTTGAAAGTTCTTGACAATTTTAGCTCACAAGCTTAAATACTAAATGAAAACCACAAAACAGGAAGAAATGTAAAAGGTGCTAGACATTACCAAGTAAGGTAAAAATAAGAATGTAAACATGCCTTGCACAACACAGGAAAAATATCTATAGGAAATTATATATTCAGCAAAAGAAATGAACTCAACCTAACTCTATAGTAAAAAGTAACCACTAGTTCTAGAAAGTTCAAAATTACAAAATTACTAAAATAATATTAAGACATGCATTGCAATAACATTACAATAACATTACAACATCATTACATCAGTCATTACAGCAGGTATCATGTTTTTTCTTGATCTGAATTTGCTAAAAATGTGTTTAGATTCAGCATACATGGATAAATACACACATTCAATGGTTTTCATGGAAACATATCTGTTTTCTATATATGGCCATTTCAATATGAGGCTAAAATATTGTAGTTTTCTTAGTTTGCCACTACGAAAAAAGGTTTTTATCCAAAATATTTTAGTATTATATCAAAGAGAATTCACCAACAAACAATTTACCAACTGGAAAATTAAATTTTGTCCTGTAAAAACAGTATGGCTGTAAATTAGAAAAAACTACCATAAAATGCACATTTTTGTACTTAATTAAGCATTCGCATTGTAATTTCCAGTAGTTAATGCAGAACAAATTTTCCAAGCTGAATTTTGTAAAGTGACAAAATATGAACTGGTAGTCAAATTTCTGGGTCAAAAAAACAAAATATTTCGTAGCAGCAAGTTCTTCTGAACAAAAAAGAAATTAGCACAATGGGCGTGGCAGTGTGGTTATAGTTACCATGGAAACATGTTATGGAGTTGTCATAGAATAGTGATAACAATCTCCCTATATCATTAAAATTTCATAACATTACTGTATTTTTAAGAAAATACATGGGTGAATATTTGGTAGACTTAATTAGTGAATAGCAGCCTTAAGTACAATGAGTACTGGTTGGTCAAGAGTGAGAAGAGTTTGCAAGCAAAGTCCCCTATATACAGCAAGTGTACGAGGTACCAAGCAGTACTGGTTTAGTTGTCTCATATAGCCACCATTGGAGTGACTGCTCTTGCTTGTTCTTCAACTCTGCTCTCCCGAATCTACATCTTCAAACACCTCAAGGCTCCAGCAATCATGAATCATGAGATGCAACATAAAAATATGCACATGCGTACCTGTACCCTTGAGACCACAGAGCTACTCATGCAGGCTCGCCCCCATGATGCTTTGCATCACCCTAGTAGTAGTAGTAGTTATGCCTTGGCACGTGATTTATTAGCTTTGAAACTGCACCCATCGATCATGCCCCGTATAGTATGCATTGTCTAGAAACAGTACAGCATGAATCAAAGACTCAAGGAAGGACTTGAGTTTGGCTAGCTTAGCTGCTTGGACAGGTCAGGGCCAGAGGAGGTACAACACGAGTTCGCCTTTGCTGAGCTGACAAGTCTGTTAATTGCATTCCAATCATGTGACCGCAATACTTCACAATGAGAACTGATCACGTGCACCTGTTTGCCAGCTCAGCAAAGGCGCACTCGTGTCGTACCTCCTCTGGGTCAGGGCCGTAGCAAGCGGTCCAGCAGGTCTGGTTTGGGCCGGACCACTTTTTGCTCGTGAAATATGGTAAAGGTCGTTTGTGCAATAATAGGCTGCAATCCTGCAAGTGCCTGCAAGCTGCATAGCTACAACTAGGTCCTAGCTGTATATAGGCAAATTATAGATTTGCTTTCTATTCAGTGAGTGCACGCATACAATGACTTCAACATAATTCAACAATACGTACACTATAATGCAAAATTTAATATCTGGTCACCACACCCGCATCCTGTGCCTGACTACTCTCAATCAGCTTGCTATGGGCTTGCAGGTAAGATCGCAAGTTAAATATAGTAAGATAGTACTTTGTGTAGAAGTAACCATCATAGCAGGTTAGTTGTGTGTTTTGTATTAATGCCTGAGGCTGGCCGCTAACTACTGAGCATGATTGCAAGTACTACCTGCATCAAAGTGAATTTCTAAATAGAGGTTATTATAACTAGGTATGCATACTGACATGTTCAAATAGTTGTACATGCTAGTTGTGTGCACCGAGGCTTAAGCACTGTGCACGTGAGGTCCTTCATTGTAGTAGTAGTAGTTGTAGCTATATAGGGGTCACAGAGGGTTAATCATCAATGGCAAACAAACTAGTTGCATGCGCTTAAGTGTGCGGCACTCAATACATGTGTGTGTTTGTGTGTGCATGTGTGTGGCTGTTACACAACAGGATATTCTTAAAATTTATTATAATGGTCACTATGTGAGCTAATTTGTTTCTAACTGCAAGCCTAAAAACATACCCTAGATCACTAAATTTTTGTCAACAACCGTTACTGATAAAAAATAAACATGGCAACAATTTTTTGCAATGATGAAAATTAAACATTAGCAACAGCAGAAATTTTTACCAACAAATTTGAAAGTTACAAACTTTGGGAAATCTTCTGGCAAATATTGCATAAGCAGAGGAGGTTTGACACAATTAACCTTATATTAATGAGTTCACGCTATGCTGAACTGCTTTTATTGCATTTCAAAGTCCACGTGGTACAGACCCTGCTTCTATCCACCAGTCCTACACGAACAAAAAACGTATGAGAGGCACGCCAATAGACATTACTCCCTCCAAACCATCAAAGAGAAGTGTAGAAAGGATTCATCAGCTTGATTCAGGCATACCATGTAAGTGTCCCTACAAATGATACCAACTCAGCTCATTGAACTAAGACTCTGACCACTCTTGACAAGTTGCCAATTGTATCTAGTTTGCTATTTACAAAAATAAACTCTTGATTTTGCTTCTCTGGCTGACCACATGGACTTTGGAATGCTATAAAAGCGGCTCAGCATAGTCATTATATGTGACCTCATTAATGAAAGGTTAATTGTGTCGAACCTCCTCTGGTGCATAGGCCTCAGCGCACTCAACTAGCATCCACTCTAAACAAACAATAAAACATACAATAATAAGTATGCAACAAGGCCATGGGCCAGCTATGCAGACCGCAAGGTCACAGTTCAGTCAAACACAGCCTAGCTATATGTGTGTTTGTTCTGGCCAGTCTATTTATACTGAATAATCTCTGAAAAACTCAGTTTAGAAAATTGATTGAATGGTAAAATTTGATGATGAACAGCCACACACTGAGACTGCACTATGAATCAGTGCTACAAAACACTGTGGCACACAACTAAGCTACAAAGATGTATAACACGGTTCTACAAAGTATTATCTCACTAAAACTGATTGCAACCAATTCAGTTGCTTACCTATAAAGCAATAAAGACAACTGAACCAAGATCTGCACAATCATTCATACATGCATGCCTAGTCCAAATTCTACTGTACTTTAGATAACACACACTATATGCGGTGTGATCCGATGGGTGCAGTCTTGAAGCTAAGAAGCTTAAAAACTCTCAATCTAATAACAGACAGACAGACACACAAACACACAAAACGATTACCGTAATTCTCTGCATGCACTGAGGCTTAATTATGCAATGCAACTATGATTGACCTTGATTATCATTCAGCATGGGCAAATTGAACCCTTTTATTTAACTCGCACAGACTCTGAGATTAAATGTTTATTGAAGTACAGCTATAGTCTGCACTTGAGGGTTCTAACACAATTATGCTTATACGTATAGATGGAGAAGATAAAATTTTAAAGCGTATAGATGGAGAAGATAACATTATAAAGCGGTTACGTATGTACCATTGTATAATGTCTTACTGTATCGTTATCCAGTTTGTTTGTTTGTTTGGATGTTTGATTGTTTGTTTGCTTGTTACATACAATAATATCATAACAGCAAATTATGCACATAACTTGGAATATATAACTCTGTTTTTGTTTTCCCTCATCAATTGATTTCTGATCATTCTTTTGCAAATTGAAATTATGTGATTAAGCAATAATTTATATGCATGAAAAATTTTCAAGTGGTATACAGGTCAAAATATACCTGAATGATCCTCTACCTGAGTAAAATCAATCATCATGATAATGCAATTGCCTGGGGTGACCATAAAAATGTTCCTGTATTAACCTCATGAATGAAACTCATTGTCATTGATTCATTATGTATTCAAAAGGTTGAAATTTTATGCACAATGCAATTAATATCAAGGAGTCCTGAAGATTTTTTTCCCCTCTATGTAAAAGTATAGCGTAGACTAACACACCACACACACTCACATGCATGGTGTTGCTGGTGTTGACCAGTCTTAAGTATGCTCAGGTGCATTAAGGACTGGGACCAGCTAAAATTTTGACATCAAGGTGGTTATTCATGGTGCTATACCAGAAAATATATACATTATTTAGACTTCTTTCAAATATTATATGAAATGGGAATGTTTAATAATTAGAAAATTGATTTAATTAGCCATGCCCACCACAAGGATGAGTGGGTGTGGCACTATAAAAACGATGGAGGTCGATAGGCAAATTTACACAACACGGAATATAAGCGCCTAAGCTAGAGCAGTTTCACTGTGCTCAGCAGACTCTGCAGTTAATGTGCTCTACTGCGTTTTAGCTAAAAATACACAGAATGCCAATTATGAGACAAAAAGTTGTTTTTTTATGAAGCTAATTAACATATTTTGCGCTGTACGAGCGTAACTATGTTTATTTTCTGAAAAGTAAAGAAATATTCTTGTTTACAGCCTAGGTTAGATCATACTTACTTCATTTACTGACCTTCACAAGCGTCGTAAGAATTCCGTTCAAAGATTCTTGACTTTAGTGAGGCTACTTGCCATGTCATCTCAAGACCACGTGATCACTACAAACGCTGTACATACCAATATGAGCGATAGCTTAGAAATAACTAACAAAAAGAAGCTAAATTAGCAGCAGAACTAAAAATACCTCTCACAAACTTTCACAGGCAGCTCACTTTCTTTTCTAAATGAGTCAATAAATGAACAGTCACGCAATGATCATATGACAAAAAAGGGCGTGTACTATAGATCCTTACAGGGCGCGCGCCCTTTTTGCTGACTCAGCAATAATTCGTGGTCCCAGTCCTTAATGTACCTGAGTGGTGTTGCTGGTGCTGCTCAATAGTGTTGCCAGTCTTAAGTATGGTGTTGCTGGTGTTGCTGTGTTGCTCTATGGTGTTGCTAGTCTTAAGTATGCATGGTATTGCTGGTATTGCTGTGTTGTTCTAATGTGTTGCTGGTCTTGTTATGTTGCTCTATGGTGTTGCCAGTCTTAAGTATGCAAGCAAACAATCAAACATCCAAACAAACAAACTGGATAACGAAACACTAAGACATTATACAATGTACATATGTAACTGCTTTATAAAGGTGTTATCTTCTCCATCTATACGTATGAGCATAATTGTGTTAGAACCCTCAAGTGCAGACTATAGGTGTACTTAAATAAACATTTAATCTCAAACTCTGTTTAAGTTAAATAATACACACACAAGTGTACTACACTGAAAAAACAGATGGGTAATTTCAACCAGCATACTGTATAGCGTGAAATTTCGTGGGGGAAAATTTTTGCAAATTTCGCGGTTTGGCAGCTTTCAGCGAAATTTTCCCCCCGTATTTGTATACGAGGTCTTCATGTCATGTTGAGATGCAATTCACAAAAAATTTTCCCCGTAAATTTCTATTCAAGACGAAAAACGCAAAATTTTCCCCCACAAAAAATTCCCGCTATACGGTAGGTCAAATAATCATATGCAAAGAACAGGTACAGCAAACGATCAATGGGTTATGTCAGCGATGCTTAGTTAAATAACTGAACTTGGTTGTAGCTACCCCATTAACTAAGTGCTTCAGTGGTTAAATTAACCTCTATTAGGTTAAATTGACTGCTTAATTGGGTTGAAATGCACAATGGCTTTCACTAACCAATGACATCATTGACTGTGCAGTAATTTTTTCTTTACTGTATGCATAGTATGTACAGCATTACTGCAACGTTACGTTGTAGCTTGTATAATTTTCTTTCTCTTGGAAACAACATTCAAACTAACCAGTCATCTTAGAAACAATATGCAACTTAGTTCCAGTTGTTGAGTAAAGCTGTATTCTTATTGGTCATTGTACTACAGGGAAACTATGGCTCATATTTTCCCTTGTAGCCCTGAGGGAGGGAAAATATCCTAGTTAAACCCCAGCTGTTACTGTACTGAGACTCTGGCAAAATGGGATATATAAATGTATACTGTCAATTTTATGTTCTCATGATATGGATATAATTATACATATCTTTATACGTATATATAACCGTCTGACTACTATAAAATTGTATAATAATTATAAAGTATTATCATACAGAGCACTCAAATGAACAGCCAGGAATCCTAAAACCAGCAGTCTCTATGGTGTCTGTGTCTGTGTGTGTGTATGCGTGTGTGTATATTCCCAGTACTGGGTACTCATGTCTCAGGAATGGCCCATTAGCGCAATACAAATATTCATGCGAATAACTCTGCAAAAACTAAGCACTTAGCACTAAAAGGGTTCTTAAGCTACTATTTAGCTCTTTCTCTTTCTAATAAGCCCAAAAATTTGGCCAAAAACCATCGCTAAAGTAACACGCCAAACCTTCAAATTTCTCCATCTTCTTCTTCATCTTCTTCTTCTTTTTTTCATGCAGTGAATATTCACTTTGATTCTTGAACGAACGAACTTGGTTTCTTCCAGGTCAGTTGCTTTTGCCATCGGTTTTTAGCGAATCTCATTGAGTAGCTAGATACAAGGCGAAAAGAGCCTCCTCCATATGGTCGCCATTAATTTCTACACTCATGCATCATTCATTAGCTTCTAGAAAATTCGAATTGACGACCCTTTCCACACACAAAACTGTGCATTATTTAGAATTAAATGGACTGAAGTTGCCTAGAACTAATTTGTGATACCTGGTTGCTCTTCTTAAGAGATGAATCAGGACTTTGATTATCATAATATATAGAAAGGCAAGTAAATCTTATGATACAGCTCCTGATGACTGAGATGTGTTTCACTTCAGTATCAAGCAGGCTACACAACTTACCAGCTCAGCAGCCTGCCGCTGGCTCAGTGAGTCTGGTTTGCCAGACTACTAGCTCAGCTCAAATGTATTTGTAGAATTATGGAAAAATGAGAACAAACAATTAAAAAAACATTGGAAATGTAACAGGAATGGCTAAATCGTAAAAAGAACGCAAACAAGATGGAATGGCTGTTAGAGTGTGTAAGGAATTCTTCCTGTGGGCAAAATGAGAGACTCAATAAGGAGATTGTTAAATGCAGCCCATACAGGAAGAATTCCTAACAACCATTTCATCTTGTTTGCATTCATTTTACAATTTAGCCATTCCTGTGTCTCATTATATTTCCAATGTTTTTTTACTTGAATGTGCTTGTATACTTGTTGAAAGTTGGTAAGCAACGGTATAATTATAATAGTTCAACAAGTTTTATATGCATTTTAAGTGTTTTGTATTACTACTGGGATTACATATTCCCAGTACGGTAGTACTGGGTACATGGAATGGCACGGATGCCCCATTAGAGCAATACAAATATTCACGCGAATAACTCTGCAAAAACTGAGCACTTGGCACAAAAAGGCTTCTTAAGCTACTATTTAGCTTTTTCTCTTTCTAACAAACCTAAAAACATGGCTTAAAACCATCGCTAAAGTACCAAACTAAAATATGCCAAACCTCCAATTTTCTCCATCTTCTTCTTCTTATTCTTCTATCTTGCACCCATTTTTCTCTGAGAGCGCTCACTTTCAGGAGCTGATTCTTGAACGAATAAACTTGGTTTCTTTGTCTTTGGCATCGGTTATTCGTCTCTCTAGCTAAGTCGCTAGATACAAGACGAAAAGTGCCTTCTCTGTATGGCTGCCATTAAATTCTATACTCATGAATAATTCATTAGCTATTTGAAAATCAGATTGACGACCCTTTCCACATATACAAGTGTGCGTTATTTAGAATTATATTTCGTGATTCTACTACTGCATCTACTGGATACAAAACTCCACCATAGCTATTATTTGCTTTAGAAAATTTGCTAGGGTAAATAAAAATATTAATTATTCAGAAAAAAATAGAACAAACAAGTAGAAAAAACATTAGAAATGTAATGAGAACATAGGAATGGCCAAATCGTAAAAAGTAAGCAAACAAGATAGGAATGGTGGTCAGATTGAGTGAAGAGTTCATTCCTGTGTCCACTATGTCATTGAGCTGGGGATATGAACATAACTGAGACACACAAAATGAACTCTTCTCTCAATCTGACCACCATTCCTATCTTGTTTGCTTACTTTTTACGATTTGGCCATTCCTATGTTCTCATTACATTTCTAATGTTTTTTCTACTTGTACGTACTATACTAGTGGCATGCAAGCATGGAGTGGGGCGAGCACGAGCAAGCCCATGTGCATAGAGTCTTGCATGTGGGAATAGACTCGTTGCAGGCTCTCCCCTATATACTCACTGTGAAAGGGGAGCCTAGTAGGTTATGTGCATGGGAACGAGGCTAGTGCATATTGTTTAGGACTGGTGAAAGAGTATGGCATACAAGAGACACTTGACTTGGCTGATCATGAATTGGTTGTTGACAGAATTTCTTTGATCATGAGTCTGCAGTTATTCTCATTACTGAGGACTCCATTGATTCTCTCTTGCCAGTTAACAGTTACTCTCCTGGCCACCTATGCGCCCAGGGTTTCAGCATCATGCATGCGTTGAATCTTAGCAGCTAGCTGTTGTATCAGTCTTGAGTTATCAGTCGGCAGTTCAATAGCTTCTCGGACTCTGAGCTCAGGGTTTTGCAGTTTAGAGCNAGGGCAGCGAATATTCGGATTCCAAATAACGCACACTTGTCTAACTGGAAAAGGGTCGTCAACTTGATTTCCAAGGTAGCTGATGAATTATTAATGAGTCCAGAAATGAATGGCTGCCATACGGAGAAGGCGCTTTTCGTCTTGTATCTAGCGACTCAGCTAGAGAGACGAATAACCGATACAAAAAGCACGTGAAGACAAAGGAACCAAGTTTATTCGTTCAAGAATCAGCTTATTAAAGTGAGCGGTTTTTGAGAAAAGTCGTTCCAAGATAGAAGAAGAAGAAGAAGAAGAAGAAGAAGAAGAAGAAGAAGAAGAAGAAGAAGAAGAAGAAGAAGAAGATGGAGAAAATTGGAGGTTTGGCATACTGTAGTTTGTTACTTTAGCGATGGTTTTAGGCTATGTTGTTAGGCTCAATAGAAAGAGAAAAGGCTAAATAGTAGCTTAAGAAGCCTTCTAGTGCCAAGTGCTCAGTTTTTGCAGAGTTATTTGCGTGAATATTTGTATTGCGCTAATGGGCCATCCGTGCCATTCCTATGTACCCAGTACTACCGTACTGGGAATTACATTTCCAATGTTTTTTTCACTTGTAGACTATAGACTATAGACTATAGTGTTACAAAAGTCGGTAATGGTCGAAGATACCCGTTGGTATATAGATTACGCAATGGTCAATGCATGCATGCGCAGAAAAGTTTAGAAGCACGTGTAGTATCAAGATGTCAACCTCGGATGGTAATCTTGGGAGACTGGTGGCAAATGACAACACATCTTGTGGGAGGTTAATGACATGTCCACTATAACCATACTGGCCTTGAGGTAGCCTGTAGACTGACATGATAGGCTTGACAGCAGATACCAACATTTCCTCCACTTGAGTTAGATCCTATAAAATGTGTATCATTCAAATCATGAATTAATTTATAATACAACAAGTTAAAAAAACATTGGAAATGTATTGAGACATAGGAATGGTTAAATCGTAAAAAGAAAGCAAACAAGATGGAATGGCTGTTTGAGTGTGTAAAGAATTCTTCCTGTGTGGGCTGCATGTATTACCGTGACTCTCTTTCCATGTTGAGTCCCTCATGTTGCCCATAGGAATAATTCTTTACACACTCAAACAGCCATTCCATCTTGTTTGCTTTCTTTTTACGATTTAACCATTCCTGTCTCAATACATTTCCAATGTTTTTTTAACTTGTTTGTTCTCATTTTTTCATAATTCTACGAATCATATTTGAGTTTGCGTGTATATGGTTGTTACTTGTACAAGGGACATTATAGCTTATATAATTTTTGCCATCAGCATGCATTATAAAAGTACCGAAAGCGTCTCAGGATGCTGGAGCTGTTTCTTAGATTCTAACAAATTTATTGACTTTTCTCATCTTCTTATAGTCACAACTACATATAAGTGTAACAAAGTATTCACCTCGTAAATATTGAAGACTGAAATGTTACAGAGAGTTCAGCACAACCAGAAATCTTCAGTTAAAAGCAGGAAGCAGCAAATACTCGAATTCCAAAAAACGCACACTTGTCTATCTGGAAAAGGGTCGTCATTTTGAATTTTCAAGTAGCTTATGAATTATGCATGAGTGTAGAAATTAATGGCTGCCATATGGAGAAGGCGCTTTTCGCCTTGTATCTAGCAACTCAATGAGACATGAAAAAACGATGCCAAAAGGACCTGAAGACAAAGAAATCAAGTCTATTCGTTCAAGAATTGACTTCTGAAAGTGAGTGCTTTTTGAGAAAAGTCGTATCAAGATAGAAGAAGAAGAAGATGGAGAAAATTGGAGGTTTGGCACATTTTAGTTCGATACCTTAGCGATGGTTTTAGGCCACGTTTTTGGGCTTGTTAGAAAGGGAATGAGCTAAGAAGTAGCTTTAGAAGTCTTTTAGTGTCAAGCGCTCAGTTTTTGCAGAGTTATTCGCGTGAATATTTGTATTGCGCTAATGGGCCATCCGTGCCATTCCTATGTACCCAGTACTACCGTACTGGGAATAGGCTAACCTGTAACTGTGGAGGTACTAAACCAGGATCCATGTTGTTGGCACAAGAGTATAACTTTGGAATCTTCTTGTCCACAAAGCATCTCCTACACTCAACAGAACCATTGATACAGACAGGTTTGGAAAACATTCCAAACATGTATCACAGGTGGGATGAGTAATTTCTGACATTGCCTTGTGAAACTTTCTCATCTTCTGGATCACAGCTGGTTGCCCAAATAATGCTGGTGTTAGATCAGTCTCTGACTTCCTTGCACGATCCCGAGACCTCTCTCGCTCAAGCCTATGTTCAGTCTGAGAGGCTGTCTCTCTTGATCTTCTGTCCTCAGCTGAGACCTATCTTGCTCAAGCCTACGTTCTCTCTGAGAGGCTGTCTCCTTGATCTTCTGTCCTCAGCCTGAGACCTATCTCGCTCAAGCCAATGTTCTCTCTGAGAGGCTGTCTCTCCTGATCTTCTTTCCCTCCCTGTGTAGTAATGTTATATCCAATTAGGAGAATTTACGTACAACTTGACTATCTACTCAAGTCATGAAATTATTCAAATATCAAGCAAAACTGACCACTGATATCTCTCTCATCATCTCGCTCGCCTGGCTTCTCTTTCCTCAAGCGTTTCTCGCTCCATATACTCCCTGTAGAGTTCTCTTCGACGTTGGAGCCTTCTTTCATGAGGACTATCCATTTTATAAAACACTTCGAACATAAACGTACATATCATACATTCAATGAATGTGGCATAAAATTAATTCATGGCGTGGCACATGGCATATACCGTATATATAGGTAATGCGCATGCGAATAATTAGAAGAACGAACGACGACAAACAAACAAACAAAATTGCCGTTCAACACACTGGGGTGGGCTCGCTTCGGCTCGCCCAATAAAGATTGTTCAAGTATTAGTTATGCTAGTAGATTAAAATTTTGAGATTGCATTCCTGGGTCCGAGGCTATTGTAAATTTGTACACACGAGCAAGGCAATCACATTGATCTCCTATGCTCCTATTGTAAGATGTACCTAGTCAAGTATAGTTAAATGTAAAGCCATTTATAATAGATAACATGTCAGGTTAACAAAATTAATGTGAGCACACAAAACTATCAGCCTCGTACCCAGGCTCTCTCCTTTGACCTTACACTAACGGCAAGTGGGATCCCACCTGACGTATACAGGTAGAATGCTAGAACACAGATAATTGAGTTTGGGACTAGGCAATTAGACTGCTCATGCATTTTGCGTCTAAGGTCGCCATAATTTATTTTTAGTGAATGCAGTTATATACCCGAAACCCGTGATCTTTGACCCTTGAAAACTTAGCGTATTTTGCAACCATTTCAAGTTGCAAATGGTCTTCCTGGTGAGTTCTGGTATCTGACAGTGAGTAGCCCTCCAGCATTTTTATCATGACTTTAAAAGTGGCTAGCAACGATCAACGAGCATGATTGTATCGTGCATCAACGAGATGATTGTCCTGAATCATTCGTGCATTGAGGGTGTTCAGTAAATGTCGTATACCTAGTCATACAAGTGGATGCTCAAAAAACAGATTTTGTTTGCCTTACCATATTGGTTAGCAATCATGGCAGTCAAGCCTATATTATACAGTGAACACGTGCATAATCTGTCCTGTCCTATATACCCTTGTTCTAGGTTCTCTCCCTGTGAATATGACGTTGAAAATAGCCTTGTTCCTAGGCATTCTCCCTCAGCATGTAATATTCACAAGGAGAGAACCTGGGAACAAGGCTACAATTATTTTAGTCCATAATAACTTGTACCATGGTTAAGCTACACATCAAAGGAAAAGCAGCTGGTACAATACTCATATACCCTATCCAAGCCTTTGAAGTCATACACACCCTAGGGTGTATGAGCCAATACACACTAGCTAGGAAAATCATGTATTGACAACAAAGTTTTGTAATAAACAATTAGAATAAATACTCAACAAAAGGCAAATAGTCAGAACAAGCAAAGCTTAGTTAATTGAAGTTTTCAAAGTCATCTAGTTCTTTTCTTGATAAATCATAAGGTGGAGCAGATTGCACAACTGTACCATTGTACATATTCACTGTGCAATTGTGAAATGAGAAGTGTAGAGACGACAAATTCCACAGAGGCATTGTTGACTGAATCGAAACGGAATTTATGGTATTAGAACGTTTGTGAGCACACCGCTACTTTCTGAATTTGAATAGCAAGAAAGAGCCTCACAAGCTTTCTGTTGTTGTACCTTGCTTGGTCTTTCATAAACTCGTAATGCTTCAATGCTTTTATGACCTGTCCTGCTTTGAATGTTTTTTTCTGGAATGCCTTCATTGTACATTCTTGTAGCACTAGTAACCCTTAAACTATGGTTCATCTTGCCTGTGATTCCCGCTTCATTAAAGATTGTTGACAACTTTGAATCAAGTTTATTCCAGCCAACTGGAGTTGATGTAAACCATGGCTTAGTGTCATCTAATGGTATGTGCTACAAAGGTGAGACATAAAGGTTATTCTTTTTATCTTGAGGTAATTTCAATGTATATAGATCAAGCAATCGAATATGACACCGTTGAGCATTGGAAATTGGATATTGACGAACAACTTTGTTTTCACGTGTTAGATCTGCAACACCACCTCAAAAGCATTTAGACTCATTCTCTGTGTATACCCAACAATCTTTTTCTCTTGTAAACTGGGATCGTTTTATTCTCTATGTTCTTTTCCTCCTCGTAGAAAAAAATAACTCCATTCACTGCTCTGATAAGAGCAGTGGGAGACTGGTCTCCAAGGACTCCGGTGGACCAAAGATAATCCTCCTCTTCTTCTGATATCAAAGAAACATGCTTCTTTTTGCACCCAATACCTTTCTTGTGTAGCCCTTGATAAATGGTCTCCATAGTTCCACGAAAATTTCTAAAGCGAACGTCTCCTTTCGCAAATATATCAAGGGAGTCTTGCTTTCACGACGCATCACTCTTTGCAATCCACAAAGTAGCATATGGATTGAGGAGGGTGGATATTCATGTCCATCTTTATTCCGTACCTCGACAACAAACAAAGAAAGCCACTTGTCCAGTAGTTGTGAATTGTTAGTTAAAAGAAGGTCTCTTCCCCTGGACATGCCACATTTCTTGCGTCAATCCATTCAGATAGAGCGTTCAGCGCCCATTTGTCATTCTTTTGGGTATTTTTTGGTACAACTCCTTTAGACAGCTTTTCCAGATCATCACTTGCAGTTGGCTTTGCAAAACGGCCCGTGACTTTTTTGTTAGATCTGGCGGCTTTCTTCTTGTTTGGAGGCAAGAAGTCTTCTTGGTCACTGTCAGACCACGGGTAGCCAAATTCTTCCATTCCAAGACTAAAATTTTCTTTAATTCTTCGCTTGGTTTTAGGAGAACGGGGAAACTTGATAGAACTTAACAAACTTGGCGAAATAGCCAGCTCATTTACAAGATCTCTTCGAACACACTTCATGACTGTCTAACTTTCAAAAGGCCAAGGCCAGAACTGTATTTCTATTGGCTACCTATGATGTAATATACGGTTTTAGGAATGTTCTAGAAGATTCTCTCTAGTAATCTGTCTAGTCTTGTTTGTATAAGACCACTAATTACTACCGTGGTACAAGACAGCTGTACTATACTTTTTCAGGGTGTATGGGTTTGTACTGTATATTGGAATTCCCTCGGGCTTCGCCCTCGTGAATACCATTATACAGCCCTCTGGTTACAAATCCCATACACCATGAAAAAGCATAGTACAATTATTAGATATTCCCAGTACGGTAGTACTGGGTACATAGGAATGGCACGGATGTCCCATTAGCGCAATACAAATATTCACGCGAATAACTCTGCAAAAACCGGGTGCTTGGCACTAAAAGGCTTCTAAAGCTACTATTTAGTTCATCCTCTTTCTAACAAGCCCAAAAACATGGCCTAAAACCATCGCTAAAATATGCCAAACCTCCAGTTTTCTCCATCTTCTTCTTCTTCTTCTGTTATGTCACAGCTTTTCTCGAAGACTGTAAACTTATAGAAGCTAATTCTTGAACGAATAAACTTGGTATGTTGGTCTTCATTCGCTTTTGGCATCGGTTTTCTGTGTCACTCGTTGAGTGGCTCAATACAAGACGAAAAGCGCTTTCTCTGTATGGCAGCCATTATTTTGTAAACCATATGTGTCTTGTTAGCTATAGATAACTTCCCTACTGAAGAACTGAACACAGAGAACGAGAAAATAGGACAGAGCTTGGAGTACTGCATGTGACGGGCATCTTGCAATAAATTCCAAATAACGCACACTTGAATATGGAAAGGGTCGTTAAGCTAGCTAGCTTATGAATAATTTATCAGCTGTATAAAAGGCATGACTGTACTGTAGCCGGGATCAAGTTCTCTGCTCAGGCTAAAAACTGTATTATACTGATATTATAAACAATTATTTCAAAAAAATATAACAAACAAATACAAAAAACATTGGAAATGTAATGTAAACATAGGAATGGCCAAATCGTAAAAAAGTTGTGAGCAAACAAGATAGGAATGCTGGTCAGATTGAGCGAGTTCATTCCTGTGTCTACAATGTCATTGAGCTCGGTAGAGATATGAACATAGGTGACACAGTGAAATGAACTCCTTGCTCAATCTGACCAGCATTCCTATCTTGTTTGCTCACTTTTTTACGATTTGCTATTCCCAGTACAGTAGTACTGGGTACACAGGAATGGCACGGATGGCCCATTAGCGCAATACAAATATTCACGCGAATAACTCTGCAAAAACTGAGCGCTTAGCACTAAAAGGCTTCTTAAGCTACTATTTACCTCTTTCTCTTTCTAATGAGCCCAAAAACATGCCCTAAAAACATCGCTAAAGTAACAAACACAAATATGCCAAACCTCCAATTTTCTCCATCTTCTTCTTCTTCTTCTTCTTCTTTTATCTTGGCTCGAGTTTTCTCAGAGACTAGAAGCTGATTCTTGGACGAATGAACTTGGTTTCTTCCGGGACAGTCACTTTTGCCATCGGTTTTTAGCACCTCTCATTGAGTAGCTAGATACAAGGTGAAAAGTGCCTCCTCCATATGGCCGCCATTAATTTCTACACTCATGCATAATTCATTAGCTTCTAGAAAATTCGAATTGACGACCCTTTCCACACACAAAAGTGTGCGTTATTTCGAATTCAAATGCAAGCTATTTTGTGATACCTGGATGCTCTTGCTCTTCTTAAGAAATGAATCAGGACTTTGATTATCATAAAGGCAAGTAAATCTTATGATACAGCTCCTGCCTCCAAATCATGCAAATGATTGAGATGTGTGTTACACTTCAGTATCAAGCAGGCTCAGTACACAACTTACTGAGCAGCCCGGCCACAGTCTAGCTGGCTTGCCAGACTACTAGCTTAGTAGCTAGCTACACACACCAACTCAATTGTGATTTGTAGAATTATGGAAAAATGAGAACAAACAAGTACAAAAAACATTGGAAATGTAATGAGACACAGGATTTAGCCATTCCTGTGTCTCATTACATTTCCAATGTTTTTTGTACTTGTGTTTACATTACATTTCTAATGTTTTTTGTACTTGTATATATTCTATTGTTAAAATTTTTTTATAATTTAGCCGAGTAACGAGGGAGTACAAAATAGCATACTCATTGCTAATACAACTGTGAACGCTATTATATTAGCTATAATATAAAAATACATCTACAATACATGAAATACTGAAATAGAAGAATTAATTAAGTCATTGATCTAAAGTACACTGTTAGTTGCAGTTCAACTTTGTTACAGGACAATAATTCGTGAGGCGGTGTATTCTATAGTTGAGCTGAATCACTGAAGAATGAAAATTTAAATGCATGCATTTGTTCTTGCAAGTGGAACTACTAATTGGGCTGAGTGTGAGCTGCTCAGCGTGACTGATGACTTTACTGTTTATACTCAATTGGTGCATGGTCAGGCATCTTATAGTTACCCTTCAAGATGTTGAAATTAAAAATGAGAGTCTGAGATATAGTCGTCTTTTAGAAAGGGTGGAGATACCATTCATGGCCAGTAAAGTCTTATTAGACCAGTTTTTAGTGCACACTCAGATGGCAAACTTTTGCCACCTTCTCCAGTGAGTTGATTGTTCAGTGTATTTGTTAAGCCTCGGCGCTTGAGTATCACGTGCAGAGGATTACGGTAGTCGTTTTGTGTGTGTGTGTGTGTGTGCGTCTGTCTGTTACTAGATAATGTGAAGAATGGCCGCTCTGTGGTTCAAACCAAAGGTACTTACGTTCATGAATCGAAATTATCTTGAAAATGGTTGTGTAGAATCTTGCAAGACACTATAGTTTCTGAGATACAAGGCTTTTGTGCTTCTCTGAACACTTACCTTCGAAACCGCACCCATAAATCACGCCCTACGTATAGTGTGCGTTATCTAGAAATACAGTTGGACTGGATGTGCTTCAGATGACAGAACTCTGGCTCTCAGCCTCTGGATGTGATGTGCTTGGCTCAGCTGCTTGCACAGGTAAGTAACTCAATTGATTGCAAGCTAAAATTCTGAGCTTACAAGTTAGTTGTGTCAGTGTGTTTACCAGTGAACTTCCACTCAGTGTCACATATGCTTCAGCTAAGCTGCATCATTGGTCACCAAGTAGTACTGTACTGATATTACATGATTCAGATAGCCCATAGGTTTACTTAATAGCATCTGACAACAGCTGATATAATCATAGCATTGCTCATCTCTGTCTGTGATTTATGCTGCCTCATCACAAGTTTCAAGTGACAGAGTGTGCCGCCGAGGCTTGTGCACCACCGGTGCCTTTATTTTATCAGTGGGTCAATAAGAATGGTCTACTCACTGATTCAGATCAATATTGTTACATCTTTATGATCATGTGTGTGTGTGTGTGTGTGTGTGTACGTGCAGATGAGTGTAAATGGGCGTGTCATGTGCACATGTCACCATGTGCATGTGTGTTCTGAGTAGTTACACNAGCTAGACTAGTTCAGGCTCTTCCCTTCTTTTCCGTGAGTGAAAAGTTAGAGCCTGGGTATAAGGATGTCAGGTATATACCAACAACAACCCTAAATTATACCAGGGTTTTGACGGATTATTTCAAGAAAGAGAGAATACCCTTAGCCAGAATTATAGCCATTTCCATGCATATTAAATTAATAATCAAAACAAACTCTACTAGACAGATGCAAGCATCTATGGGGCGAGCCTGAGTGAAGTCTCTGTGCTAGCTCTGGGTGGAACCGGATGAGGTTTGTCATGTGATTTAATTTTCCATTGCGCATGCTTGAACTGAGCACGAGGACTTTTTTTGCCTCGTGGTCTGAACGTTTGAAGATGGCAAAGGTTGGAGAAAAACGTGAATATGATGTTTCTGAAATCGAGGAAGGAAAGGTGTAACTGTTCATGGTGTTCCTGTGAGTTTATCTCCAATAAAAAAAAGTAGAAAGAACCCAAACGGGAGCTATTTCGACGGGAAAATTTCAGATGGAAAAAATAGTGCTAGATTTGTATCTTTCGAATTCCGTTTACTTTCAGCTTTCGAGAAAGCGAAGGACGGTGAGAGCACTGTTGTACTTAACAAGAGTGAAGTCAAAAGAAGTAAGCTTAGTGGTGACTTTGAGATACATTTGAATAGTCAATCGAAAGTTGAAAATTCACCTCGAAAGTATGAATGTGTAAATTTTGCCGCAATATCTGAATGTAAAGAAATTAAGTTGGAATCTCTTGTTGATGTTGCTGTAAACCAATATGTTGATGTTATGATTAAAGTGGTTGGCGTTGAAGAGGCGAAGAAAGTGAAGAAGTCTGATGGATCGGAATTATCCAAGCAGGAAGTAATTGTGGGTGATGATACAGCTTGTTGTCGGCTGGTGTTATGCGAAAGTGATGTTGATGGTTTAGAGGAAGGAAGGAGCTATAAGTTGAGTGCTGTATGTGTACGCAAGTTTGACACGGGTAAATATCTTTCTTTTTCGAAGCAGAGTGGAAAGAGTTCAATTGATGATTTGGGAAATGTTTGTGAAATTGATTTGTCTGAGTGTGGAGATGTGAATCCTGAGAGGTGCATTGAAGGTGAAATCTCTGCAGTAATATCTGCAACAAAATACTCTTCCTGCAAGTTTTGTAAGAGTAAAGTAACCAGTGACGATGGAATTGTGGCAACATGTACAAAGTGTCATGCTATAATGAAGATGAAATTATGTGAGGTAACAAAGTTGACCAAAGTAGTTGTGTCAAGTGGTACTCATGAGTACGTATCTCTATTTGAACCAAATCTTTCAAGGATTGTGGAAGGCATCACCGCTAACAGTTTGGGTTTACAGTTGCTAATGGCTCCCCGTTGCATTTTTCATGTAAACAACCGGGATGTTGTCTTCTCTGTGCAGAAACTGTGAGGCTGCAGCTGAGAGTAACTGGACTATGTGAACTGAACTTATTGTCACGACTGTAAATTGGTGTGATTAGTTTGTCTTTGACAGTTAGAAAGAACTCAGGTGCATTAAGGACTGGGACCTTGAATTATTGCTAAGTCAGCAATTAACGCACATGCCCCATATGCAGCTATAGCAACGTGGCCACGCCCCTTTTACGCACATGAAAAAATCTCGAGAGTTCGCTCTTCACACGCTGTTTCTGAGCTGGAAAATGAGTTAGTAGTCAACTACTAAGAAAAAGAGTGAGATTGGAGACCAAAATAATACTCCATACTGCAAGTGTTACAATTCGAACCAGTTGCGCTAATTTATTCATAGCCTGATTGTCATGTGACATCTGCCACAACCACCGTAAAAGCTGAAAATGGCCGCATCAAAGAGCTTTTAGAAAGTTTGTGTCTAGGCGGAAATACTAGGCCTTGTTTTACATTCTATTTTTGCTATCTAGACATTGTATAGAATAGTTTAAAGGATTCTATCCATCTACTTTTCAAAGAAAAGGAACGAAAATGATTCTATGGGTCCATTTGTCCATGAAAATATTGCCAAAAAGTAATCAATCAGCCATTTCTCCAGTTATTGGACGTTGTCTGGAAAAGCGCTAGGGTGAGTTTGTTCATTGTTATTAAAAGCCTATGAGCACAAAATTTTGAAGCTAGCTGTACTCTACTATTTCTGCTTTTTTGCTTTTATGTTGCAAAAGTGGTTAAACTTGCATAGCCACACCCGCTTTATAATTAGTGGGTGGGGCTAATTATTAACATCACTTATTAATATTGAGTTACTCTTTCATATGATATGGTACTTTAGTTGATTATGTTCTCCCAAAGTCAGTTTACTAGTGTGTATATGTGTGCAATATTTCTATAGTTATTGCCTGACCCAGTCCTTGATGCACCTGAGAAGTTGATTGTGTATATACATTTGTGAGTATTGTGATAATGATTCCTATTACTTCCTGTCTGAATGTATGTGCGTGTAGAATGGAGTTTGGGCCATGGGATCCGGGAACGTTTCACAAATTGGAAGCAACTAGCTGCATTTTTGCGTACCTTTCAAGTACTATAAAGACTCCATCTATAGTCTCAAGTTTTGTTGGTGTGAGGGATAGAAAATGAGCGAAGATGAGGATTTTCAAGACTGTATTGATTGGGACAGAAAGTTGAATGAATGCAAGGAGATAATTTCAAAAAGGAACTTGCAAATCAAGTCTTTGAAGGATAAAATNGTGTGTGAAACTCTGCCTACAAGACCCGAAAACAGGTCGCCGGCAGAGCAAATACAAACAACAGTGTGTGTGTGTGTGTGTGTGAAACTCTGCCTACAAGACCTGAAAACAGGTCGCCGGCAGAGCAAATAAAACAACAGTGTGTGTGTGTGTGTGTGAAACTCTGCCTACAAGACCCGAAAACAGGTCACCGGTCAGAGCAAATACAAACAACAGTGTGTGTGTGTGTGTGAAACTCTGCCTACAAGACCCGAAAACAGGTCGCCGGTCAGAGCAAATATCAGTGTGTGTGACTAAAAATTATTTCCTACAAGGCAGACCCTGTCCAATTTCAAAACACAAATTTATTTGAGATAAATCCATTGCTATGCCAGATTTTAGCACATAACCGTTCAAATATAGACAAAAAAGCATCAGGACATAAATGTATAAATGATTTGTACACTACAGCCAACTTACACTTTCTAAACAAACTTGTCCATGGAGCTGAACGACGGCAGGGCAAGCGCACTACTATTCACCGAGTCCCAGGTGTACAAAAAGATGGTAGAAGCGTTTTTCTGGCCCACATCTCTTCAGCAAACGTTCTTCATCAGTCTTGGCGCCCAACTTTCACCACAAGCCCTTATTTTGTGTAAAAAAGCGCACTTGCGAATGAACACCAAAAATATTACGAGCGACCACGCCTCAAAGTAGGCGGGGCCGAACAATTTTCCGTTTATCTAGTCCATAGTTTCATTAAACAGGAAGTCCGTGTCATGTCCAGCGTTGTATGGGCCATTTCTGGCAATGTCTGTATGTTACTACACTGCCATGATGTGCATTATCAAGAACACAATATATATGAAGCTAACCTGAGCTTGTAGATGGATTAGAACTGAGAACCACTTGCACTCCATTTGCCCAGCTATCTCTTAGCATGCTTAGCACTCCTTGAATTCATCCATACCACCTTCAGAACACATGGTAGCAAGCTGTTGTGTAACTTGCTGTGCTTTATGAAACTTTTGATGCTGACTCAACACAGCTTTAGCATGGTCTTTTCCAATAGTGGTAATCTACATGCATAAAATTGATGTAACTTAATTGGTTGAAATATATAAAACAAACATTTACCTGAAATGTATCATCACCAGCAGAACTACCTTTGGTAAGGGACACTTCTTTCATATACTGTAAAGTCCACCGGTATGCTACCACATCACCATCAAACAATGAAAGCTGTTTTCTCTCTCTAACAGCAAACATATGACGACAAGGTAAGTATGTGCTGGTTCGAAACTTGCAACTACAGCTTTCTGCTGTAGTTTTGAGAATTCCCTCTGATGATGATACATCACACACAGCATCAGATTCCTGAATGATTCCAACTTTGCGGCGAAGAGAAAGTTGTTTCGAAACAAAAGACAATGCGTACGGAGTTAAAATCGCTGCATACTCAATTTCAATAGGATCAGCAATGTTGACCTTCTTTTTTGCGAGTGCCATAAGTATACAATGGTCACGCTCGTTTCTCAATGATGACAGGACAGCAAAAAATTGCTCAAAGAACTTTGGAAGAGTGCTGTACCTATAGTGTACATATAAAAATCTAAAAAATTGTAAGTGCAATAAAGTTCCTTACCGAGAGCAAACACTTTTATCTTTCCATTCATATTCTCAAGGCGGTTGTTAGTCCTCTCTCCAAGTGTGAAGCTCACTCCTTTGAAGCAATCAACCCACTCGTGCCGGATCTCATGCCAATTAGCATTGTAGTAAGATATCACATTTGTTAGCCCTGACTGAAGTAGATCTTGATAGTATTGATCATATTCATCTTCAGATTTTGAATATGCCAGCTTTGTTATGATCTCAAGTGCATGTTCTCTCTGTCCTGGACGAATGCTCATCTTCTCCGTTGTCACTTCTCGCCTGAAACTCCTGAGGGTGTGGAACAAGCAAATATGAAGCGCTGCATTGGGAAATTCCTTGTTGAACACTGTTCTCTCGTTAAAGTCTTTATCGGTTAACACCACTTTGGTTTCCGTCCATCTAGGATTCGACTTCTTAAATGAGCGCACCATTTCGCCAATGGCTTCTTCGGTTTCAAGAGCTGTTAAACAGACGAGGACAATTTCACCTTGGCCATTCCCATCACTTGACATCATGAGGTACACTGGCATTCTCAAATTCGTAAGCTTGTAAGTGGCATCCACCAATAGTACCTCTGGGTATGCTGAGAAAGCTGTCTTCATTAGATTATCTTGGAAGAGAAGACCTGTTAAAGTATTTTCTTTATCAGTGAACACCTCAACTGTGGAACCTGTGGTTTACAAAGTAGTTTGTAAAAGATAATACTGTATACAGAAATCAGTGAACACTTTGTAGTACCGTCAATCTTCTTTAGAGTACCAACAACAGCTTCAATGCTCTCTTCAGGTTTGTTCAAAGAAGTTTGTACATTAGAAATGTCCTTCAGAGTAACTACTTTGCCTGTGACTTCAGTTAAATGCTGTTGTAGAAGTTTCTTATTCACTTTCATCTTGATTAGCTTTTCTGCTTCCTTATTTGTGTCAGAATCAAGATGACGTTGACGAGGTAGGTGATCGTAAATGGCCTAAACATATGAAATTAGGTATTGAAACAAGGATGCAATTTCCAAGTTACTTATGCAAACTCACTTTACTGATATGGTGATTGTGATCTTCATTTACTTCTGTCACTACTAAATGCTGAGCATCATCACTCAATCCAAGTTTGATCCCAGCTTTACAATCTTGATTGATAGTACTAATATAGTGCACAAAAAATTCTCGAGTGATTGTCTGTAACACATTACTCACAGTCATAAATCACCTTTGTTGAGGCCTTTTCCCACTACATTTGCTGCGATACTTCTTACCTCCAAACACACAAGAAAGGTTTATGCTATAGTAAACAAGCTCTCTCTTTGCTTCTTTAGCCCGTCTGGGAGCCCTCTTCATTGCAGCTTCAAGCGTTCTGGAGTCACTGTGGCACAGTTGCATATTGTGGGATCTCTCGTAGTCGCTGACTTATTCCTTCAAATCATCATAACACTCAAACATCTCTCCAGGGATGAACGAAACAATCCCATCTACGCCTGTGTCCGTGTCTGTACTAGCTAACATGGTTCACAAAATCAGACTGAAGGAAAATTGACAAGTAATTATTTGCCATCTCGTATACGTCCACGTGTAGCGTCACGTGATCGGCTGCTGGATCAATAGTATTGGAAAAGGTCGTCCGGCTACCGGATCAATAGCCACTGCGTAAAACGCAAGTAGTCATGTGCCGAATTTGTGACATGCTGTTGTAAGAGCGATTTCATAATTACATGTATGTCATTGTTTGGACAGAACATTCTAGGACATTATAGTTTAAGCTAGAGTATACTAGTCTTGCTTAGGTGTATAAGTTTGTGCATGGAGCTTTCTAGCTGGTTCTAGAGACTCTACAATAGAGTATTTAAGTAGCTTGGTTTGTGTGTAAGTTAGTCTGTAGAGTTGTTGAGTCTGTTAAGTTGTCAAAGTGTCTTTGTATTGCTATTATTAAGTTTCTGTCATTAAAGTTGTTTAAGCTGATCTAGTTCACTGTCATTTTAGAACAGGTTATGGGCCCAGTATCCCTACCTGCTGCACGAGTCTGTTGAAGTTTAGTCGTAGTCAAGTCTCAGCAAGTGTAACTAGGTGTTACTGTAGTGTTATAGCTGTCGAGTCCTGTTCGTGGGAAGATCACTGGCAGAATGGCTGCTGCAGCTGTCGAGAAGCTGTTTGTGAATATCCCTCAACTCAAGAGTGAGAAGGACTGGCTGGTCTGGAAGTTCCAAGTGATGCATGCTTTGAAGGCTGCTGATCTGTGGGGCTATGTGACAGAAACAATAGAGCCGCTCAGGTGCATTAAGGACCGGGACCAGCAATTTTTGAGTGATATTTTATGCTAAACTAAAGGCTCATATCTCTAAAGCTACAGTACCCATTTACACCAAACCTTTTCTATAATGGAGGGTACCCCCTACTAAGAACATGACGTCATACTAGCCCCGCCCACCATATTCACATGTAGAGATATGGCTTCATCTCTTCAGGTACCTCGAACGGCAAAATTGAAATAGGCGGTAGATAAAACTTCCCGCTAAGCTTATTTCAACTTGCTCAGTATAGTCTATAGGATCTGAACAAACACCAAACTTATATTTAAGGCAGCTGAATTCACCAACGGTGAGTTATCATATAAAAACCTTAATTTACCATACACAAGAGCCTATATTTATTGTCATAACTCACTTTAGGGTTGATCCATCGCCATGAATATAAGTTTGGTAGCTCTTTATACCCAATAGAGTTCAACTAGCGTAGTACCAAGCCTTGTCAAGCACTTTTTACCTACCGCCTAAAACTCGTCTTGGTTTTTAGCTGACATACGGCCATTATTAGTGGGCGTTGTACAAAGTACTACTGGCGCACGTGATCACCACGTAAAAATTTGCATATTCATTCATCATTAAGCGCAATGCGCGTTAGCGCGTTTAGTCCCAGTCCTTAATGTACCTGAGCGGTTGTGGAGAGCAACCATCAGAAGGCGTTCTACTGTATTCTACAGTGCATTGGACAAAGGTATGTGCCAATGGTCATGAGTTGTCATACTCCTAAAGGGATGTGGAATACCCTGTCTCAATCCTTTGAGAGGAAGACTGTCAGTAACAAAGTCTTCACTCTGATGCAATTCTACGGGCTCCGTATGAAGCAGGGAGCACAAATTTCAGATCACCTGCGGAGGCTAGATGAGTTGGCAGATCAGCTGTCTGCCATTGGAGAGGGGATTGAGGAAATCCACAAAGTTGCAGTGTTACTCCGAAGTGTATAGGATGCTTATCCTACACTTGTAACAGCACTTCTACCTCGAGGTGATGATGAGCTGTCCATGGTGTTTGTGAGGCAGGCACTGCTTGATGAGGAGCAGAGGCAAAAGAAGCCTAATAGATCCTCAGGAGGCACGGAGTCGAAGAGTGACTCTGCATTGAAGGCAGGACGAAAGTTTGGCAATAGCAGGAAACCAGGTAACTGCTATGCTTGTGGGAAGAGCGGTCATTATGCTCGAGAATGTCCTGAGAAGGAGGACAAGTCAAAGAAGTCAAAACCAACTCAACATCGTGTCAAGAAAGCTGAAGAGACCCAGGAGGAATCTGACTCGGATGTAGCTCAGACATTTTTATGGTGACAAGAGGTGAAGAGTGTTATGAAGATTGGATCATCTACTCAGGCACAAGTCAACATATGACATTTCAGAAAAAAGTACTTCGCAACTTCAGAGAGTTTGACACACCTGAATTGGTTGGACTTGGTGATGGGCACACTGTAAAAGCTCTGGGAGTGGGTCGCGTCAAGATAGTGACAGAACTTCGTCGGGGAAAGAGAATCCCAGGTTGGTTGACTGATGTCCTATACGTTCCAAAGCTCGCGAGCAACCTTTTCAGTGTTCATGCAGCAGCACTGAATCAGAAGGTGGTATCCTTTGGTCAAAAGTATTGTTGGATACGTGACGAAAAACATCAGCTAGTTGCCGTTGGGTCGACAGTCGGGAAGCTGTACAAGCTTGACTGTGAAGTGCATAAGCCGTCAGTGGAGAGTGCTCAAGTTTCTCAAGAGTCACAAGTCAGTGACATTGAGCTCTGGCATCAGAGGCTAGCACATGTTAACTCAAACCAGTTATGTCAGCTGGAAAAGAGTGCTTCAGGATTGAGTCTTCGTGGTGGACACGAAAGGAGGCTGTGTGAGGCTTGCATACAAGGGAAGATGCACCGAGCGCCTCACAGACCCTTGAAAGAAATCAAGTCAACGGAGAGGTTACAACTAGTGCACACCGACATCTGTGGTCCTATGCAAACCAAGTCATTTGGAGGAAGTCGGTATTTCATTACATTTACAGACGACTACTCTCGTTGCTGCAAAGCCTATTTCTTGAAGGAAAAGTCAGAAGCACTGGAGAAGTTCAAGGAATTCAAAGCTGCAGTTGAAAAGGAGTCCGGTCAGAGTATAAAAGCCTTGTGAGCTGACAGAGGTGGAGAATACCTGTCAGAGGAGTTCAAGAGATATCTGAAGGAGCGTGGAATACATGCTGAATTCACTGCTGCCTACT
The DNA here is from genome assembly GCA_964030475.1 of Tethya wilhelma. NCBI lineage: Eukaryota > Metazoa > Porifera > Demospongiae > Tethyida > Tethyidae > Tethya > Tethya wilhelma. The sequence continues at coordinate 11,452,169 of CAXIPT010000001.1, read as the reverse complement.
CACCACAGCAGAATGGAGTCTCTGAGCGTCTCAATCGGACACTGACAGAAGCTGCCCGCACAATGATAAGACACGCTGGTCTCAGTAATGCATACTGGGCAGAAGCAGTGGAAACTGCAGTGTACCTACGCAATCGAATGGTGACAACTGCACTACCGTTGGGTGAAACACCCTATGAACGGTGGTATGGTGAGAAACCAGACTTGAAACACATTCGAGTCTTTGGGTGTATAGTCTACACTCATGTCCCAGAAGGAAGTAGAAAGAAGTTAGACAGCAAAGCAGAGAAGCTGAGATTCATTGGCTACACAAGCACTGCACATAACTGTGACATAACAGGAAGTGATGTAATTATTATTGTGGTAAAGTATTGGTGATTTGTGCAATTTAAAAGTCTCTCTTGTCTTCAGTTGTTGTTGGTTGTGAATGTGTGCTTCTTGTTGTTTTCTTGTGAGGCCATGCCTTCTGCTGAGATCTAATAATAAGTTGTTAATACTAAAAGACGCAGTCAGAGCTAGCCAGCGGGAAGGGGTGGCGTTACAATTGGCGGACCCTGCCAGGATCAGGATAGTCTAGATGTCGCAACGAGAGCTGAACAGTTTGCTCTCGATCTCTGAACCGACCGAAAATCTGAGTAGGCTGCGGAGTGGACGTGACCACGAAGTGGCAACGGAAACAGAGAGAAGCACTGACGGAGCGAACCAGATGGAGGAGCAAGGGAATAGTTGTGGTGACCAGAACTCCTCCCGTGAACTAGAGCTGCAAGAGCTCCAGGAGAAGTTGTTGATGGCCGAGGTGGAAGTGGAGAAAGTTCGAACAGATTGCAACCGCCGTGTACAGCAAGCTGTGAGTGAAGCTGGTAGCGCGCAGGTGGACTTTTCTCGCCAACTCTTGGAAATGCAGCAAACGGCCGATGAAGCCAAGGACGACGCTGAGGAGCAGCGTATGCGGGTTGGAGAGTTAGAAGCTGTGTGTCGGCAACAGGAGGACACCCTAACAAGCCTACGGGCCCAACTAGATGAGGCAGATTCAAGGGCACAAGAGTCGGAGACTCTTAGAGAGCTGGCTGAGTTGAGAAGGATCGAGGAGATGCGGAGGCAGTTCGATCGGGAAAGAGAGTGGTACCGCTGGGAACACCAACACAACAAGGCTCTAATCGCCGAGCTACGTGGCAAGCTGAGGGACTGGGAGTGCCCTGAGCGAGGTACACCAAGTGGCAAGGTGAGTGCTCAGAGGGATGAGAGTAGTAGTGGTGTGTTGTGTGAGCGTACTGAGGGTAGTACGTGTACTGGTCTGAGAGAGATGGCCATTAATGGTGATCGAGAGACCAATGAGAGGGTTGTTAGCTTTGAAGTGGAAACTTCTGGTGACCACAGGAATTCGCCTCTTCCCAGCATGTCCAGAGAACCACTGTCTGTTCAGCATTGCCCTAATTCACTTGTGGGTGCTGATAGTACTATAGAGCCTCCCCTGGGCCTCAATAGTGACTCAGCTGGGACAGTTGTGGGTGTAGAGTTACCAGCTGTGGTCAGTTCTGGAGTACATCCCAATAGTGGTGGTGCCACAACAGAGATAGATAAGGGATCTAGTAGTGTGCTGATGCAGCAATTAACCCAACTTGTGCAAACCCAAACAGCTATGGTGGAAGCACAAACTAAGGCGGTGTCTGCCCAAAGTCTACCTCCTATTCCACGCTATAGTGGTGAGGGTGAGCAGGCGCTGGAGGAAGGGTTTGAGCGGTGGATAGAACAATTTGAAGAGCGTGCTAAGCTATCGGGCTGGTCGGACGACATGCGTCGCTATAATTTGAAGATGTCACTTAGCAGAAATGCCTATCAGACTTATCGACTGCTGTCTGATGAGGTCAAAGCCAGTTATGATGCCACTGTTGATGCATTAAAGGCTAAGTTTAGGCCCGTAGACATCGAAGAGCTTAGAGGAATGGAATTCCACCAATTGACACAGAAAGAGCAATCTATTGAGCAGTTAGGCCTGCAGCTGCAGAAATTGGCTAAGCGAGCTTTTCCCACATTGACTGGCAAGGATCTAGATCGGCTTTTAAAGGGAAGGTTTTTCCAAGCTCTTTTGCCACGTTGGCAGCGAAAGCTAGGTGCTCCAAGAGCTGAGGAGAGTTTTGATGAGTTGTTCAGTCGTNAAAGTGAATAGTCTCTGAGAAAATTTGAACCAAGATAGAAAAATAAGAAAAATAAGAAGAAGATGGAGAACATTGGAGGTTTGACATGTTTGTGTTTGTTTAGCGATGTTTTTAGGCCATGTTTTTAGGCTCATTAGAAAGAGAAAGAGCTAAATAGTAGCTTTAGAAGCCTTTTAGTGCTTTCGCATGAATATTTGTATTGCGCTAATGGGCCATCCGTGCCATTCCTGTGTACCCAGTACTACCGTACTGGGAATTATCATGGAATTTACAGCCAAGACTCAATGGCTTGGCTGACAGACAGACATCATAACTGCTGAGAAACAAAACAAAACTAAAACAAATAACAAACAATAACATGAATTAGAGTTAAATGCTTGCATTGATGTAGTCGAATTCATTGATTTATTTAGTATGGGAATGTAATCTTGAAGATATAGGTGAATGAGGTTTTATCGGTGTCCAGTTAACACTACTTGTTGTACATCCTTTTCTAATAAACAAGCCTGGGACATCACTACGCACTCCATACCTGACTTCACGAGCACCCTCAACATCCACTATGTTTAATACCACTAAGTGTCTGTCTCTTTACTCTTTTTCTTCGTTTCACTTCTATCCACCCTTCCTGCTTGCCTTCTTTGTACTGTACTCCATGCAGGGGCTTGATCCTTACACTTAAAGACACTTCATTGTAATTGGGGCGAGCCTGAGCGAGCCCCACATAGTCGTTGCAAATGGTAAAATTTCTGTTTGTTGGTTTGTTGGTTTGTACACCGTGGATACTTTCCGTATATTCAAATTATTCGAACGGTAATATGCAGTCTAGATTACGTCACAAAAATATTGAAATTTGGAATTGCGCAATATATACACGTCCGGCAGAGACTTGACTGTAGCTTGCCATAGATCTATGAGAAAGCGAAAGAGAAAGGAGACTCGACGCAGAGACAACGCTGCGCAGACCACTCATGAGGAGCCGGACTGTCAGAGCTCAAATTGAAACCAACTTCATAGACCACTCCTGAGGCTGAGACGGCCTCGTCTAGAGCTGAAGCATCTGAGCAGACACTCAGTGCCATGGGGACACTACTCCTGAGAGATACCATCTCTTGAAGCAGACCTAGAGAGACTACACCTCATGCAGGAGCAAATTTAATATTGAGCAACTATGACACCATGCTAGTCTAGCAACGCCAAGCCTCTCACACTTGCTCCGCCCATAGTGATGGCCAAATTGCTCTTCAACACTAAGAAAACTTCCTAGCTAATCAGCTAATTGACAATTTCACAGTGACACTGACATTCTGAAACAGATATCGTCTTCTTCTCAATCAAGAAATACTGCCTCATGAGCTCTTCAAGGTGTAGTACAGCAGCACCGGAGGGAAGCTACTCAACACAAATATGCAATTGAGAGTGCTTCATATCTACAACTGCCAGCACATGCACCCTGGAGATGCCTATACAGTGTACTTGACAGTCGACGACCTAGCAACTGGTTGGTCAAGAGTGAGAAGAGTTTGCAAGCCGTGAAAGTCCCCTATACAGCAAGTGTACGAGGTACCATGGAGTACTGGTTTAGTTGTCTCATTGCCACCATTGGAGTAACTGCTCTTGCTTGTTCTTCAACAGCACGTGTTTCCTAGACATTTTGCGCAAGCGCAAGAAAATATACAGCGCGTTCTCTTCCCACAAATAACGCGCTCAGGCTCGCCTCCTCGATGTACTACATCATGCTAGTTTATTAGTTGAATAGCTTCGGAATCATCTTCTGAGGATCCAGAGTCAGGTACAGAACTGGGTTAATGGGTATTAATTGGGGTGTCCACAGCTTTGTTTTGTTCTTGCCTAGCTGTAGTAGATGGAGGATGAGTAGCTGGTGCTGAGCATTGCTGAACACAAGAAGCCTCTTTGTTTTTCTTCCTCTTTCTTGATTTTTTGTTGAGCTTCTTCTTGGTAACAAGTAGTTACGGAGTCTGTGGTGGTTTCGGCAATGATTTTTGTGCTGTCCCTTTTTCTTTCAACAATGGCATTCTGTATCTCTTGCAGGGCATTTGTCTCGAGGGTGTGCATCTCTCCCACATCGTGTGCATGTGCCTTTGTTCCATCACGATGTTCTCTGTGTCCCACGCTGTTTGGGATGGCTGCTACCGTGTGTCTTTGTGTATGGGCCATTCTGTAGCACTTCCAGCCTGTTTGGCTCAGCTCCTTTTTAGAGCCATTTGCTGCTTGTGGACAGCCTCACGTTGACGGATTGCTTTCTATGCTTTTTTAGGGTCAGTTCAGCATCCATTTGAAGACGCTCTGATAGCGAGCTGTCTCAAATTCCAACTACTAGTCGGTCTCGAATCATTTCATCTTTCAAGCCTGCATAGTCGCAGAGCTGTGATGTAGTTCTTGGCATTTTCCCCTTCCAGCTGGTTCCTGCGGTTGAATCTTGCCCATTCGAAGATCACATTTTTGAAATATCGGTCGAATTTCCCCAGGACAGTGTCGTACCCTGAGAATTCAACACACTCAGCTTAACATTTCTGTTCCTTTGAGCCGGATAGATATATATTTGAATCACAGTTTGATATTTGGATGTTGAGTGCACTATACAAGGGTATCGTGGCAAGCACTTGAAAGTGAATTTTCGTTTTCCAAATTCATTATAGTGATCACTGTTCGTTACGATTTGTCATCAGTCGACTGTATACCGTCAAGTTTATATGTAAGCTTACATAACAATGTCTGAAATAACAAATTTGAGAAAACGAAGAGGCGCCGCAAAGGCCTCAATCACTAAACTTGTGACACGACTCAAACGGCTTGAGTCCGAGGTTCATGAACCTGCGACCCTTGAGCTCGCACAGCAGCTAACTCTGACCCTCCATGGATTGGATGCGAGGTTCAAAGAGCAACATTTTTCAATTATTGACCTCATTGACGAAAAGGATGAGGAGTCCCTTGCAAAAGAGCAAGAGGAGTTAGATCGTCACGATGAAGACTATTCCGCAGTTTTGCTCGGTGTTCAGCAGCTCATACAAAAGTGTTCATCAGCTTCCGATTCTGGAGCTCGCAAAGCACTTTCTCGCAAACAGTGTGCAAAATGCTCTAAAAACACTCACAGTTGAAGGGCTAGCTCTCTCACACTGGAGACCAATATGCAGAGGCAGTTGCCTGTCTGCAGTCATGGTATGATAGACCCAAGCTTATTTATTAAGCCCATGTTAAGAGAATTGTCGACATTCCAAATCTCAAAGATGGCAGTGGAAAAGAGTTGCGTCGTCTCCATGACACGGCACAGCAACACATTAGAGCATTAAAGGGTCTTGGAAATGAGCCTGATGGACCCTTCCTCACATCATTTCTCCAACTTAAACTAAATCAAACCACACTATTTGAATGGCAGAGGCATGACCAGGATTCCAGAAAGGTGGCTGGCTATGAGAAATTCTTGGAGTTCATCAACTTAAAAGCTCAAGCATCTGAATGCTTAATGCCTGATAGAAGTTCAAAATCTTCACGAGGCGACAATTTCAGAAAGGGATCTCAAACTCAGACGAGCCGCTCTGTCTCTTCCACAACAAGTGTGGGAACTAGCAACTGCGTTGTCTGCAAAGGAGACAAGCATGCTCTCTTTGTTTGTCCTCAGTTTAAGTCTATGAGTCGAAGCAAGATGTTGTCTGTCATTCGCAACAACAATCTGTGCATCAACTGTCTCAAACCGGGTCACTTTGCCAAGCAGTGTCCCAGTCCAAACACATGTAGAAAATGTGGCAAATCTCACCACACAATGATTCATGACGATTCAAAGGAATCAAAGGAACCTCAGTCGGATATGTAACGCCACCCCTTCCCGCTGGCTAGCTCTAACTGCGTCTTTTAGTATTAACAACTTATTATTAGATCTCAGCAGAAGGCATGGCCTCACAAGAAAACAAAAAGAAGCATACATTCACAACCAAAAAAAAACTGACAGACAAGAGAGACTTTTTAAATTGCACAAATCACCAATACTTTACCACAATAATAATTACATCACTTCCTTTTATGTCACAATTCCCGCCCCTAAGACACACCTCGTCCTCGAGGGGGTTACAAAAATGACAAACTATGCACCATTACAGGAAAAGGCAATACATCACTAAGGAGGCCATACACTCTTGAGTACAATTATTACATGATTATCATTACAATGTTAAACATACTAACAATCTACTCTTACAATTCAATTCAAAAGCACCTTATCAATCGACACATGCTCGTGACATAGATCGAGTAGTTGGACCACTTCTTGGCTGAGAAACAGCCTTGTCTGGAACACTCTGTTTCATCTGTCTCTTCTTTCGAGCTACTCGCTTGTGCCCCAACCAAGAGTCATTAGTTTGTTCTGGATAACATTTACGAACCCTTTCCAAAGCGACAAAGGTTGTTGGTTCATTCGGGTGTTCAATTGGTGCTACTTCAGCATTAGTGGGAGTCAGATTAACAATGCGGTAAGGACCATGATAAGGTCTGGCCAACTTGCGATTCTTTCCACTAGTTTCAGCAGGCATAAAGACCATGACTCGGTCACCGATCTTGTAGGTAGACGCTGTCGCTTGTCGGTCATAGAACACCTGTTTATTTTGAGCTTTCTTAATGCTCTCCAGAGCCAAGTCACGGGCATGCTTGAGGGTTCTTGACAGTCAACCAGGTATGGTGAATGGGAACAACTTAGGATGGTACCAGTAGGTAATCTGGGGTCACGACCATATAAGAGGAAGAAAGGACTCTCTTGGGTAGATTCCTGGACCACAGATCTATAGGCAAACAGCATTAGAGGCAGCTTCTTATCCCATTCAGTTGGGTTACCTTCAGTAGATTTAGCGAGCATGGCTTGCAGTGTTGAGTTGAACCTCTCGACTAATCCGTCGGACTGTGGGTGATACCCACTGGTATTGATCTTCTTCAACCCAAGGAGTGCACACAATTCAAGGATGATATCAGAAAGGAAATTAGAGCCACGATCCGAGAGTAGCTCAACTGGCACACAGTGACGACAAACAATATGTTCGATGAGAAGATTGGCCATGGTGGAGGCTTGCTGATCTGAAGTAGGGAATGCCTCAACCCATTTAGTCAAATAATCCATAAAAACAACCACATACTTATTTCCACTGGAGGTCAAGGGTAGCTGTAACACATCCACGGCAACACGGTGGAATGGCCCAGTCACAGGTATGGGTTGTAGAGGTGGCCGCTGTTTATGTCCAGGGCCTCTTCGAGACACACAATTGAGGCAACCCCGACAGAACTTCCGTACATCATGTCTGAGACCGTACCACCAGTAGTACCTACGAATCTTGTTGTATACTTTCTTCTCACTGAAATGTCCTCCAAAGAGTCCAGCATGCAATTCCGTAAGTACGTCAGATCGAAGTTCCCTCGGAACAACCAGGCACCATCGGGCAGGAGTGAGAGGATCCTCATGATGTAGAACACCATCGATAACTTCGTAATTTTTACTCTCTAGTGCAACTCTTTTAGCGAGTTGTGGATCATCAGGCAACACTTTGGACTCCAAGAAGTAAATGAAATGTGCTAAGTCCTCATCATTTAACTGCAACTGACGTATCTCTGTCAGAGATTCTCTCAGTGGAAGCTTGTCATCCGACTCGTCAGCGAGTACAGGCATAGTAGATGTACACAGCTCATCATTGTTATCAGCACCAACAGTACTATGATCACATACAGAAAGACATTTAGAACTGGTTTCAGACACACAACAATCACACGAATGAGGGTTCTCAAAATGATCAACACACATACATGTAGAACACACACTATCCATGGTGGCAGAAGGTTCCGGTGAACACACATGAGATGCATTACAAAAATCAGTAGTACGTTCACGGGGGATGATACCAACATGATCACAAAAATTAATCTCATGAGAGGAAAGAACAGACAATAGTAACGGTTGATAAACAGGGCCGGAACCTTGAGACACCACAACACGCTCTGCGCTCACCTCAGCAGAAGGCTCTGGTACACATACAGACTCACATGGTTTTGAAACCTTGCCATGAACACAGATATCATTAGACAAAACATCACCACCATCACTTGAGGAAATAACTGGATCACATAAATCATCTTGACAATAAACTGGTAAAACATTAGGTTAACACACACACCTCCAGAGCCTTGAGCGGAAGCAGCAGCGTCAGCGCGAAGGCCTTCCAAGCGGGGGCCAATCACCGGATTGCGCGACAACGCATCAGCACCAACGTTCAGTTTACCAGCACGGTGTTTGAGAGTCAAACTTAGTTCCTGTATGGTCAGAGCCCACCTTGCTAGCTTCCCAGAGGGTCTGGCAGAACCCAATACAGAGACACAGGCTGAGTGGTCTGTAAGAACAGTAGTATGGTGGCCTAGTAGATAGGGTCTGAAGTAGCGAGCCGCCCAATGTCTCCAGTTCGGTGATACCATACCTGCGCTCACTAGTATCCAGGGAACGTGACGCGTACGCAATGGGGTGCAACTGGCCATCCTCCTGTTGTTGGGATAAAACAGCTCCAAGGCCAACTCCACTAGCATCTGTCTCCAAGACAAACTCTGCGTCTGGACCAAATCGTGGGTAAGATAGAACCGGAGCAGTCACCAAAAGATTCTTCAACTGATCAAATGCAGCTTGACACTCACTAGTCCACAAAAACACCGCGTTCTTTCGGGTCAGTGCACGTAGGGGAGCTGCAATGCTGGCAAAGTTAGGGACGAATCAACGGTAGTATGATGCCAGGCCAATAAATTGCCTGACGCCAGTGACATCAACAGGCACAGGGAACTGTTCCACCTTCTGCGTCTTCAAGGGGTCTGGCTTAATACCTCGTGCAGAAATAATGTAAGCTTGATACGGCACTTCTTCACGAAGGAACAGACACTTACGTGGTTTCAATCGTAGACCGGCTTCACGTAGTCGTTGGAGGACTTCTTGTAGAGTTGCAAGATGCTCAGCAAAGGTCTTTGAGGCTATCAAAATATCATCCAAGTACACAAACACACCCTTGTCGTCCAGACCGGCCAGCACAACTTGCATCACACGTTGGAACGTTGCAGGGGCATTGCATAGCCTGAATGGCATTCGTGTGAACTCAAACAAACCATTGTGTGTGGCAAAGGCTGACTTCAACCGTGCCTCGTCATCGAGTTCTATTTGCCAGTACCCAGAAGCAAGATCAAGTGATGTGAAGAACTCTGTGCCACTCAAGGTGCCGAGGATATCATCCACTCTAGGCAGCGGAAACACATCTCTGCTAGTGATCGAGTTCAACTTCCGATAATCTATACAAAACCTCAAACTACCATCTTTTTTTGGAACCAACACGACTGGTGAGGCCCAAGGGCTCTTAGAAGGCTGCACCACTCCCTGAGCTTGCATTTGCTCTACCATCTGCTTAATGGTGTCCCGACGAACGATGGGGGTACAATAAGGCTGCTGCTTGATAGGACGATGGCTCCCAGTATCAATCGAGTGGCGAACTATGCTGGTGCAACCTAACTCTGTCTCATCAAGGGCAAACACATTCGAATACTCATGCAGCAGGCTCTTCAGGTCCATTACCTGATCAGCACTTAGTTGACTCACCGACAACCCCAAAGCCTCCTCACAGCGCTCCTCACTACAAGTTATCTCTTTCACTCGAGCACATGAGTGGACAACGGAGTGATCTACCATAGACTCCTCAGCATGTAATTGTATAGGGGATGGAGATTTACAACACCTAGCCCTTCCTAACGAAACACCTCTTCAAGTTTCACACAGCCACCGTGGTAATTACACAGTGGTATGATAGAGTTTCCATCACTATCAACAGAGATCAAGGCCTCACTCGCAGCAATACCAAGCTCTTCCAACACCTGGTAATCAGGCTCAAACAAATACATGAGCTATCACAGTCAACTGGCACGGGACTCACAACAGCCTTGGCCATTCTGACCCGGAATGGTAGTGGCCCTAACCAGCTTCACACATACAGCACTACTCTTAACTTCGCCACATTCAGATGGTAACAATGGTTCACCACTAGACCTTACAAGAGAAAGTCCCAAAAGGGGGAGGACATTCAAACCTAACAAGCACTCTTGCTCACTATCAGGTTGAATGAAGACAGGCACTGATGCAGATTTACCATCTACTGCGATGGTCATATTCACCTGAGCTGTGACCGTGATTGGGTGTCCACCCTTACCCTTAAACTTCGTACAGGGTTCCTCCAACCTTGGAGGGGTTTTACCACTCTCCTTCATATGTACAAACACTTGATGCAAAAAAGAACGAGAAACAATGGTAGACTGGGACCCAGTATCAATAAGAGCTACTATTCTAACTCCTTCCACATCCAATAGGATGGTCCCACTGCTCCCGTAACCACATTAACACTACTCTCGAGCTGACTATCAACCAACCTCTGCTCCTGACCAAGTCTCCGCCTTAACAGCTCACTTTCAATCTCCTAGTCACTAAGCTCCTGCACGCTCTGAACTTGACGACTGTGACTCTCAGTAGTTGCATGATTCTGTTTCCCAGAGGCTTCAGGGCCTGACTTCTTCCCGGTCCTGCAATAACGAGCTATGTGGCCAATGCCACCACAATTATGACATTTAATACCCTGACCATCTTTCCTTTCAGTTGATGGTTTGTGGCCTACCGATTTGCCCGAAGCCCCTTGGTGCTTTTTGCACTCTTGTCATCTTTCTTAGCCTTCTCCTTATCCCTGCAATCTGCCATATCGTTATATTGTTGTTCGCGTCGTTCTGCAGTACGTGCACGACTGAACAACTCATCAAAGCTCTCCTCAACTCTCGGAGCACCTAGCTTTCGCTGCCAACGTGGCAAAAGAGCTTGGAAAAACCTTCCCTTTAAAAGCCGATCTAGATCCTTGCAAGTCAATGTGGGCTTAGCCAATTTCTGCAGCTGCAGGCCTAACTGCTCAATAGATTGCTCTTTCTGTGTCAATTGGTGGAATTCCATTCCTCTAAGCTCTTCGATGTCTACGGGCCTAAACTTAGCCTTTAATGCATCAACAGTGGCATCATAACTGGCTTTGACCTCGTCAGACAGCAGTCGATAAGTCTGATAGGCATTTCTGCTAAGTGACATCTTCAAATTATAGCGGCGCATGTCGTCCGACCAGCCCGATAGCTTAGCACGCTCTTCAAATTGTTCTATCCACCGCTCAAACCCTTCCTCCAGCGCCTGCCCACCCTCACCACTATAGCGTGGAATAGGAGGTAGACTTTGGGCAGACACCGCCTTAGTTTGTGCTTCCACCATGGCTGTTTGGGTTTGCACAAGTTGGGTTAATTGCTGCATCAGCACACTACTAGATCCCTTATCTGGTTCATGTATCTCTGTTGTGGCACCACCACTATTGCGATGTACTCCAGAACTGACCACAGCTGGTAACTCTATACCCACAACTGTCCCGGCTGAGTCACTATTGAGGCCCAGGGAAGGCTCTATAGTACTATCAGCACCCACAAGTGAATTAGGGCAATGCTGAACAGACAGTGGTTTTCTGGACATGCTGGGAAGAGGCGAATTCCTGTGGTCACCAGAAGTTTCCACTTCAAAGCTAACAACCCTCTCATTGGCCTCTCGATCACCATTAATGGCCATCTCTCTCAGACCAGTACACGTACTACCCTCAGTACGCTCACACAACACACCACTACTACTCTCACCCCTCTGAGCACTCACCTTGCCACTTGGTGTACCTCGCTCAGGGCACTCCCAGTCCCTCAGCTTGCCACGTAGCTCGGCGATTAGAGCCTTGTTGTGTTGGTGTTCCCAGCGGTACCACTCTCTTTACTGCTTCCGCATCTCCTCGATCCTTCTCAACTCAGCCAGCTCTCTAAGAGTCTCCGACTCTTGTGCCCTTGAAACTGCCTCATCTAGTTGGGCCTGTAGGCTTGATAGGGTGTCCTCCTGTTGCCGACACACCGCTTCTAACTCTCCAACCTGCATACGCTGCTCCTCGGCATCGTCCTTGGCTTCATCGGCCGTTTGCTGCATTTCCAAGAGTTGGCGAGAAAAGTCCACCTGCGCGCTACCAGCTTCACTCACAGCTTGCTGTACACGGCGGTTGCAATCTGTTCGAACTTTCTCCACTTCCACCTCGGCCATCAACAACTTCTCCTGGAGCTCTTGCAGCTCTAGTTCACGGGAGGAGTTCTGGTCACCACAACTATTCCCTTGCTCCTCCATCTGGTTCACTCCGTCAGTGCTTCCTTCTGCTTCCATTGCCACTTCGTGGTCACGTCCACTCCGCAGCCTACACAGATTTGCGCTCGGTTCAGAGAGCAAACTGTTCAGCTCTCATTGCGACATCTAGACTATCCTGATCCTGGCAGGGTCGCCAATGTAACGCCACCCCTTCCCGCTGGCTAGCTCTGACTGCGTCTTTTAGTATTAACAACTTATTATTAGATCTCAGCAGAAGGCATGGCCTCACAAGAAAACAAAAAGAAGCATACATTCACAACCAAAAAAAAACTGACAGACAAGAGAGACTTTTTAAATTGCACAAATCACCAATACTTTACCACAATAATAATTACATCACTTCCTGTTATGTCACAGATACAACAACACTTTCTGTTTCTGCTGCAACGTTTCAGCTATCAGTTCCTCTCACTCCGTTGACTTCTGTGCCCAGCTCTGACTCACATGTTACTTCTAATGCCTCTGTCTCTCGAAAGGCAAATGTTCCAAACACACTGCTTATGACCTGTCAAGTCCAAGTTGTTTTACCAAATGGCGCATTTGTAAAGGCTCGTGCTTTACTTGATTCTGCTTCCACAATGTCATTCATTTCTGAACGTATTGCACAATCACTGGGCCTGAGTTGTCAGTCACAACGGCTAACAGTCTCTGGGATTGGAGGCATGACAAGTGGATCATCTCATGGTTCTGTCTCAACATTTGAGATCGCTTCATTATACATGCCAGAAGCAAGGTTCACCATCACAGCAGTTATCAAGCCACAAGTCACATGTGACCTTACACTTCATCAGGTTCATGGCAGTACCAAGTGGAACTATCTCTCAGGCTTTTTTCTTGCAGACCCCAACTTTGCAACTCCTGGCAAGATTGATCTACTATTAGGAGCAGACATCTATGATGAAGTAATGCTGCATGGCCGGCGGTGTGGACCCAGTGGCACCCCAACAGCATTCGAGACGAGTTTTGGATGGGTTCTTGTTGGCAAGACCTGCTCTCACTCTCACTCACTTTCACCCACACAATCTGTCGTCTCTCATCACATTGTAGTCCACTCAGATGACGAAATCTTACGAAAGTTTTGGTAGCTCGAGGAGCATCCTCATAGTAATGTCAATCTCACTCTCCAAGAACGCACAGTGGTTCAGCATTTCAAAGAGAATCACTCACGAGCTGAGTGAGGCAGATTCATAGTTCCTCTTCCTAAGAATGCTCATTGCAAGCCTATCGGCGAGTCTAGATCACAAGCAGTCAGAAGATTTCACTCACTTAAACGGTCTTTCTATGCCAAGGGGCAATTCCAAGAGTTCGCCCCTGTCATTTCAGAGTATTTTGAGCTGAAGCATGCTGAGCTAGTGCCTCAAGCTGACTTAGGCAAGTCACATGACAAGGTCTTCTATCTACCGATGCACGTAGTCTACAAGGAGTGCAGCACTACCACCAAGGTCAGAGCTGTGTTTGACGCTTCAGCTAAGTCTGCCTCCGGGGTATCTTTGAATGACACTCTGCTCGTCGGTCCAACAGTCCATCCCCCCTTATTGATGCGTTACTCAAGTTCAGGCTTCACCGAGTCGCTCTTATCGCTGATATAAGCAAGATGTACAGAGCAATTGAGCTGACACCTGGTGACAGAGATCTGCATAGATTTGTCTGGAGATCCAACCTTGTTGATTCTCTCTTGGACTACTGTATGATCAGACTCACATTTGGTGTATGTGCATCTTCCTTTGCTGCCAACATGGCAGTCAAACAGAATGCCATCGACTTCGCTGCCAAGTATCCCCAAGCAGCCTCTGTGGTCAACGAATCATTTTATGTTGATGATTGCTTGACAGGAGCTGACTCCATTCCTCAAGCCATTGAATTGCAGACACAGCTTCATCTGAAGGTTATTTCCTTCTGAGGAAGTGGAATTCCAATGAGAGAGAGGTTTTGAAGCACATACCTCCGGAACTTAGAGATGCTCATGCAACACAGTTGCACATATTGCCCTCTCCTGAAGAGTATACAAGGACTTGGAATCCAGTGGAATTCTACACTAGACCACTTTCATTTGACCATCGCTCATTTACCCCCACTCAACAATGTTACTAAAAGGCTCTTAGTCTCTGACATAGCCAAGGCATATGATGTCTTAGGATGGGTATCGCCTGCAACAATCAAAGTAAAGATTCTGTTGCAGAGGCTTTGGGAGCAGAAAGTCAGTTGGGACGATCCAGTTCCTGACCCCATCTACTAGACAGATGCAAGCATCTATGGGGCGAGCCTGAGTGAAGTCTCTGCGCTGCATGATGGTGGAACCCAGCGCCTTTGCTGAGCTGGCAAACAGGTGCACGTGATCGACTCTAATTGTGAAGTATTGTGGTCACATGATTGGAATGTAATTAACGGACTTGCCAGCTCAGCAAAGGCGCACTCTTGTCGCACCTCCTCTGCATCTGGGTGGAACCATAGTCTCTGAGTCTATATTATCTATGGTGGAACCGGATGAGGTTTGTCATGTGATTAAATTTTCCATTGCGCATGCTTGAAGTGAGCACGAGGACTTTTTTTGCCTCGTGGTCTGAACGTTTGAAGATGGCAAAGGTTGGAGAAAAACGTGAATACGATGTTTCTGAAATCGAGGAAGGAAAAGGTGTAACTGTTCATGGCGTTCCTGTGAGTTTATCTCCGATAAAAAAAAGTAGAAAGAACCCAAACATGATCTATTTCGACGGGAAAATTTCAGATGGAAAAAATAGTACTAGATTTGTATCTTTCGAACCCCGTTTACTTTCAGCTTTCGAGAAAGCGAAGGACGGTGAGAGCACTGTTGTACTTAACAAGAGTGAAGTCAAAACAAGTAAGCTTAGTGGTGACTTGGAGATACATTTGAATAGTCAATTGAAAGTTGAAAATTCACCTCTAAAGTATGAATGTGTAAATTTTGCAGCAATATCTGGATGTAAAGAAATTAAGTTGGAATCTCTTGTTGATGTTTCTGTAAACCAATATGTTGATGTTATGATTAAAGTGGTTGGTGTTGAAGAGACGAAGAAAGTGAAGAAGTCTGATGGATCGGAATTATCCAAGCAGGAAGTAATTGTGGGTGATGATACAGCTTGTTGTCGGCTGGTGTTATGGGAAAGTGATGTTGATGGTTAAGAGGAAGGAAGGAGCTATAAGTTGAGTGCTGTATGTGTACGCAACTTTGACACGCGTAAATATCTTTCTTTTTCGAAGCAGAGTGGAAAGAGTTCAATTAATGATTTGGGAAATGTTTGTGAGATTGATTTGTCTGAGTGTGGAGATGTGAATCCTGAGAGGTGCATTGAAGGTGAAATCTCTGCAGTAATATCTGCAACAGAATACTATTCCTGCAAGTTTTGTAAGAGTAAAGTAACCAGTGACGATGGAATTGTGGCAACATGTACAAAGTGTCGTGCTATAATGAAGATGAAATTATGTGAGGTAACAAAGTCGGCCAAAGTAGTTGTGTCAAGTGGTACTCATGAGTACAACGTATCTCTATTTGAACCAAATCTTTTAAGGATTGTGGAAGGCATCACCGCTAACAGTTTGGGTTTACAGTTGCTAATGGCTCCCCGTTGCATTTTTCATGTAAACAACCGGGATGTTGTCTTCTCTGTGCAGAAACTGTGAGGCTGCAGCTGAGAGTAACTGGACTATGTGAACTTAACTTATTGTCACGACTGTAAATTGGTGTGATTAGTTTGTCTTTGACAGTTAGAAAGAAGTTGATTGTGTATATACATGTGTGAGTATTGTGATAATGATTCATATTACTTCCTGTCTGAATGTATGTGCGTGTAGAATGGAGTTTGGGCCATGGGATCCGGGAACGTTTCACGAATTGGAAGCAACTAGCTGCATTTTTGCGTACCTTTCAAGTACTATAAAGACTCCATCTATAGTCTCAAGTTTTATTAGTGTGAGGGATAGAAAATGAGTGAAGATGAGGATTTTCAAGACTGTATTGATTGGGACAAAAAGTTGAATGAATGCAAGGAGATAATTTCAAAAAGGAACTTGCAAATCAAGTCTTTGAAGGATAAAATTAGAGACAAGGAACGAACAATTGAATTGGTTAATAGACGTAAAAGAGTTCTCGAGGAGGATAATGAAGAATATAGATCAAAAATGAGGAAAATGAACGAAAAGATGGTTCATGTTAGTAGAACGAATGAAGAATTGAGGGGTTCAATCAAAAAGTTGGAAGAACAAGTACATTGGTGGGAAAGGAAAGCTTGGGAAGAAGATCAGAGAAAGAGATGGGAATTAGCTCTAGAACACAGCCAAAGAGAAATCAAGGAGAGGGTTCGATTTGAAGAAGAAGAAAGGGTTGAAATCCGAAAGGAATTGGAAGACAAGCAATCATTGGATAAAGATTTTGCAGAATTTCTGGCTTAAAAAAAAGAAAGGAAATGAAGTGATCACTGATTATTTGGGAGTACATTATACATTATATGTTACGAATATGATAATAAATATTAAATATAAAGTGTATATAATGATTATGAAATTGAAAAAAGAAAACATTGTAAACAGAGTTAATTTGCAGTGTTCTTGCACTCTAATGTAAGAGTGATAGCCAGCACCATCGCGAATAGGTGTCACTGCATAACTGGCCCCCCACCCTACCACCCATTTTTCATGGAGCCATTGATTGTCTGTAGGTTGTTGCAGGGTCTGGTTCTTTTCATCTGTAATGAAAAAGAATGCATATAACAGATGCTCTCAAATACAAATCTCTTGTTTTAAATCATGCATGTTTATACTGCAGATAATTCTGCGTGCCATTATAGGCTCTTCGTCACAGAGAATGCAGATAAGGTCTGCTAGCCATTATAGGCTCTTCATCACAGAGACTGCAGATAAGGTCTGCGTGCCATTATAGGCTCTTCGTCACAGAGACTGCAGGTAAGGTCTGCGTGCCATTATAGGCTCTTCGTCACAGAGACTGCAGATCAGATACATTGTAAGGTATGCATGTGATACTACATGAATGGCACATCAGGAGTGGATGGTGCAGAGGGAGTGGCCCTGTCCATGAAAGGAGTGGACTGTGGAGAGGGAGTGTACTCGTCCATGAAAGGAGTGGACGGTGGAGAGGGAGTGGCCTTGTCCATGAAAGGAGTGTACTCGTCCATGAAAGGAGTGGACAGTGGAGAAGGAGTGTAGTCGTCCATGAAAGGAGTGGCCTCGTCCATGAAAGGAGTGGACGGTGGAGAGGGAGTGTAGTCGTCCATGAAAGGAGTGTACTCGTCCATGAAAGGAGTGGACAGTGGAGAGGGAGTGTACGTAGTCGTCCATGAAAGGAGTGGCCTCGTCCATGAAAGGAGTGGACGGTGGAGAGGGAGTGTAGTCGTCCTTGAAAGGAGTGGACGGTGGAGAGGGAGTGTACTTGTCCATGAAAGGAGTGGACGGTGGAGAGGGAGTGGCCTCGTGTTGATTTGAAAAATTGTTGCTGCATTAATAACAATCTTTGATCTTCGTGTTGTCTTTCATGAAGACGTTTGTTGTTTGCAATGCTTGCCAAACGTTGAAATGGAAATGGTGGGCTGAAGAGTAAATCTGTGAGATGTCGTACTCGGGAGCAAGCAACAAATGTCAATCCACAGGTAAACTCTCTCTTGCCAATATCAATGACAACCTTATCCAAAGTTAGCCCCTGGGACTTGTGAACGGTTACAGCCCATGCCAACTTCAGAGGGAGTTGTAGACGAGAGCATTGAACTCCAGAGGTAAACCACGTACGACGGAGAGGAGTGATGGGAACAATTCTATCGTGTAGTGTTGGACCAGAGTAACGGTCAAATCGTACCATTACAGCAACAGGTAAATCAGGTGGGCCTCCACTGCGATAGCAGATTGCTTCAATTGTGCCCATCGCACCATTTACCAGGCCAACTTCAACCCACAGGTTACTGGTTAACATCACACGGGCTGACTTTGCTAGCAGCACAACTGGTTCAAGACCGCTTGCATTATCACGCTTTAGCAGCATTGGCGACAGCCTTGATAGTGGCAATTGGATGGCCACATTCATGCAGCTTGGCAACATTAAATTCCACAACGGCTTCCACAGTTGGGTAGAGGTGGAGTGCATTGACAAAGAGCGATTGTTGTTGCACTTTAGTTGGGGTCTGGTTCATCAGGTAGTTCCAATCTTCAACAGTGACTTGAGCATTTCTTAGACGAAGGAGGACATCTCTGAAACGAGTGTGCTCAGGGTCTTCACCGGCTTGGCGCATCACACGAGTGAGTGTGAAGGCCTTGTCAAACTGTTGGTATGCTCTCTGTCCCTGGTCAGAAATATCTGACCGGCTGACTGTGGTGTAGAGAGGCAGATCCATCACTGGAGGCAGCTGGCCAAAGTCTCCAAACAGCAACATGGAGCAGCCGCCAAACACTTGTTGGGCATTATGGGGAAAAGCTTGTCGGAGATGTCTGTCAATCGGACCAAACATCTTTCTCCCAACCATAGAGATCTCATTGATTATGATGTACTTGATGTTTGAGAGCTCTTGTTGAAGTTGACTAAGACGGTTGCCTTCCAGTTCTTTTGTTGGAAGGTGTAGTAGGCTGTGGAGGGTTTACCTTCGATGATGAATGATGCCACACCAGTGGGAGCAGAGACTTTGAGGTTGTTCCCAAGCAGCAATCGCAGACAGTGAATCAGATACGACTTGCCAGTGCCTGCTGTACCATTGACAATAATGTGCAGTGGTTCAGGATTGCTGCTCTCGTAGTGATCCTTCACCGTAGTGTAGACATCAAGTTGTCGACCGTGTAGGTTGTCAGGAGTTGCAGATGTAGTATAAGGACGCTCTTCAGCTGTTTGTCGTTGTCATGTAATAAAGGTAGGAGCTTCCTCGATGTTTGGGTACAGCTGTGCAGCTGATGTCCAGTCAAATTCATCATTAGAAGGAAGATTAGGCTGGAGGTCACTGTTGCGTTGGCATATGAGCATCCACTCATCTTGAAATCTCTGTTGACTACGTTGAGGCTGCTGTTCTGAGTCATGTGTCTATATAATAAAGAGGAAAAGAATTGTAATTATGACATAGATATGGATTTCTATTTAATACACACCTCATTGTCTTCAGGTGGATCTTCAGTCGACTCTTGTTGCTGCCTTTGTAGTCGAAATATATCCTCTTCAAGAGATCTTGGAACGTTGTCAGATTGTAAAAAAGTGGCATATGCTTCAGCAAAAGTGTTGTAATCTTCTTTCAGCTCAATCACTTGATGGAAGCTCTTGTGTTGCATCAGTGACTGTCGACAGTACTGCTCATAGTTGGGTCCATCAGGATCAGGGGAGCAGTAAGGTTGGGCAATCACAACCACCTTCTTTTGTCTTCTCTTTGGCTCTGTGTTTACTTCCTTGGGCATGGTGTACTGCCTAGCAAACTCTAAGAGAGTGATGGAGTTGAACTGGGATGTTTCTGGACGTGATCCAGGATGGATGGAGCTGTTGCTCTTTCTTGCTCAGATAAATTCTCTTCGACTTGCCGTGAGCCATCCAGAGGGAGCATAATGAAGTGACTTGAACATTGGCAGCTGCAATAGAAGGTGACATGTCTCCTGAGCAGAGTAGTCTCTCTCTCCGACACAGTTGGTTAGCAACTTCTGCACAGCTTTGAGTAATCGATTTCCATCACTGAGGCTTTGAACCACATTGGTGAATGTTTCCTTCAGTGTCTGTGAATGAGGCTCACTCTTAGTGACATACATGGTGCAGTATTGAATAACTTTGTGCCGAGAGACAATGTACTGCATGTCACAATTGCCACGCCAAGCTGACAGTTGAACTGTGTTGTGACTGTTGATCACTGGATCATTCCGAGTTGATTCAAGTGTTGGCTCTCCATCGTCATCAATTGTGATGGTAGTGTGTGGATGCAAGTCTTTGAGGTATCCAAAGCGGCACTGTTGTCGACCGTTACGAGTGCGGAGACAATAGGCCTCTGAACAACGTGTGTGACGTTGGCAGGTAGCAATGAGATCAGAGAGGTCTTCATCAAAGTCAAGTAAGGCTTGTTGCAGATGTGTGGGTCCACCTTGGGTGAAGGAGCATTTTCAATGTTGCTTCCATCTGGCAACACAGCCGGATTGATGGTAGAAACGATTTTGTCAGCATACTGGATGATCTCCTGCTTAGTAACTTCCAGTGCATCTGGTGATGTAGATGTTTTGAGCTTCTCCACATCAGGAGCATTGGCTAGCCAGGCCAGACCATGGACGTGAGGAGTATCCCTCAGTATTGAACTCATTGATGGGAGCTCCTCCAATAGTGGGCCACATGAGAGGCAGAATTGGAACCAGATTGTCGATCTTGCACAGCTTGCTGAATGGTTTCCTGTTCTGTGGTCTGGTGTGCTGCATTTGGAACAAATGAGCTTGACAGGTGTGCTGTGTATGGATCTTCCTCCTCCGGCACTTGAGATGACTGAGGAGTAGATGAGGGGTCATCAGGTTGAATGGATGTCAGGGAGGAGAGGGTTCCATCTTCTTGCAGCTGACGAAGAGCATCTTCATTCATACGAACTTGATTAGCTCAGTAGTACTGGTTGTTTTCAAACAACCAATTCAATGCTTGTTCAACAACATGTCTTCGGACACGGAAATCTTGATGTGTTTGTTCCTTCTCCTTTCTCACAACCAGTACATTAATGTCTGATGGTAACCTTGGAAGGCTGGTGGCAAATGATATCACATCCTGTGGAAGGTAGACAACATGTCCACTGTATCCATACTAGCCATGAGGTAGCCTGTAGATGGATATGATTGGCATCACACCTGATATGAGCATCTCTTCAACCTGTGTCAGTCCCTATAATTATACCGAAAAGGATCAATAACAAAGTATAATGCATAGAATAATAATTATATTTACCTGCAATTGTGGTGGTACTGGGCCTGGGTCCATGTTATTTGCAGAGGAGAAAAGCTTGGGAACTTTTTTGTCCGGGAAGCACCTTCTACATTCTTGCTGATGGCCAACTATGGACACGTTTGGAAATTGCTCCAAACAAGTATTGCAGCGGTTAAACTGGGTAGTTGCCATTGTTGAGTGAAAGTTTCTCATCTTTTTCTGAACTGCAGGCTGGTCAAATAGGGGAGATGAATAATCAATTTGATTTGAGGTTTGATATCGCATACGATCTTGTTCTTGAGGCATTTCTGTCTCAGGAGTTGTCTCCCTTCGTCTTCTTTCTTCAACTCTGGCTCTTTCTTGGGCAAGACGAGCGTCTCTCTCAGGAGTGGTCTCCCGTTGCCTCCTTTCTTCAACTCTGACTCTATCTTGGGTAAGACGAGCGTCTCTCTCAGGAGTGGTCTCCCGTTGCCTCCTTTCTTCGATTCTGACTCTTTCTTGGGTAAGACGAGCGTCTCTCTCAGGAGTGGTCTCCCGTTGCCTCCTTTCTTCGATTCTGACTCTTTCTTGGGCAAGACGAGCGCCTCTCTCAGGAAATGTTTCCCTCAGGCATCGCTGTTGTTTACGAGCTGAATCTCTTTGTCTACGCCTTGCAAGTCATCTTTCTTTTTCATCAGGTGTTTCTCTAGCTATACGTTCTCTGTACAGCTCTCTTCGTCGTGCAAGGCGTTTTTGTGCTTTATCTTCATTATCCATGATCACAGATCTGAAAAGTTTTCTGTATCATACAGACCATAGACGTACACGTGCTATCTAGCGATATATTGCGCAATCGATGTAAATATTACAATACCACGCCTTCGAATTCGATTAATTCGAATATACGGAAAGTGTCCACCGTGTACAGACAAACAGAAATTTCATCGTTTACAAGACTATGTGGGGCTCGCCCCAATGATGATTGGCTACAATGGCGGTCAGAGTTGCATCTCCTCTCTGAGAAGCACATCCCCTGCTGCTATTTCAACAAAGGATCTCATGTTGTTAGCATGCAGCTACACGGATTTTGTGACGCTTCTGAGAGTGCCTACGCGGCTGTTGTCTATTTGAGGATGACTGATTCCTTTCGAGAGGTGCAGACATCGCTTGTAATCTCCAAAACCAAGGTGGCTCCGATTAAGAAGCTTACTGTCCCCAGACTGGAGCTGTGTGGAGCATACCTTCTTGCACAACTGCTCTACCATGTGAAAGCTGTCTTTGTCATCCCTTTTGACTCTGTATTTGCCTGGACAGATAGCACGATTGTGCTTAGTTGGCTTGTCGGAAGCCCAAGGAGATTCAAAACCTTTGTTGGCAACAGAGTTTCATGCATTGTGGAGCTCATCTCACCTGAAAGATGGTATCATGTTGCTGGCCTACAGAATCCAGCTGATTGCGCATCAAGGGGAATGTTCCCAGCTGAATTATTGAATTACACATTATGGTGGCATGGGCCAGACTGGCTGACTTGTGATTCTGTTCAGTGGCCTCAGCAATCAGACATCCGATCACAGGAAAGAACGGAAGAAGAGAAACAACTCAGTCTTCATGCTATGATCAGTGAGCCATGTGTGCCTCCATACTTGCTGAGAATTGGTGACTATTCTTCTCTCTCAAGATTGAAGCGAATAACGTCCTGGATTTTCAGATTTGTCCAAAACTGTCGCAGTCACAAGTTTGAAGTAACTCATTCACCACCTTATCTCACTACTCAAGATTTGTATCAAGCAGAGTTGTATTGGTGCTCCATCGTCCAGAAGGAGTTTTTTGAGATTGAGATTGAACGTCTCAAGGCGAACAAGCCCCTTGAGAGGAATAGCCTACTCCTTTCCCTACGTCCTTTCATTGATTCGGCTGGTTTGTTGCGTGTTGGCGGAAGGCAAGAGAAAGCACCAATTGCTTACTCAAAGAGGCACCCCCTCATTTTGCATCCCAAGCACCACTTCACTCACCTTGTTATCCGTGCAGAGCACTTGCGCCTATTGCACGCTGGACCAACACAAGTCTTGGCTTCTTTAAGCAACCGGTACCATATCATCAGTTCTCGAAAGATTGTTCGATCAATAGTCCATGGTTGCCGAAGACTCACTGTAAAGCCAACTCCCCCATTGATGGGTCAGTTACCAATTGAACAGCTTACTCCAGGACCTGTCTTTGATAAAGTCGGCACTGACTTTGCTGGTCCTATCCAAGTGAAGTACGCCTATATCAGGAAACCTGTCGTAGTCAAGGCATATGTATGCTTTTTCGTGTCACTTGCAGTCAAAGCTGTCCACCTCGAGCCTGTGTCTGATCTTACCACTGAAGCCTTCATAGCAGCTCTTCGTCGCTTCACTGCCAGACGCGGAAAGCCCAGTCTGATCCTGAGCGATCATGGCACTAATATCGTTGGTGCTGCTGGAGAGCTAAGAGAGATACACGATTTCTTCAAACTCCAAGGGTATATGGGTGAAATATCGGTGTACTATTCAATTGACTGGAAGTTCATTCCTGAACGGTCTCCTCATTTTGGAGGCCTATGGGAGGCATCAATGAAGTACCACTTCAGGCGTGTTGTTGGGAATGCCAAGTTGACCTTTGAGGAGCTCACGACTATCGTCACACAGATTGAGTCTTGCCTGAATAGCTGTTCTTTGTCACCCATGCCTCATGAAGAAGATAACTTGCAAGCATTGACTCCGGGTCACTTCCTTGTTGGCCAGTCCCTCGAGTTCATTCCCGACCCCTCTCTCTCCTACCGCAACTTCCCACTCTTGAAGCGTTGGCACCTTTGCCGATCTGTTGTTCGCCACTTCTGGAATCGATAGGCAGACGAGTACCTCACTTCATTGAGACGCCAAAACAAGTGGAAGTTTCCATCTCGTAATGTGCAGATTGGAGACATTCTTGTTCTGCAAGAAGACAATATGGTGCCTACTAAATGGCCACTCGCAAGAGTTGTACAAGTGCACCCAGGTGCTGATGGCTACATACGAGCTGTAACGATCAAGACAAACTCCGGAATATATAAGCGGCCAGTTGTCAAGATTGCCATGCTGCTACCCCTCGAAAGTGAACTTTGAACCTTTAAAGACCGCAGGTCTTTGGCCGGCGGCATGTTCATGCATAATGTATATCTAGTAGTATGTTGAACTATTGTAGCAATAATTATTACTTATTGATGTATAGCCTTGTACACATGCAACCCTGAATTTGTTGTATAGCTCTAGAGGAAGTAGCTCAGTATTTAATGTGTTTGTAAGGGCTGCTCAGTCAGTCTGCTCGCTATCCATGATTCTCTGTATCATGAATGTCAACAGTTGTCAGTAGCTAGCTGGCAGTTCCTGCACTTGTTCGCAGGACAGCAGACTCAATTATACAATAGTATATGAGAGCAACTCTCTCGTTTGCCTAGCCTGTCTAGCCGTCGTATATGCTTGTTGTCAGTTTTGTTACAGTCCAACCTGAGAATTCAACACACTCAGCCTAACAATAGTGGTACAAGTATGAAGTAACTACAAATGACTAAATTTACAAACTACCCAGTAAATTCAGTTCATTCCACAAAGAGTATTAACAAGAGGATACAAGCCAACCCTTCGAGCCTCAGGCAAAGAGGTGGCAAAGAGTCAGACAGGTTTGGTGGACAAGAAATCTGTTTGTGGTAAGTTCTACAGAGGTCATTGGACCACTAAAATGTATGTGTGCTTTTGTTCTAGGTATGGAGTCTTCCCCTGAAGACAGTACCCAATCCATGGTTGTCGAGACAAGAGGACACAAACCAACCCTTCGAGCCTGAGGCAAAGAGACTGCAAAGAGTCAGACAGGTTTGGTAGGCAAGAAGTCCACTCCATAGGAGCTTCCTCGATGTTTGGATACAGCTGTGCAGCTGACGTCCAGTCAAATTCATCATTTGAAGGAGGATTAGGCTGGAGGTCACTGTTGCGTTGGCATACAAGCATCCACTCATCTTGAGATCTCTGTGGCTGACTCTGTTAAGGCTGCTGTTCCTGAGTCATGTGTCTATATNCAATTGTTATGGCGTTGACTCCTGATTTCTGTTCGGCTCCGAGTGTTACTGATGTTTGTCGGGAGCGTGATTTACAAACTTTGGCGAAATGCCCAACTTTGTTACACTTGCGACAGGCGACTTGGAAGGCAGGACAATTCTTCCTTCCTCCTGCGTGGAATCCCGACCCGCATCCGGGACATACTTGGAATTGTTTGGTGCCAGGTGGTATATTTCCCTGGACCCCTAGCACTGCCGGCTCTATTGGTGAGTTGCTAATTTCAGCACGTTGTCGTTTAGCGGCCTCGTGTGCTCGACACATAGTTATGGCCTGTTCCAAGGTGAGATCTTTGTGCTTGAGGAGCTCTTCTACAAGGTCCCCATCGTGGACTCCTTCTATTATTTGGTCTCGTATGCCTTTACACGTGCATTCATCTGAGCAGAACTTGCAAGTCTTGGCGAGCTCCCTGAGAGACACCAGGAAGTCATCAAAGGTTTCCCCGTGTTGCTGTACACGACGTCGGAAGTTTCTCCTTTCTACTGTTTCATTGACCTGTCCTGTAACATATCCCTCGATGGCTGTGATGATGTCAGCAACTTTCTGGCGCTGTTCCGCCGTTAGCCCAAGGTTGTTGACGATAGTGACTGTCTCTCTAGAGAAGCAAAGGGTCAGGGCTTGTACTTGCTTACTTGCACTCTGTGAGCTGAGTCCCGAGAGGGCGAAATATGCCTCCCATTGAACTTTCCATGCTTGGAAGTCTGTGCCCCGGTCGACTTGTAGGTCGAGTTTAGGCAAGTCTCCTGGTCGAAACGTGTATGTCATGGACGCTGAGCCTTCGGACTGTTCCGTTGACGCTGGGTCTTCTCGAGAGTGTTCGGTATTGGTGCGGAGTCTTCTTCGTTTGTAGGCTCTCTTGCTCATAAAACCTTACTGCTGTGAGTGTTAGTTGTCCGGTTCTTGAACTGTTCGCAGCGCCATGTAAGATATCGTAGTAATCTCATTCAACCGATACAGCACATGGTATTACATCATCATGACATCATTACTATGAATAGATAATCATATACTAAATATACAGGTACTATATATAGTTAGTCAGTTCAGTTTCCTACATAGCTGTATAGGAATGGGCAGTGCTGTAAAAAGGTTTGGAACAAGGATGGTCTCAATTTCGGCACATGACTACTTCATTTTTGTGCACAAGTCTTGGCCAGTAATTTAATCCTGCCTGCCATGGTTTGTTCCCCTTTTTAGCCAAGTGATAAGATTGGTAGAAATTTGAACCATTAGTATGTGATCAATACAGATTAGCTATTTAAGTATACAGATCATTCTGTGAACCATTTATGACAATTAGCAATGAGGGATCAAAAATGAAAATGAAGTAGTCATGTGCCGAAATTGAGACCATCCTTGTTCCAATACTTTTTACAGCACTACACTGCTTATTTTTTGAAATTTTTACTACTTTTATAAGATCAAACTCTAAACCACTTGAAATAGACAGGCTGCTGATGATTGATGGAAAATCCAGACAGCACAAAACCCACAAAAGCTTCACTCAATCTCTCTCTCCCTCTCTTTCTCACACACACACACAGACACAGTCTCCAGGTACCTGATGAAAGACGTAACATCTTGACAGGCTGTTGACGATGGATGCAACATCCAGACAGCACAAGACCCACTCAACTCAAAGCTTCACTCAATCTCTCTCTCTCTCTCTCTCTCTCTCTCACACACACACACACACACACACACACACACGCACACACACACACACACACACACATATAGTCTTGGGGTACCTGACCAAAGACGCAACATCTTGACTGGCTGCTGACGATGGACGCAACATCCAGAGAGCACATGACCCACTCAATTCAAAGCTTCACTCAATCTCTCCCTCTCTCTCACACACACACACACACACAGTCTTGGGGTACCTGACGAAAGATGCAACATCTTGACAGGCTGCTGACGATGGATGCAACATCCAGACAGCACAAGATCTGCTTGACTCAAAGCTTCACTCTTTCTCTCTCTCTCTCTCTCTCTCTCTGAACAAGTCTTATTCCTATACTGGAATATAAGCATGAGTCTAAGTTGTGCCAACTATTTTTGTTCTGAAGCAGAATCTACTAGCTACCTTCTGAAAGTAACAGTGGGCAAGATATATATATTTTTTTGGAGAAACTGTCTGGGATACCTACAACAATGTAACAAGTACCATACAAAGTAGATAAATTAAGTCACATGGCGGGTTTCTCATACTTGGAGATACAGGAGAATGTTGCTTCATCTCTGGACTACCCGGACTCCTACCTAGGGGAGTGGTCCTGCCCATGTCCATAGGTTACCACTAGTCGGAAGTTCAAATGGACTGAAACTGGTGGTAGTGCAATGATTGCTTTGGGTACTTCCCTGATGACTGGAANGTTTAATTAGAGCAGTACCATTAATCAATGAACTTTAACCTGCTGACTTGTATTGCTACCAGCGTGGCGCAGTACCACGCTAACACGCTTTAGGGAGAACCCTGTGGAACTATTTACTACTAAAACTTTGAAAACTTTTAATAATAATAATTTTCTATTTTGGTATGTTTGGTTATTCTACTGGCAATCCAATAAATGTGGTGGCATATGGAAATGTTTTATGCCCTAGCAGAGGTTTATCTTTCCTTTATTTCTTACTTTTCATTTTAACCCAGTAAATCTTTCTCTCACACTCACACACACTTAGTCGTGGGGTACCTGACGAAAGATGATCTACACAGATGCGACCTTTCTATTACGCTTGGGTACTATCCCAGCACACTATGGAGTTGGTTCATCTACTTTTGAGATTACTCCCATTGTCTCCATTCTCCTCCTCAACTTGAGGTCGAAGTGGCATAGGGACGGTGAACAGTGCATGAGGGGTGGCCTCTGGTTTGAGCTTGATAGTGAACTAATCTCCACGGTTGCCCAGTCCATGGAAGACCTTGGGAAATTGCTTGATACATTGTGTTCTGATGTGACATCAATCTGAGCAGGGAGTTGTAAAGAAGTGATAGCAGGTAGTCCTAGTAGGTTTGTTTTAAGGTTTTTGACTACATACACCTGTTGCTGTTGTACATTCTTGTCCTTGTGGTTAAGCAGTGGTTTGAACTTGCCGGCCACCTGCAGAGGTTGTCTAGCAAGATCTTATCTGGGGTGTCAAGGTGAGGTTTTCCCAGGCATTGGTGAGTTATGGCATTGATTGCTGTGACCTCAGCACCTGTGTCCAGCTTGAAAGAGGTCTGTTTACCATTGAGCAATATATTTGTTACCCACACTGTTTGCTGTTGTTGATGCTCCAAGCTATCCAGGAAAGCTGTCTCTTAATATTATTAAAAATGAGAATAAACAAGTAAAAAAAACATTGGAAATGTAATGAGACACAGGAATGGCTAAATCGTAAAAAGAACGCAAACAATGGCTGTTAGAGTGTGCGCAGAATTCTTGTATGGGCTGCATTTAACAGTCTCCTTATTGAGTCTCTCATTTTGCCCACAGGAAGAATTCCTTACACACTCTAACAGCCATTCCATCTTGTTTGCATTCTTTTTACGATTTAGCCATTCCTGTTACATTTCCAATGTTTTTTTTTTACTTGTTTATTCTCATTTTTCCATATTTCTACAAATTACATTTGAGTTGGTGTGTGTAGCTAGCTACTGAGCTAGTAGTCTGGTAACTGAGCCAGCAGTGGGCTGCTGAGCTGGTACTTGGAAGTCACAACTGACTTGTGTAGAACGAACATCTCAGTCATTTGGAGGCAGGAGCTGTATCATGAGATTTATTAATTTGTCTTTCTATATATGTTATGATATAATCAAAGTCCTGATTCATCTCTTAAGAAGAGCAACCAGGTATTACAAAATAGTTCCAGGCAACTTCAGTACATTTAATTCCAAATAATGCACACTTTTGTGTGTGGAAAGGGTCGTCAATTCGAATTTTCAGAAGCTAATGAATTATGGATGAGTATAGAAATTAATGGCGGCCATATGGAGGAGGCACTTTTCGCCTTGTACTAAAAACCGATGGCCAAAGCGACTGTACCGGAAGAAACTAAGTTCGTTCCTTCAAGAATCAGCTTCTAAAAGTGAATAGTCTCTGAGAAAATTTGAACCAAGATAGAAAAATAAGAAAAATAAGAAGAAGATGGAGAACATTGGAGGTTTGACATGTTTGTGTTTGTTTAGCGATGTTTTTAGGCCATGTTTTTAGGCTCATTAGAAAGAGAAAGAGCTAAATAGTAGCTTTAGAAGCCTTTTAGTGCTTTCGCATGAATATTTGTATTGCGCTAATGGGCCATCCGTGCCATTCCTGTGTACCCAGTACTACCGTACTGGGAATTATCATGGAATTTACAGCCAAGACTCAATGGCTTGGCTGACAGACAGACATCATAACTGCTGAGAAACAAAACAAAACTAAAACAAATAACAAACAATAACATGAATTAGAGTTAAATGCTTGCATTGATGTAGTCGAATTCATTGATTTATTTAGTATGGGAATGTAATCTTGAAGATATAGGTGAATGAGGTTTTATCGGTGTCCAGTTAACACTACTTGTTGTACATCCTTTTCTAATAAACAAGCCTGGGACATCACTACGCACTCCATACCTGACTTCACGAGCACCCTCAACATCCACTATGTTTAATACCACTAAGTGTCTGTCTCTTTACTCTTTTTCTTCGTTTCACTTCTATCCACCCTTCCTGCTTGCCTTCTTTGTACTGTACTCCATGCAGGGGCTTGATCCTTACACTTAAAGACACTTCATTGTAATTGGGGCGAGCCTGAGCGAGCCCCACATAGTCGTTGCAAATGGTAAAATTTCTGTTTGTTGGTTTGTTGGTTTGTACACCGTGGATACTTTCCGTATATTCAAATTATTCGAACGGTAATATGCAGTCTAGATTACGTCACAAAAATATTGAAATTTGGAATTGCGCAATATATACACGTCCGGCAGAGACTTGACTGTAGCTTGCCATAGATCTATGAGAAAGCGAAAGAGAAAGGAGACTCGACGCAGAGACAACGCTGCGCAGACCACTCATGAGGAGCCGGACTGTCAGAGCTCAAATTGAAACCAACTTCATAGACCACTCCTGAGGCTGAGACGGCCTCGTCTAGAGCTGAAGCATCTGAGCAGACACTCAGTGCCATGGGGACACTACTCCTGAGAGATACCATCTCTTGAAGCAGACCTAGAGAGACTACACCTCATGCAGGAGCAAATTTAATATTGAGCAACTATGACACCATGCTAGTCTAGCAACGCCAAGCCTCTCACACTTGCTCCGCCCATAGTGATGGCCAAATTGCTCTTCAACACTAAGAAAACTTCCTAGCTAATCAGCTAATTGACAATTTCACAGTGACACTGACATTCTGAAACAGATATCGTCTTCTTCTCAATCAAGAAATACTGCCTCATGAGCTCTTCAAGGTGTAGTACAGCAGCACCGGAGGGAAGCTACTCAACACAAATATGCAATTGAGAGTGCTTCATATCTACAACTGCCAGCACATGCACCCTGGAGATGCCTATACAGTGTACTTGACAGTCGACGACCTAGCAACTGGTTGGTCAAGAGTGAGAAGAGTTTGCAAGCCGTGAAAGTCCCCTATACAGCAAGTGTACGAGGTACCATGGAGTACTGGTTTAGTTGTCTCATTGCCACCATTGGAGTAACTGCTCTTGCTTGTTCTTCAACAGCACGTGTTTCCTAGACATTTTGCGCAAGCGCAAGAAAATATACAGCGCGTTCTCTTCCCACAAATAACGCGCTCAGGCTCGCCTCCTCGATGTACTACATCATGCTAGTTTATTAGTTGAATAGCTTCGGAATCATCTTCTGAGGATCCAGAGTCAGGTACAGAACTGGGTTAATGGGTATTAATTGGGGTGTCCACAGCTTTGTTTTGTTCTTGCCTAGCTGTAGTAGATGGAGGATGAGTAGCTGGTGCTGAGCATTGCTGAACACAAGAAGCCTCTTTGTTTTTCTTCCTCTTTCTTGATTTTTTGTTGAGCTTCTTCTTGGTAACAAGTAGTTACGGAGTCTGTGGTGGTTTCGGCAATGATTTTTGTGCTGTCCCTTTTTCTTTCAACAATGGCATTCTGTATCTCTTGCAGGGCATTTGTCTCGAGGGTGTGCATCTCTCCCACATCGTGTGCATGTGCCTTTGTTCCATCACGATGTTCTCTGTGTCCCACGCTGTTTGGGATGGCTGCTACCGTGTGTCTTTGTGTATGGGCCATTCTGTAGCACTTCCAGCCTGTTTGGCTCAGCTCCTTTTTAGAGCCATTTGCTGCTTGTGGACAGCCTCACGTTGACGGATTGCTTTCTNTGGAGTAGATATGAGAG
Organism: Tethya wilhelma; assembly: GCA_964030475.1. Classification (NCBI taxonomy): domain Eukaryota; kingdom Metazoa; phylum Porifera; class Demospongiae; order Tethyida; family Tethyidae; genus Tethya; species Tethya wilhelma. Next base: position 11,420,441 of record CAXIPT010000001.1, on the reverse strand, counting down.
AACATCAGACTCCAAAAGGACACTGAAACCATGAGTCTTGAAATGAAACGTTGACAGCTGCTATCCCACTATTAGAGAGCTTAAGACTATTGCTAAAGTAGCAAACAAAAAGTATGTCAAGCCTCCATTTTCTCCTGTTACTTCTTTTCATCAGTCGCTTTTGGCATCGGTTTTGTGTGCCTCTCGTTCAGTTGCTATATATATATCATATTATAAGCAAAGTTTTGTGTGTCTGTCCGTGTGTGTGTGTGTGTGTGTGTGTCACGGGAGTTCACCGGAAGTGATGCGACCTCGAGCTAAAACGCTACTTTTTCTCTGGAGTGTGGAAAATGCAGGCTACGAAAAGTGTGCTTAGAGAGCTAGCTTTTGTAGTGCTGGCCTAGGATAGAATCACAGGCATTACAAGTATGGCTGACTGTTTTTGATATCGCTGACAAGGCTTACCAGTGGCCTATGAATCCGACAAAGAAGCGTGATAGAGAAGCCAATCTTCCCCAAAAGGGATTGGCTTTGTTCACTCGATCTCAAGTACGTAAGTTGTTTTCGCGCAGTGTGCACGTGACATTATTTACAAGAGCTATGTACGTAGCTATACACTGACCCGAGTCCCATGAGAAATAATAATTGGCCTGAAAATAGTGCAAAATAAAGAACAGGTATTAAATTTACAGTAGATATTGAACAGATAGTCTAGATGAAGTCTAAGTTGTTAAAAAATTATTAGCATATTTGAATGATTGTACTCTCTCCAGTGTGAGTAAGAGGAGGAGGTGAAAGTGTTTGTCTTCCACTAATAATAGGTTTTATACAATCATAGTGGCACCCATCTTGATGACATATTTCTATCCAAGTTCTTCTCTGTGAATTGAATTGATCAAGCCATTCTTGGATTTCTTCAGAAATTGTACATTCTCTGCGGAGTGGGGAGATTTTTGTCCATACATAGTCACTGTTGGACAGTAAGGAATTAGTTGCAGTATAGATATTAACATTGAAAAGAGTAGAGGTTGCTTTTAGTTCCAACTGGGTTCCAAACGTGCATGGTTTGCGGACAGAAGTTAAATGTTCCTCGAAAGTAAGTCCTTCAGTGACGTACCCTTCAAAAATCTGACAATTGTCAGAAATGAAATCACATAGCTTGTCTCTTAGTTGGCCATGATTGTCGGAGTTTCCTGATAACTGCTTTGCAAGGCAGCGAAACATGCAATTTCCATCTCCTAAGACTGAGTCTAGTTTTCGTCCATAATAAGTCAAAAATGTAGAAACTTGTTTGGTTTTGGTTTCCTTGTTCTTGGCCTGATCTCCATTTGAGTTATCACTCCTAGTGGTAGATGCACTCACTACTTGGAATGTGAATGTATACAGTATGGTGTTAGCTGTGCAGTCAGTACAAAGCTATATTAATATATAACATGACTTTACCTGATGGTTGTAAAGTATCACATTTTCTGTAACGGCAACACTTCTTTTTACGTCCACTTCCACCAAATTTCAACATATCTTTGCATGCATCACATGAACCACAGTCTTCCCTGGTACATCCAGAACATTCATTACACCTTTTCCTTCTCTTCGATACCTACCGGTATATATGACCGTAAACGTGGAAATATTGGCAGTAATTTAATTTGGCAATTTTGGTCAGGCTGCCTCCAACAAAAATATTGCCTGTTTTAAATTTGGCAGTCATTGACTGAACACTCGCAGAATTTAATGTAGGACGAAATCATTGGCAGTACATTAAATATTCTGTGATACCCAAAACTTTCCTATGCATACTATAAAAATTGATACCTGTCTGAGTGTCTTTATAACATCTCCCACTGGACCATCTGGTATAGTCTCTTGGTTGGCTACCGTAGTTGGCTTTGTGAGGTCCTGATCTGTAACTTGACTCTCTGTTATTTTCTCTGCTCTCTACATGATTGTATACATTAAACAACAGGTTGAATTAATGAATGAATACACAATGTATATATGTATACCTTTCTAAAAGTTTCTGCCTTTAGACCTACTCTGTTCCTGTACCTCCAATCAGACTTGGGACGTCCATGTTTAATTCTCATTTGTAGGTTCAAGTAGTTGTGTTTGACTTTTTGTGCCTTCTTTCTTGCAGCTAATCGTACATGTGGCCTGAGAATCAGCCCTTCTTTAGTTGGTAAAAGTGTACGAAATTCTGTGATGAGTGAATTCAGTTTAGTTGTAAGTAGCTCCAGATGATCAGGATTTGTACATGAGTAGGTTAGAGTCTGTAGCACCTTCAAATTTGTTCTTGCAATTTCTCCATTTTGCTTTAACGATCTCATAAATCTCTGTAGGATGGAACATACATGTTAATATGTACATTTTACAGTTTATACCAGTACACGTACCTTGCATTTGGGAAGTTCACTCTCTGTGAGCTGTGCGTCACCTTCATTGGGTGTCTCGTATGTTTCCATTGGACTGTTGTCTAGGTGACCATCAATAGCCGCACTTGTTTCAGTTTTATTGGTGGTGTCAAAATAGTTGTCCAATGCAGAAGAATCTGTAGTAAGATAGGGACTCTGAAGGTATTCTAGACGAAATGAATTCCATGTCCAACCCTGTTTCAGGTTGAAAATTGAAAACATGTGCTTGCATGGGATATGCCATTGCTGCCAGTCACCACATGAACAGGAAGGCATTCCATCATCACTTTTCAGTCCAAAATTTACTGTGTGTATCTTCTCTTTTGATCCTCTTACTGTAAATACACCATTCTCATCCGCATCCATTTCAATATCTTCATCGTGATATTTAAGAGCTTTAGATTTTCT
>CAXIPT010000001.1:11278896-11417599 GCA_964030475.1 Tethya wilhelma | reverse complement strand
GTGTGTGTGTGTGTGTGTGTGTGTGTGTGTGTGTGTTTATATTGAACACATGCACTTTCATGTTGATTATATAATCTCATTGAACTAATTATTACAATGTCATGTATAATTATATCATAGAGATGGGCAAGGGCTTTTCGAGACAATGACTACCATGCAGCCATCAACACAAATAATGGTGCCGAGGCTCTAAATAAAGTATTGAAGTACAGTTATTTACCAAGACGGAAAAACCTGACTTTATCTACTATGTGTACCATACTTGTTGAGTCGTTCCTCCCAGATGCTCATCAAAAGTATCTATGCTTAAATCACATGCAATCAGACCAGTACAGATCTTACAATTCTCATGTTCCTGAGTACCTTCACAACAGACCAAAAAGTATAATAATCCACTGCCTCGACAGAAAATCTAAAGCTCTTAAATATCACAATGAAGATATTGAAATGGATGCTGATGAGAATGGTGTATTTACAGTAAGAGGATCAAAAGAGAAGATACACACAGTAAATTTTGGACTGAAAAGTGATGATGGAATGCCTTCTTGTTCATGTGGTGACTGGCAGCAATGGCATATCCCATGCAAGCACATGTTTTCAATTTTCAACCTGAAACAGGGTTGGACATGGAATTCATTTCGTCTAGAATACCTTCAGAGTCCCTATCTTACTACAGATTCTTCTGCATTGGACAACTATTTTGACACCACCAATATTACTGAAACAAGTGCGGCTATTGATGGTCACCTAGACAACAGTCCAATGGAAACATACGAGACACCCAATGAAGGTGACGCACAGCTCACAGAGAGTGAACTTCCCAAATGCAAGGTACGTGTACTGGTATAAACTGTAAAATGTACATATATTAACATGTATGTTCCATCCTACAGAGATTTATGAGATCGTTAAAGTAAAATGGAGAAATTGCAAGAACAAATTTGAAGGTGCTACAGACTCTAACCTACTCATGTACAAATCCTGATCATCTGGAGCTACTTACAACTAAACTGAATTCACTCATCACAGAATTTCGTACACTTTTACCAACTAAAGAAGGGCTGATTCTCAGGCCACATGTACGATTAGCTGCAAGAAAGAAGGCACAAAAAGTCAAACACAAGTACTTGAACCTACAAATGAGAATTAAACGTGGACGTCCCAAGTCTGATTGGAGGTACAGGAACAGAGTAGGTCTAAAGGCAGAAACTTTTAGAAAGGTATACATATATACATTGTGTATTCATTCATTAACTCAACCTGTTGTTTAATGTATACAATCATGTAGAGAGCAGAGAAAATAACAGAGAGTCAAGTTACAGATCAGGACCTCACAAAGCCAACTACGGTAGCCAACCAAGAGACTATACCAGATGGTCCAGTGGAAGATGTTATAAAGACACTCAGACAGGTATCAATTTTTATAGTATGCATAGGAAAGTTTTGGGTATCACAGAATATTTAATGTACTGCCAATGATTTCGTCCTACATTAAATTCTGCGATTGTTCAGTCAATGACTGCCAAATTTAAAACAGGCAATATTTTTGTTGGAGGCAGCCTGACCAAAATTGCCAAATTAAATTACTGCCAATATTTCCACGTTTACGGTCATATATACCGGTAGGTATCGAAGAGAAGGAAAAGGTGTAATGAATGTTCTGGATGTACCAGGGAAGACTGTGGTTCATGTGATGCGTGCAAAGATATGTTGAAATTTGGTGGAAGTGGACGTAAAAAGAAGTGTTGCCGTTACAGAAAATGTGATACTTTACAACCATCAGGTAAAGTCATGTTATATATTAATATAGCTTTGTACTGACTGCACAACTAACACCATACTGTATACATTCACATTCCAAGTAGTGAGTGCATCTACCACTAGGAGTGATAACTCAAATGGAGATCAGGTAAACTACATGCGTGTTTAAGCCAGATCGCTACACCATGTCGCGGCACATGTATATGCGCATGCAGGCCAAGAACAAGGAAACCAAAACCAAACAAGTTTCTACATTTTTGACTTATTATGGACGAAAACTAGACTCAGTCTTAGGAAATGGAAATTGCATGTTTCGCTGCCTTGCAAAGCAGTTATCAGGAAACTCCGACAATCATGGCCAACTAAGAGACAAGCTATGTGATTTCATTTCTGACAATTGTCAGATTTTTGAAGGGTACGTCACTGAAGGACTTACTTTCGAGGAACATTTAACTTCTGTCCGCAAACCATGCACGTTTGGAACCCAGTTATTTATTATGGACGAAAACTAGACTCAGTCTTAGGAGATGGAAATTGCATGTTTCGCTGCCTTGCAAAGCAGTTATCAGGAAACTCCGACAATCATGGCCAACTAAGAGACAAGCTATGTGATTTCATTTCTGACAATTGTCAGATTTTTGAAGGGTACGTGTCACTGAAGGACTTACTTTCGAGGAACATTTAACTTCTGTCCGCAAACCATGCACGTTTGGAACCCAGTTGGAACTAAAAGCAACCTCTACTCTTTTCAATGTTACTATCTATACTGCAACTAATTCCTTACTGTCCAACAGTGACTATGTATGGACAAAAATCTCCCCACTCCGCAGAGAATGTACAATTTCTCAAGAAATCCAAGAATGGCTTGATCAATTCAATTCACAGAGAAGAACTTGGATAGAAATATGTCATCAAGATGGGTGCCACTATGATTGTATAAAACCTATTATTAGTGGAAGACAAACACTTTCACCTCCTCTTACTCACACTGGAGAGAGTACAATCATTCAAATATGCTAATAATTTTTTAACAACTTAGACTTCATCTAGACTATCTGTTCAATATCTACTGTAAATTTAATACCTGTTCTTTATTTTGCAGGTCAATTATTATTTCTCATGGGACTCGGGTCAGTGTATAGCTACGTACATAGCTCTTGTAAATAATGTCACGTGCACACTGCGCGAAAACAACTTACGTACTTGAGATCGAGTGAACAAAGCCAATCCCAATCTCGAACACATCCGAGTGTTTGGCTGTACTGTGTATGTACACGTACCTGATGGTGAACGTAAGAAGCTGGACATGAAAGCCCAGAAGTTCAGGTTCATTGGGTACACTGAAACCTCTGGAAACTACAGAGTCTGGGATGAGCTCAAGCAGAAATGCTACATCCGTCATGACGTTGTCTTCAATGAGAATGATTTCTGGAGAAATCATGAGCTTGAAACAGAAAAAGGCACACAGGAAGTGGAGATCACTCTGGACTGCCCACATGAGGAGGAAACTGTTGGAGATCAATCTACTGATGTGAACCCACTCAGACAATCAGATCGAACTAGGAGACCTTGTATCCACTATGGCTTTGACGAATATACCTGCCATGTTGCACTTCGAGCAACCGAGATTGAGGAGCCTTCTACAATTGAAGAGGCTATCACTGGCAGCAACTCAGAACATTGGAGAGCTGCTGCTGACTCTGAGTATCAATCTCTTATTGAAAACAATACCTGGGAGCTTGTGGATTTACCAGAAGGCTGAAAAGCGATTGGCTGTAAATGGGTTTTTCGTGTCAAGTATGATAGTCAAGGAGAAGTGATGAAGTTTAAGGGCCGACTCGTCGCGCAGGGATTTTTGCAGAAATACGGTATTGAGTACGATGAAGTATTCTCCCCTGTTGCTAGACTGTCCTCTATTCGATCACTACTTGCCTTTGCAGTTGAACGCAAGATGCAAGTTCATAAAATGGATGTCGTGACAGCGTTTTTAAACGGTGACCTCAAGGAGGAGATCTACATGTGTCAGCCACCTGGGTATATAATACCTGGAAAAGAACAACAAGTATGCAAGCTAAAAAAATCTCTCTACGGATTAAAGCAGTCACCACGATGCTGGAACGAAAAGTTCTGTCAATATCTAAGGCGTGATGTGTACGTTCAAAGCGGTGCTGACCCGTGTGTATTCATCCGTGACAGTGAAGGAAGACTTGAAATCATTGCCGTCTATGTGGATGATCTGATTCTCATCGCTCAAAAATCAGCTTGGATACAGAAGATGAAGTCAAGTCTCTCAGACACCTTCAAAATGAAGGACATGGGACAACTTGAGTATTGTCTTGGAGTCAACTTTCAGCAGACTGAGGATGGCATCTCTATGCAGTATCTACTAAAACTATTGGAGAAGTACAAACTTCTTGAAGCTAATCCTGTTGCAACACCTATGTGAAGCTGGTCAAGGCTGATGGACATAGTAAGAAAGTGGACCCAGTTCACTATCAATCTATGGTGGGAAGTTTACTGCATGCAGCTAGAGCTACCAGACCAGATATATCTTATGCTGTAGGAGTCGTATCAAAGTTCAACTCTGAACCAACAGAGGCTCACCTTACGGCTGTCAAGAGAATCTTCAAGTACCTAAAGGGTACACTTGATCTAGTGCTACAGTACCAGGAAAACATCTCTTTGGCTATTCTGATGCCGACTGGGCAAACGACCTGGATAACCGTCACTCAACAAGTGGCAATGTTTTTTTGATGTCAGGAGGAGCTGTCAGTTGGCTAAGTCAAAAGCAAGCTACAGTTGCCTTATCAACTGCAGAGGCGGAATATGTTGCTCTGGGATCCGCCACCCAGGAAGCAATTTGGCTCAGACAACTATTGTCTGATCTAGGTGTCAACATGCAAGAACCAACTGAGATACTTGAGGACAACCAAGGATCAATTGCAATGGCAAAGAATCCAGTAGGACACAAAAGAACAAAGCACATAGACATTCGGCACCACTTCATTAGAGAGTGTGTACAACATGGAACTGTTTGTCTGTCGTATTGCCCTACCAAGGAAATGTGACCGAATTTTGGAAAACCGACCAGGTAGTACCAAACTTTGTAGTAATCGGCGGTTTTAGTGTAATTCGCGACGCGCGCGCGAAATTGATTTTTTTGCACAAGAGGGGAGGGGCATACCTTGGCGAGCTGCAGACGAGATTTTACGGGTGGGGCTGCTTCAATTGCTGAGATATGAGCGCTTGAATGCAGCTATGTCAGCCATGGCTAGCTTCTCTCCCGTTAGTACACGGGATATGTTGCTATGTTCATTGATTAATAATTCTGATAAGTACACGATGCAGCTGCTGCTTGTGCATCTCATTATAATAATGCATATTTAATTTTAAACAAAAAAACACTGAATTCTTCATGATCTAAACACTTCTAGCAGAAAGAAATCTCTTGAAGATCATCAGAAGACACCCTACAGCGTTGCAGAATTGCTGGGCTATGCCAGGAGCTGTTTATCTGCATAATAATGAATGAATGTTGTGTACATCGTGTATTATAAGTTTACAATGAAATTTGTGGGAGATACAAGCTAAGCGCTTATGATTCAATGGGTAGTAAGTATTAGCTAGACTATTTTCTACAGTTAGAATAGGTACAGATACATGCACTTACTATTGGGCGCTTATTTCTGCGCCATTTATAGCCTAGTTACTCTAGTTACAGCCCACCCGCTACATTATTCTACTTAGTAGACTTACTTACCTCGTTGGTGAGAAGGCTCTCTGGTCTTCTGTGTCTTTGAAAAAGCTCAAAAAGTAAGTTTTAACTAGCGCGTCAACTTACTTCATGCATATTCTGATACTACATGAAAATTATACCACAAACATAAATTGTTTGTAACACGGATAGTATACGGAGTTCGTGTACTCGCACTTAGCAACGTATTCGAACACGTTTTTAGCGAGTAAAATTGGAATGAACGGTCGGTATATTTGAGCTCATATCTATGGAAGCCGAGAGGGGCAATCCCGCCACGCGGCTTCGCCTCATTTCCGCCATGGCGGTCGCCTTTCCGCCAACGCGCCGCCCCATTTCCGCCATGGCGATCGCTTCTCCGCCAAAGCGATCGCTCTTCCGCCAAGGCGCCGCCAAAGCGACCGCGCCTCCGCGAAGGCGATCGCTACCGCGGAAAGGGCGCGATCGCCAACGCGGAAACAAAAAATCGCCAGCGCGGTCGCCAAAAAAATATATTTTTTGCGAGCTATTTAATAACACGCCTGGCTGGTAGAACGTACGTAACATAAATCTAATTCACCCTTTACCAGGTAAGTTCAATCAGTGGATTCAACGACTGTGTCTCAGTTTTAGCATCCTAGAAAGAGTGTATACCTTTCAACACCTGAGGAAAAAGATTGAATAGTTGGTTTGTTAATATTAAAATTTAGTGCTGTGAATGGTCACAACTACTGAGACGATATCTAATAATTTTTATCACTGATACTTCTTTCATGGCAATGCTGACTGTTTATTTGCAGCTCCTAAACTAACCTACTAAAGTTATCAGAAGTCTTTGCGATCCTTAACCTAACTCCATAATATGCGGAAGCTTAATAAAGTTAAGCTCTGTTTTAATACAGCCAGTAAGCTTAACCATGCATTGTTATATTAACCATTACCTGTATTATTAATTATTTATTAACCATTACCTGTATAGACAATTCAATTACTAATCTGAATAGCACAACATTGTATATTAATTGTTGTGTTTGCTTGTCTAAATTTTCCTTCCATGTTAAAAGCTACTCATCCTGTGATCAGCTAACTTTGTCTCTACTTATAACTCGCACTTTGATGAAGGCATTAAGTGAGAGTTAATTAATTTTTTTATAATGCTATTATACAATAATAATTACTGTACAAACACTTATCTTACTCTTAATACTTAGTGCTGTCACTGCGGTTTCTCTTGGAGTGATATTATTATTATATTATTGTCGTCAACAACATGCAAACAAAAGTCACACAATTTACATAAAGTGAAGCAAATTAAGAGAAAGAAAAGAAGAGTTAATCACAACATAAAGAAATGACATAGGTTTCATCAACATGAGATTGGAGAGTCCAAAACGACACAGCAGCTTTCAAAAACATCTAGTAAGCTTACTGCCATTTGGTAAACGGTCTTCTAAGATTAATATCATGTATCGTCACTCTTCACGCGCGTTATTAAATAGCTCGCAAAAAGATTTTTATTTTAGCGACCGCGCTGGCGGGTTTTGGTTTCCGCGTGGGCGATCGCGCACTTTCCGCGGTGGCGATCGCCTTCGCGATCGCTTTGGCGGAAAGGCGATCGCCATGGCGGAAACAGGGCGGCGCCTTGGCGGAAAGGCGATCGCCATGGCGGAAATAAAGGACGGCCGCGTGGCGGGATTGCCCCTCTCGGCTTCCGTACATATCTCCAAAACTATAGCGCCTAGCCGCTTCAAATTTGGAATATAGCTAGCTGCAATGACGTAGATTACTCTGCAATTGCTAACTCAAAATTCGCGGAAAGTACTACCTGGTCGGTTTTCGCAAATTTGATCACAAATGGTTGCTGATATTTTTACCAAGTCTCTGCCAAGAGGACAATTTGAGAAATTAAGGCAATCACTCGGACTGATTGAGAATACAACTAAAAATTGAGGAGTGTTGTAAAAACAATTACTTAGTTGTACATAGCTTATTCACTGATTCTATATTTAGAACTTATCGGATTATGTCATTGAACTCTAAGTTTAGTTTTTTCTAGAATCTTCTTTTTTTGTCACATGTACTATCTGAGAATGAACTGAATCTTTTCTAAATCAAACATGTTTCCAGTGATAATGACATACAGTTTGGTTATATCATTCCTGGTGATGGCAAAAAATGTAAACTGGCCAGCATATCTGAAAACAAATGTATGAAAGTACAAAACACGAAGGCAAATAATTTTTTAGGTTAAGAATTTGAAGAAACGCAAGACTCCTGTTGATGCACCATCTACTAAAGTCAGTCGATCTCGATATGATGGTCATCAGAAAAAAAATGCACGACAATATAGCAAATCTGTGCTTGGGCCCATATGATACATCTCAAAAAACATGCCTCTTATTCAAATCCTCCAGATAAACCATTTCTCTGAAGTAGCAAGCCAAAGTCTTCAGTTGCCAGTACAATTGTCTCTCCTACTAAGGGAGTTGGCTTACGTTCTCAGTGCGTTGAACAGTTGGACAAATGGCACAGTTTAATGGAGAAAGGAGGTATTTCTTTTCAACAGTAGAAAAAGTGGCTAAAGGACAGTGCAAAACCTTTTCACTGTCCTACAAAGAACGGAAGTAAAGATAACTAGGCAGTGCTAAGTCTGAATTAAGACGATCTTGTTGATGGACAACTGTTGAATGACTAGATAAAGTGTCCTAACACAGATTGTAGACAGTGGATGCACACTAGTTGCTTCAATATTGATGGTGAGGTGTGAATTTGTTCTGTATGCACAGAAAGTGTGAAAAACCTCGATTAACAACTAAACGCAGGCCTAAGCAAAGAATGTCCAGAAAGATAAATGACATATGTATCTCACAAATGTACGCAAATGTATACCATGATCAGCATATTGAGATGTTACAGCACATACAAATCATGGTCTAAGACCATCAGAGGATGCTTATCTACCCTTACCGAGCAGTACACAGCTGACAAATGGTATTCCACCTGACAGGATAATAGAAGGTGTGTAGCAATGTATACATGTATACAAGGATGTGCATTATTATTTTTTTCAAACATGAAGATGTTAGGTCAGATGTAGAACATAGATCCAACAGGAGAGTTTTGCAATCCCACTCAAAAGCACTTCGTTACCAGACAAGATATTGCTAATGTTCATGCTAAATTCAAAGATAAGACTCTTGTTAGAAATTGTGAAGATCTAGTTTCTGTGAATCTATTTGCAGAATGAACCCTACAATCCTGTATTGTTGTACAAGCGTCAAAATGAAACAAATCCCATGCAGCTACCCAACTCTTCAAAAGAAATCATTTATGTTGGTATTGCAGACTGAATTCCAGAAGGAATGCTATCAAAATCATGCTACTTTTGTGTTGATGCAACACATGGGACAAATGCATATGGATTTAACTTAATTTCAGTCATGATTGCTGACCAGTTTGGGCAAGGTAAGCAGAAAAATACAAGAAACTGTGCATCAAGTATGTGTACATGTATCAATATGTATGAATATGTACAGGCTGCTTGGTGTATTACCTATTAAGAAATCACAGATGTTCTACATTTGCTTTTTCACTCAATCAAAGAATTTTCACCCCTGACTCTAATCACTGCTTTTATGTGTGATGATGGTAAAATTTTGGTGTATGTACAGGGTCGTGTGTGTTTGTGTGTGTGTGTGTGAGAGAGAGAAAACTTTAGATATGTGTCATGTGTAATTTGCTACAGATAATATGTACATAAGAAAGTGTATAGAGATGGCATCGAGCACTTGCTTTGTCGTTGGCATGTGGACCAGTGAGAACTTCTATTTTATGTATATATTCATATTAAGTGTAAAGCATCATATGCATATGATTCTTTTTTAATTAATACATGCAGAGCTTGGAAAAAAATACCTCCTAAGGAAAATCAGCAGATAATGTATCAAACATGTATCTTGGAAGCAGAAGTGGACGTGAAGCAATTCCATTCACAAATGACTCAGTTTGTTGCATATTGGAAGCAAAAGAACCCAACTTCACAGTATACTTCAAAGAGTATTATCAAAACAGAGCAGGTATAGGTGACTATATACAATTATTGTATTGTCTACTTGCATGTCTATCAGAAAAATGGGCACGATGTTATAGACACTTTGAACATGCCGATACAGACACCAACATGTATCTTGAGAGGTATACATGTGAAGTAAGGCCTCGTTTACACAGTAGTGTTTCCGTTTGAAAACGCAACATTTATATTGCGGATGTGCTACAGTTTACACTAAAAACGCGAAAACGGAACTTGAACCGTGACAAAATGAAAACACAATTCAAAGTTCTAAATACACATGCGGTTCGTTGCTACGTAAACCCAGAAACCGCATTGCTAACTACATGCAAGATGAACAGCAAACTATTCTCTCTGCTTGTTACTCTGCTCATTCTTCTGGTATTGGCTTTAAAAGCACAATGGATACTTACCAATTAGTATAACAGCTATTACCAACAAAGAAGACAGATTCTCAGTACTGGACTATCTCTCTCTGGGCCAGTAAGACCAAGGAAGAAATCTTCAAGGAAAAAAGAGATGGTATTGGGTGAGGCCTGGTAGAACTTCAGCATTGTGCGACAATTTTTTGTCCGGTGCTGTACTTGAGATTGATTGGAGAGAGAACTTTAGAATGTCTCGGTCCTCTTTCTATCAGTTGTGCCAAGAGTATATATTGAATAACAAGAAACCCATATGCAACCATCAGTGACTGTGGAAACACAAGTTGCAATGACACTCTACTACTTGTCCGATGAAGGTAGACTAAGGAAAACTGCTAATTCATTTGGAGTATCAAGACCCCTTGTGTCTATGGTGGTTAGAAGAGTAGCTCAAGCAATAATTGTTCAACTAAGGACCCAAGTACATTTCACTACCACTCAAAAAGGAAGCAGTGAATGATAAAGTAACAAAATTTTTCAATGCTTTCTCGGTTCCACAATGTTTAGGGGTAGTGGATGTAACACATATAGAAATCAAACAACCATTAGGTAACTCATCAGACTATATCAACAGGAAAGTCGATTTTCTTTAAATGTACAGACTGTCTGTGATTATAGGTATTGTTTCATAGATATAGTTGTGAAATGGCCTGGAAGTGTCCAGGATGCACGCATGTTTGCTAACTCCAACCTAAACCACATGTTAAAAATTATTGGAGATCCTGCCTTAATGCCATGAAAGAATATGCGGCAGGTGCAGTGCTCAAATCATTTTTTTGGGTAGCAGGACAAAATGTCCTAGAAGTTTAATATTGGTCTGACAAAGAAAAAACATGACCTGTCACTAAATATTGTATTAAAAAATTATGAACATGTAATGTATAGGTATAATAATATAATTAATCATTATCACTATCTAAACTAGAATCCGAGTCAAGCCAGCGTTCCCAGTCTGAGAAAGTATATTCAGTGTCTTCTTCATCCTGAGTGACTTGTGGAGCCTTTGATGTGCTTTCACTCCTTGATTTTCTTTTCTAGTATCAACTGATGTTCTTCTGTTCTTATAAGTCCAACACAGCTTAATTGCAGCAGCAGGGTCCCAGTCTTCGAGCAGTGGGCCTTCTAGAATGATTCGGAGCAAGTCATCTAGCCGATCTTCTCCCAATGTTGTTCTTCGATTGGTTTTCAGCACTGTTCAACGGTACCATTGACCAGAGGTAAGGCAAATATGAGCTCGACCTGTGACAAGATGTTACTCCACTTGCTACTATCAGGTGAGTTATAAAGTTTCCACCAAACCACAAGGTAAGGATCTTTAGTGAGGTTGATGTATTTTGCATAGAAAACTACATCATCCCATTCTTCCTGAGTAGAGCAGCGTTGACTTCAGCCTTCTGTAGGGATACTGTAAAATGTTCAGCTAAACACTGGACAGCTTGATATCCAAACGAGGCATCATCTGTTTTGTTCCAGCCATGTGTTACCAAAATTCTCAAAGTACTGCTGAAGATCTCCCTACCTACATTGCTTTCTTGAGATTGTAGGCGATCACATAGGCAGTTCAAAACTGATTCAATATAATTAATAGAATTTCTCTCATAGAATGAAATGGCCTCTTCACATAGCATGACTTCTACACCCTGATATGTTTTCGTGCTACTTCCTGTTTTACAGTCTTTCAGCCTGTCAAGGATCTTTTGGACGGATGAAAACTGTCGAACGTTGGTTTTCTTCAATTTGGTGAGTGCAGTAGATGTACGCAAGATAGCCTCAATAGTACTTAGCTCTTGATTGGAGAGATTTACAGAGAACTGACACAGGCTTCAGTAGGTCATGAAAGTAAGCACACCCAATTAGTACTTTACCATTTCTCCAGCTTTGTATATACCCAAGAAGCTTGCTCTTGTCAGCTTGTTTTGTTTTTGGGTCTTCAGTAAGAGAGATCAAGTGGTTCAAGTATGCACCAAACTTGTCGATTATCTGTTCGAGTGCATGTACTTAGTGTGCAACAAACCTCGTGCCACAAGCCCGAAGAGGTCTCACTCCTCCTTTCTTTGGGAATTCTGATGGCTCGAAACACTCTCTTAACCCAGCTATTATGTCTTCCAACTCTTGACATTTCTTGGGTGACTTTGAGTACACATAGTATATGTGTATGAGAAATTCATCCACATCAGAGAAGTAGGTCTTGTTCAGAGAATCTTTCAGTGGCAGCTCCAACCTATGAGCAAAACACCAAACTGTGACCACCCATCGTCTGTCTGAATGAAGAAGGGTTTTAACTCCTGTGCGTTCACCAACATTCACAGAGGCACTGTCACAACCAAATCCAATTATTTTGCAGCTATCCTCTTCGAGTCCAATGTAAGTCTGTGCTCTCTTCACACAATCGTAACAAACCAATTGCATCCACACTCTTAGGTTTTCTCACACACATAAAGGAGTTATGAACATGTACACACCCATCACTGCTGTTTCGATCGAAGTACACTATAGTAAACATTTCCTCCTCAATATTGGCACTGTCTGTACTACCATCCATTTGAATGCCATAAACTTTGCATTCTTTAAACGATCGACTAACTGCTCTCTAAGATGTACCCAACAAACTCTGAATAGGCATGATCATTCCTATATGAGAAGCCTAGGTCACTACCATGCCTGTCCTGAAGCTGACAGAGTGAACTCATCCTAGCAAAAGCCATACCTTCTTTTGCTATCACATATGCTGTGCCAAATTTCTATTTCATTCTTCTGTTGGTTTCTGGGTTCATCTTAGCGAAAGATCTAGCCAGTGGAGAGTATTCACATACTGAAGACGATTGCTCCTTTTTAAGCAGAGTCATAGCCCTTTCATGCATGTCACTGGAGGCGTGATCTTTGAAGCTGGATGTCCTTAGATTCACTGATCCATCAATGTAGGCACGGTTGAAGTTTCTTGTCCCCTTGATTTTGTCTTGAAACCTTTTGCACATGTTACATACAAGTTTAGACACATGGCTGCGGTCTGATTTCTCATAATCTAGCCACACAGCGGTACTAAGTGTCTTATCATACTCCAGTACCCATTTGTCCACTGTAGCTATTGTCAATTTTTTCTTCTTGCTAACTGTTTCTAAAAGAGAGCTAGAACTGGAACTGCTAGCAGAATCTGTTATTGCTCTCTTAGCCATGTTTTGCCAATATCATAGACTATTTTACACTTGGCCCACGTGGTCGCGCATTTACAAATTAATTTTTTTGCTAGCACACATGCTTGCCCTTTATTTTTTTGCTAGTGCAGGCGCTTGCCCTGCAATTATTTTTGCAGCACATGCAAAAAATTTCTGCAGTGTCAGCAAAAATTGTAAACAGACATTATGTCCACATACTCGCAATTTGACCGGAAATTGTCTGGTGACCGACTGTAAATTCGAGCACTGCAGGTGGATCTATAGCGCAACAAGGCAAGAATTTCCAAAAAAGCATGCACCATTTGACACTGCATAGCATGGTAGGGGTGAAAGTAGCAGTTCTAAATATTGGTGTATGTGATCCTTAAGGGTGTAGCTAAAATTTGGGCGGGTTCATTTTCATGAATATGATTAATGTTTGACCTACACTCATTTAATTGAACTTCCTTTTTTGGACATGAACTCCATAGTAGAATGCACTATGCTTTTTAAACTTATGTTGCACATTCTATGTATTAAAAGCAAACTTTTTGAGAGAAAAAAATTTGTGGTTAGTTAATTATAAAGCCGATATCAATCAGTAGCTGTCCTTTACAAAATTCGTAACAGTAATTAACATCAGTGGCAAAAATCAATAATATGCAGAACAAGTCTAGTTGAAAGATGGTTGAAGAAATTTGAGAGAACAAAATTAGGTGATCAGGTCCACAGATGGTTTAATACATGTGTTAAAGTGGGCGTGGTAAATATGCTATTCATTAAGACTTATTCTTCTGTGAGATTTCACAGCTGTCTTATACTTCTTCAGTGCGTCGTCCAACTCAGCTCCTTGTGTCAATCCCTCTAAATACCCATACATATAGTGCTTCACNGTTACCAATTGAACGGCTTACTCCAGGACCTGTCTTTGATAAAGTCGGCACTGACTTTGCTGGTCCTATCCAAGTGAAGTACGCCTATATCAGGAAACCTGTCGTAGTCAAGGCATATGTATGCTTTTTCGTGTCACTTGCAGTCAAAGCTGTCCACCTCGAGCCTGTGTCTGATCTTACCACTGAAGCCTTCATAGCAGCTCTTCGTCGCTTCACTGCCAGACGCGGAAAGCCCAGTCTGATCCTGAGCGATCATGGCACTAATATCGTTGGTGCTGCTGGAGAGCTAAGAGAGATACACGATTTCTTCAAACTCCAAGGGTATATGGGTGAAATATCGGTGTACTATTCAATTGACCGGAAGTTCATTCCTGAACGGTCCCCTCATTTTGGAGGCCTATGGGAGGCATCAATGAAGTACCACTTCAGGCGTGTTGTTGGGAATGCCAAGTTGACCTTTGAGGAGCTCACGACTATCGTCACACAGATTGAGTCTTGCCTGAATAGCTGTTCTTTGTCACCCATGCCTCATGAAGAAGATAACTTGCAAGCATTGACTCCGGGTCACTTCCTTGTTGGCCAGTCCCTCGAGTTCATTCCCGACCCCTCTCTCTCCTACCGCAACTTCCCACTCTTGAAGCGTTGGCACCTTTGCCGATCTGTTGTTCGCCACTTCTGGAATCGATAGGCAGACGAGTACCTCACTTCATTGAGACGCCAAAACAAGTGGAAGTTTCCATCTCGTAATGTGCAGATTGGAGACATTCTTGTTCTGCAAGAAGACAATATGGTGCCTACTAAATGGCCACTCGCAAGAGTTGTACAAGTGCACCCAGGTGCTGATGGCTACATACGAGCTGTAACGATCAAGACAAACTCCGGAATATATAAGCGGCCAGTTGTCAAGATTGCCATGCTGCTACCCCTCGAAAGTGAACTTTGAACCTTTAAAGACCGCAGGTCTTTGGCCGGCGGCATGTTCATGCATAATGTATATCTAGTAGTATGTTGAACTATTGTAGCAATAATTATTACTTATTGATGTATAGCCTTGTACACATGCAACCCTGAATTTGTTGTATAGCTCTAGAGGAAGTAGCTCAGTATTTAATGTGTTTGTAAGGGCTGCTCAGTCAGTCTGCTCGCTATCCATGATTCTCTGTATCATGAATGTCAACAGTTGTCAGTAGCTAGCTGGCAGTTCCTGCACTTGTTCGCAGGACAGCAGACTCAATTATACAATAGTATATGAGAGCAACTCTCTCGTTTGCCTAGCCTGTCTAGCCGTCGTATATGCTTGTTGTCAGTTTTGTTACAGTCCAACCTGAGAATTCAACACACTCAGCCTAACAATAGTGGTACAAGTATGAAGTAACTACAAATGACTAAATTTACAAACTACCCAGTAAATTCAGTTCATTCCACAAAGAGTATTAACAAGAGGATACAAGCCAACCCTTCGAGCCTCAGGCAAAGAGGTGGCAAAGAGTCAGACAGGTTTGGTGGACAAGAAATCTGTTTGTGGTAAGTTCTACAGAGGTCATTGGACCACTAAAATGTATGTGTGCTTTTGTTCTAGGTATGGAGTCTTCCCCTGAAGACAGTACCCAATCCATGGTTGTCGAGACAAGAGGACACAAACCAACCCTTCGAGCCTGAGGCAAAGAG
Source organism: Tethya wilhelma (assembly GCA_964030475.1). Classification (NCBI taxonomy): domain Eukaryota; kingdom Metazoa; phylum Porifera; class Demospongiae; order Tethyida; family Tethyidae; genus Tethya; species Tethya wilhelma. The sequence continues at coordinate 11,401,901 of CAXIPT010000001.1, read as the reverse complement.
ACTGCAAAGAGTCAGACAGGTTTGGTAGGCAAGAAGTCCACTCCAAGTGGTGGTAACTTCTACAGAGGTCATGTGACCAACCAAAATGTATGTGTGCTTTTGTTCTAGGTATGGAGTCCTCCCCTGAAGATGGTACCCAATCTGTGGTTGTCAAGAGTACTAAGACAAGATGACACAAACCAACCCTTCGAGACTGTGATGAAGGGACAGGAAAGTGCATGCTCAGAAAGCTGAGGCCTCGGTGAGTATTTTTTACATAGTTTCTCATGGCTACTTACAGTAAGGTTAAATTACAACATTTTATTGTTATTTACAGGTATTAGTAGAGATTGAGGGTTTTGAGGTATACGTTTTACTTGAACTACTAATGTTTAACACATTTGAATTTATGCAGTTCCTTAATGACTATAGATGTTGAGTTCTGTTATGTAGACTAGCTACATTTTTGTTTGCTGATGATAATTATTGTTAGTTTTTGTAAATATAATTATACTTGTATGATGACAGTGTTAGTATAATATGTTACAAGTAAAAAAAACATTGGAAATGTATTGAGACATAGGAATGGCCAAATCGTAAAAAGAAAGCAAACAAGATGGAATGGGTGTTTGAGTGTGTACAGAATTCTTCCTGTGTGGGCTGCATGTAGTACCGTGACTCTCTTTCAATGTTGAGTCCCTCATGTTGCCCATAGGAGTAATTCTTTATACACTCAAACAGCCATTCCATCTTGTTTGCTTTCTTTTTATGATTTGGCCATTCCTATGTCTTAATACATTTCCAATGTTTTTTTTTACTTGTTTGTTCTCATTTTTACATAATTCTACGAATCATATTTGAGTTTGCATGTATATGGTAGTTACTTGTACACTATCAGCAGGGACATTATAGCTTATATAATTTTTGCTATCAGCATGGCAGTATCAAAGTACTGAAAGCATCTCAGGAGGCTGGAGCTATTAGATTCTAACAAATTTATTGGCTTTTCTCATCTTATAGTCATAACTACATATAAGTGTATTCACCTCGTAAATATTGAAGACTGAAAGCACAATTAGAAATCTTCAGGTAAAGCAGGATATGGTGTGCCATTAGTGTCAAAATATGAAAACTAAATACTCATTGAAAATGTATTGGTTTTTAGTAAATACCTGACTACTAAAATCACTGGAATAATTACTAAAATTTACATTGTATACTGGTATTTACAAATACCAGCATCTCAGTGCACTCCACATACTGGTATTTACAAAATACCAGTATCTACTATCTAGGCTCACTCCATATACTGGTATTTGTAAATCTAGGCTCACTGCACATACTGCACTCCACACACTGGTTTTTACAAATAACTGTATCTTAGTTTATTCTAAAGTACATACAATGTTCGTCTTGAGTCCAAAGTTCAGCATGTAGTGCGGGACTTTTAGAGTGGCACATCACGTGCAATCGCTGCTAGAGACCAACTACAGAGGTGAGGGTGAGGAGGTGGTACAATGTACAACATGAGTGCACCTTTGCTGAGCTGGCAAGCAGGTTCACATGATCAACTCTCATTGTGAAGTATTGTGGCATGGTGGCTGGTCACATGATTGAAATGTAATTAAAGGACTTGCCAGCTCAGCAAAGGCCCACCCATATTATACTGGTATTTACAAATACCACTGAGCACTCAGTGCACTCCACATGCTGGTATTTGCAAATACCAGATACATATAATATCATATCCAAAGTCGTCACTTGGACCATTCGGGTATATGTATGAGTGCAATTTGTATGTAAAGAGCTTGGCATGGTTCAAAGTTCATTCGAGAAACTTGAACCTGGTCGGTCCAGAGGAGATACATGGAGTGAGCCTAGATACTGGTATTTGTAAATACCCGGGCCAGCCTGTGGAGGCTCTTCCTCCTCAGCAAGACCAAGCAAGTTGGTGGTCATCTCTAAGACACAGGTGGTCACTCTCTCACTCACTTGTGTACACATAATGAAGGAGACATTGCTCCTCCTGGGTGGGATCACTGACTCTGGCACAACTTGACCCATTTTCAATGAGTATTTATTTTTCATATTTTGACACAAACGGCACCCCATAGCAGGAGGCAGCAAATACTCGAATTCCAAATAACGCACACTTGTCTGTCTGGAAAAGGGTCGTCATTTTGAATTTTCAAGTAGCTTATGAATTATGCATGAGTGTAGAAATCAATGGCTGCCATACAGAGAAGGCGCTTTTCGCCTTGTATCTAGCGACTGAAGACAAAGAAACTACGTCTATTCGTTCAAGAATCAGCTTCTGAAAGTGAGTGCTTTTTGAGAAAAGTCGTATCAAGATAGAAGAAGAAAAAGAAGATGAAGAAAATTGGAGATTTGGCATATTTTAGTTCGGTACTTTAGCGATGTTTTTAGGCCATGTTTTTGGGCATGTTGGAAAGAGAATGAGCTAAGAAATAGCTTTAGAAGCCTTTTAGTGTCAAATGCTCATTTTTTGCAGAGTTAGCGTGAATATTTGTATTGCGCTAATGGGCCATTCGTGCCATTCCTATGTACCCAGTACTACCGTACTGGGAATTATTGATAAACACACCACAGAATCATGTGAGGGTATTATGAAGCAGATAGAAAATAAAATTATTATAAAGTAGATCAGGCAAACATTACACATTTTAATAAGTTAATAATTATATTATTAGTCTCATCATGACATTACGTCACGGCTACCCTGTTTAAGCAGCTTTTGCTACTGCAGGTTCTACTGGGTAGAGTTGTTGCTTAGAGTAATTGAAAGTAACAGTCCCATTGGCTTGCTAGTAAAATTAATTATAGAGACGGTGATAAGTTACCGACTGACGAAAATTGTATTTTATCAGCAACGGACTTCTCGCGGTCACAGTTCTGTCTGTAGGTAAGTTGCTGATTTGAAACTTGGACAATCTGTTCTCCTCATAAGCACATACAAGCACATCTAGTCATCATTTGTAAAGTCGTCGTTTACTTGGCGTATTGCTTGCCAATTTTTGATATCGGGCGGAACTTGATCAATTACTAGCTCTAGCTATGGCTTAGTACAATCATAGCTAAACTGAAATATAGCTACGAGAGAGTAGGGCCTGAATTGATTATGCATTCATAATTAAAAATTATGAATATTTAATTAACCTTGGTTTTTGTACATTTTTGGTCTTGCTTTATTTAGCCTAAGCCACTTTCTCTTGTAGCTAGTTCAGCTTAGCTTCGGTTGTACTAAGCCATGGCCATATCAAATTAGTTGTCAGAAGGAGGGCGAGTCTGTCACTGAGTACATAGCAGCTTTGAGCAACATTGCAGAACATTGCAATAATTATTACAAGGATACACTCAACGACATGGTCCGAGACAGATTTGTCTGTGGAATCTGAGACAAGAGGGTGCAAAGTCGATTGTTACAGGAGGCAGCGCTCACTTTCAAAGGTGCGTGAGAGATAGCATTGGCCAGCGTCTGTGTGAGCATTGCTTATTTCAAGAATTACACCCCATGGAGACAGCCGACAAAGATGCCAAGAGGCTGGAAGACCAGGCACACAAACAGATGGTAATACAAGAGCGTCACAAAGAAGTTCACCTGTACACCCCTCCTGCACCACCAGACAAAAGATGCCACCGATGTGGAGGCAAACACCAGCCATCACACTGCAAGTACAAACACTGTGCACTTAAGGCCTGGGTCAGCTGCTTAGCCCAATTGTGACCTCATTAATATTCAAAGCGACAATATCTTCTTAATAAATTGGAATTTTTTCTTGAAACTGAATGACCAAATTACTTGGTCAAATGTTAATCAATTGGCATTAAAATTAGGTCATCTGATCTTTTCGGCTTTCATAAATTAGCAAATCATGAATAATTAATTAGGCGGTACGGTAAAAAGGTTGCTATGGCAACCAAATTTTGTACACAAAATCAGTACATGATAATTAACATAATCCTCCTGGGGGGTGTCTTAAAACATATTTTAATTAGAGATATTCAATATTTTCTATTAAATGCACACTATCGGAACCCTTCTTCTCGGCCATATCTCATGAATGGTACGATCAAATTTCACCCCCCAGTAATATATTGTAGTTCATGATGCTACGAACCTGTTGTCAAGTTTTGGTTGCCATAGCAACAGGTTTAGCGTACCGCCTAATTAATAATTCATGTTTTAGGAGTTGTGTTGAAATTTAATTTTTGCCATGAATATTAATTATCTGATTATACAAATTTGGGAACACATAATAGAAAGCTCATATTTTATGAGGATATAAAGATCTTCATCATAAATAGCAGTATATCTGCTCAATTTTATTTTTATTTAGCACAATTTTGCTTATTTTGCCAAAAGACCCAGGCCTTAAGTGCGCAGTGAAGAGTATGTGTTACACTACTGTGAAAAGAAAGAGCATTCAGCTGCAGTATATGGAAAGAAGAAATAACAGTCACAGAAGCTTAGCAAAGGTGACTCAAGGAAGTCAACTGGGTGGAAGAAGCTAACCCAGACAACGAGTACATGGATTCGTTGTGGCACCCAAGTGCCAGTGGAACGTGGAAGCAAATGACTGTATAACTGCAACTACACGACATCCCCAAGAGCATGGAGCATGACACTGGAGCTTCAGCTTCCCTGATGAGCTGAACCATCTTCCAGATCTTGCCGGACCAAGGAGCTACACTTAAACCAAGTAATGGCAAAATTTGTACGTATACGGGAGAGACTATCAAGGTTTCTGGAAATGATGGATATATCTGTATCNCTGTGAAACAGGGAGTAGCATGAAAACATATCAGGGTGTAGAAGTCATGCTATGTGAAGAGGTCATTTTATTCTATGAGAGAAATTCTATTAGCTATATTGAATCAGTTTTGAACTGCCTACGTGATCGCCTACAATCTCAAGAAAGCAATGAAGGTAGGGAGATTTTCAGCAGTACTTTGAGAATTTTGGCAACACATGGCTGGAACAAAACAGATGATGCCTCGTTTGGATATCAAGCTGTCCAGTGTTTAGCTGAAGATTTTACAGTACCCCTACAGAAAGCTGAAGTAAACACTGCTCTACTCAAGGAAGAATTAATGGGATGATGTAGTTTTTTATGCAAAACAATACATCAACTTCACTAATGATCCTTACCTTGCGGTTTGGTGGAAACTTTATAGCTCACCTGATAGTAGCAAGTGAAGTAACATCTTGTCACTGGTTGAGCTCATATTTGCCTTACTTCTGGCCATTGAACAGTGCTTTTCACAGCTAAAAATAGTGAAAACCAATTGAAGAACAACATTGGGAGAAGATCGGCTAGATGACTTGCTCTGAATCAAGCTAGAAGGCCCACTGCTCGAAGACTGGGATCCTGCTGCTGCAGTTGGGCTGTGGTGGACTGATAAGAACAGAAGAACATCAATTGATACTAGAAAAAGAAAATCAAGGAGTGAAAGCCACTCAGGATGAAGAAGACACTGATATACTTTCTCAGACTGGGAACACTGGCTTGACTTGGATTCTAGTTTAGATAGTGATAATGATTAATTTTATTACCATAGTTTGAGATATTTTCACGTTGAAAAAAAATTCCGTACGTTAAAATTTCGAGTGTTCACACCTCAACACATTTGAAAATTTCCCCAATGCGAATATTAGTCAAATTACGGTATTATAACTATACATAAACGTTCACAATTTTTTTAATACAATATTTAGTGACAGGTCATGTTTTGTCTTTGTCAGACCAATATTAAACCTCTAGGACATTTACCTTAAAAAATTCATTCGAGCACTGATATGGGAAGACAGGCTGCCACTTCATCCACATTGGGGTAAAGTAGACAGCCTAGCCAGATGCTGTGTGTACAGCTGGGGGATTGGCATGATGCTGCCTCCTTCATCTCAGAGACTACTTTGGTGGCTTGAACTTGTGCTTCACTGGGGGCATGATTGTGGGTATTGTTTACACTCAGCAGCTCATCTGCTGGTCCAGTGGTCACTGTTCCTGGGCACTTAGAGTTGCGGCTCTGTGTGCACCTCCAATAGACTACTGTACCATCTCTTCCTCGCCTGGTACTCATGTAGCTGTAGCCCTGGTACAGTAGAGATCTGGCACCACGCTGGGTTTTGTTGAACTCCATAAATCCTGTCTGATTGAATGAAGAGAGTGTTGCTGACTGGTTCTCAGGTGCTTGATAGCGGTAGGAATGAAAAACATACTGGATACAGCTACTTCTCTTTTGGCACGCACATCAAACACAAAGTCCAGAAAAAAGTATACAGTTCAACCTCGATGACGCAAATACTAAAGAAAATTCGAATGCGCTTGGATGCGTAGGCGATCACTTCCGGTAAGCGTAACATAACGTAGGCGAGACGTTACCAAATCTATCTATATAAAGCACACCCCAAAGAGGTGAGCTTTAAATGGAAAGTCAGCATTATCTAACTGTAAATAACTTTCAAATCTGAAACACGGTAGCCTGGTAATCTTTACAGTAACTCGAGTATAAAAACCTTAATTAAGGTACTAAATAACTTATTTTAATTATCTGTATTTGCATATTAATTATTTTTAACTTTGGAAGCTAATTTCACAATAACTATGTCATGTGAATTCCTGACTTGAAACATACATTATTCAAGATTCTTTTTAACTGCTGTCCAAGTACGAACTTTACAATTTTGAGTAGTTTTCTTTAAATTTTAAATATGCATATATAATCACAAAAATGTAGTGGATCCAAGCCTCAACACACCTGAGGGGGATCCGGAGCAAGCTTTGACCTGGTTGCTTGAGAATAATGTGAACCAGTGGAATCAGATTGAACACACAGGCCTTATCCAGCCTTCCTGAAGATGGTGACTTCTCTGACCTTGCATTCTATACAACCTGAAGAATCAGAGGTTACTCAAGGTGCACAGGCCTCCTAGGAAGGCATTTGAACAGTGTCTTTAGAACAAGCTGCATGCAGCTAGGGTATCAAATCAATCTTCCTTTCAACACATGCTAAAACCACGGCATTTGTACCACTTGTCCTTCTGTAAATGGCCACGTGGCAAGCTACGACCTTCAACACTTACTTTCTTTATTACAACTTAAGTAACTTTATCAGGAAGTACATATGAACTAATCACCACAGGAAATGAATTTGTTAATGAGAAATTTCCTGCAAAACTAAGTGGCACGGAATCGATACTGACAAAACTCCTACACGTGGAAAATGGGCCGGGCACTCTAGGGAACTCTTGATCTTGGCAGGATACATCTGAATATATGTGTACAGTACCAAGAATTAACAGAGCAGCACACACACATGCACATCTAAGTATACACACTTTGTACATGATTTCATTATTGTATAGCTAATTAAGACTATTTATATTATCCAACAGACATCACTTTTGATCAGAAAACTCTTGCTCACCCCAATCTTCTCTGAATAGCTGCAACATATGAATCGATCTGCTTTTAATACTGGCCACTTGTATTTGCCTGTGATATTTCACTTTTGGCATAGAATATCAGATGATTTAGTATAAACACATGCTAGGAACTATAACTATCATACGTATGGTAGTACGTATAGTAGGAATGGGCCAACTATAAAAATCTAGCCAAACAAAATTAAACCTTCAAAGGTGCTTAGAGGCTCTTACTAATAGATTACCAGTTGCATGCAAGGCCTAAGACTCAGAAAACTTTCCTCAGCACTAGTAGTGAGCGCTATTAGGAAGCCACCATAGTGCCATGTTTGTTCTCTAATGTACGTACTTTCTAACTGACTTATACTTGAAAAGGATTTCCAGAGAACAAGAATGTGTTTGGCCAACTTTGACAGCACAAAGTAAGTTCTTTTCATGGGTACTACATTCCTTGATACTTGTTTCAATCTCAAAAACTAGAAAGCTTTGAAACTTAGTGTATAAATTCATCTACTACAATGTAGGTAGAGTTCAAAGGTCATCAGATTCTATCAATCAATCAATCAATCATCATTACACTCACAAGGGGTAGTGCTTGACACACAAACGTTAGAGATACAAATATCACAAAACCAAACATAAACAAGTCTGGTGAGAGAGAGAGAGTTCTGCAACAGGATGATGAACCGTACATCGGCAATGACCACCAAAGAGGCTACCATGACGAAGTAGACCACGAGATAAAGTAACAAGACTTCAGGAAAACTAGGGCCATCCACCACGTGTGACCATCTAGCAGCACACCACGCCGGAGACAGAAACTCAAGGTGACTCAGAACAGACTGAATGTATACAGAACAGACACAAATCACCACGAGCATGAGCAAGAAGTCAAAACTACACCTCTGAGACAGTCGACAGCAACATCACTTTGCCATCAAATCGTGATTCAGGTTTCACGTGGGATTATGTGCATGCGCATTAGCCTCTTCCAGCATAATGAAATGCATTATAGCTGCTACTCAAGCTTTTTGTAGTGACTAACTAGTCTCTGATAGTAAATTTAAAGAAAAATAAGTAGTGTAGGAATGGGCAGTGCAGTACGTAAAAAGTATTGGAACAAGGCATGTCTCAATTTCGGCACATGACTACTTCATTTTTTATGCCCAACTCTTGGTCGGCAGTCCAGTTTAACTTGCCTGTCTTATTATGGTTTACTCCACTGCTTAGCCAACTGATTAGATCGAACCAATGTAAATGAATAAGCTATGATACTGTAGATCTTTGCACTTATGACACTGAGGATCCATAATATTAGGGATCAAGAATAAATCAAAAATGAAGTAGTCATGTGCCGACATACCTTGTTACAATGCTTTTTATTGCACTGCCCATTCCTACACTACTTGTTTTTTTGAAACTTTTACTACTTGTTATTAGCTGCGTAGCAGCACCAGGTAAAGGTGCTAGCACAGAAATTGTACACATAGTAGATTATCCCGTGTAGTGGAGCCATAATGTGGACGTCAATACGTATCATAGGAGACCATATGTGCAAATTGCATTCCAATGAAATATTTTCAACAAATGACATTTCAGTATTGATTTTGGGCCATTTTTTCAAAAAATTGCTGCTTCCGTACTAATTGGATGGCCTGTAACTGCTGGTACATTAGGAGGTAGATCCATATCATTATGAAAACAATTGATGATCGATCATTCTTGACCAAAGACGAAGCTGTGAATCACAACAGTCTTCACTATGCTTTTCCTTTAATTGCTCAAATGTAGCTTGAATTTGTTCTCTCTTTTTGCTTGCTTTGCTATGGGCTCAACTTCTTTCTGAGTGTCTTGCTTTTGTTTCTGTGTAACACTACGTTAGTATGTTGTACCTATAGTAGTTTTGTAGTTAAGTGCACAAGAATAATAGTGCGTTTACGCCTTGTTATACTGTACAGTGTTTTTTGGGATTTTAACAGTAGTAACTTTACCAATGAATGATAATTTTTATTATTATTATAGTGACTGATGCTGTTTCTAGTGCAAATGTGATCATTTTTCTTGAAAATCAGTGCATACCCATGTAAAAATATTGTGCTTTTAGGTGTATTTTTTGCATATTTACGTAGCTTAGAATTATGCAATTTAACACATAAATGTGTGCTTTGCCTTAGTCATTGCACGCAAATGGTCTAATTAGCGGTAAATGCTTGCTTGGGTTCTGTTTTTAAAACTTCCATGACCACACAGTTGTACTAAGATACTAACATGTCTTGCTTAGATTGACGCATAAGATTACGTAGTTGTGGGTAGCAGTGCAAAAGTTTCCTGATTCATTTGCATGCATTTGAGTTTGTTGCTCACAAATGCAGATATTTTTAACTTTGGTAGCTTTACTATAAGCACTGTTTACATTGATAGTACATGTACTGAAAGTAGGAAATGTATCCAGAACCTAATACATGATCACCTGTATTGTGCACGATTAGAGGTATTAGTACTTGGTGATGTAACATCATACTTGTCGTCAAAAGAGAATGATGCTCAGTGATTTACTTATACAAAAGCCAACCCAGTTAACCCTGTATGTACTACATAACAGAAATTGAATTTTATTCAATACAAGAAAACATTACAAGTGCAACATGATGTAATTACAATAACCTGGTATCAACATTAGAAGCACCGACTGTTTTAGGCATTTTTCTACTAGAATTATCCTGCAAGTCTTTAGTTTTATAATAATGAGGAGCTACTTCCAGCAACCACTGATTCTCGATCTCTACAGTCTGTTTAATAGTAATAATTATACTCTGAATATTTTTACATTAATGATTTTATTTAGTGCACTGACCTGCCGCATATACTCCTTAGTAGTATACACCAATTCATGATATACAACCCACTTGGGTAATTCTTGAAACAAACTGCTGTTAGGATGGATGTGAACAGTCTACACAAGCATTTGGTTTGGAGTAAAAATTCTTTTTGTATGCCGTATAGTGGGAAATTTTCATGGGGGAAAATTTTTGCATTTTCGTCTTGAATAGAAATTCGCAGGGAAAATTTTTGTGGACTGTGTCTCAAACACTACGTGACGACCTCATACCTTACAAATTTCATGGGGGAAAATATTCGTGGAAAGCTGCCAAACCGCGAAATTTGCAAAAATTTCCCCCCATGAAAATTTCCCGCCATACGGTATCACACATGCCCACATACTTAGAAGAGGTTGGACAAATATCACCTCTGGATCATTGCATGTACGTTGACTGCTCTCAATTATTTGTAAAGTAGTGAAATAGAAATGGTCAGGATAAAATAATGAAACCTAAGGAGATAGATATATGCTCATCTCCAGATGTCAACCTAGCAAATTAAAAAAAACAAACTATTTTTTGATGTACTGTTATATTCAGAGCCATGTACATTGAGAAAGCTGCTATTCTAGATAGACCTTGAAGAGCAAAGGTATAGACAGCAGCAAAGCTCCCCTGCAAAATTCTCAGATACTCTGCTAAGAATGTATGTGAATATAATTTGTAAAAATTTGTGCTTTGGCTTAGAATTGACTAAAAGATTAACATTTTCACTTGGCAGAAGGAGCTTAAGGGCAACTAACTTACTCTGTAGGTAAATTTAGTGAGCAATAACACTATACTCTTCTCAAGCATGCAGTATTAGCATAGTATTAAAAGCAGGTTTTCAACGACTGTAAGGTTTAATACAGCTAGTCTGATAGACTGTTTTGTCAGTCATTGAGTCATGTCATATGAACTTGCCAACTTTAGTAGTACAGTAAGTGCTGGTACTGTGTCTATATCTTTGTAGTCAATGTATTGATAATCAGATCATTGCTACTGACCAAATTTTTTCTATGAAGCTTCAGGAGGCCGCCAGTCTGGGCATCCATGGTTAACTAGTGAGTGCCCTCTGCTGGACCTACTGTTAATCGTACAGGTAGCTAGATTAGCATGTGTGACTATGTAGTATATCGCTAGGGCGCCAAGGGTTAAGCACCTTGGTTTCTTTTAATTAACCTCTATAATTATTAGGCATGTCCAACCCTGTTTGCAAATACCTGTTGATGTTTCACAGTTTTATACACTCCACCTTTAGATAAAGAGGCAGTATGGTAGAAGTAACCAGATGTAATGGCCTGCATGAAACAATGCAATATCACATCATAAATATGCCTTGAGCTTCCAAGTGACTGAGTTCAGACAGTAACAAGCAGGCTACTCAAATTACGAGTAACCTACACACACAATAATAATTTGTAGAATTATGAAAAATGAGAACACTAAACAGGTAAAAAAAAATACATCGGAAATGTAATAAGACACAGGAATATACAATCTAACAGCCATTCCATCTTGTTTGCTTTCTTTTCACAATTTAGCCATTTCTGTGTATTATCAGTGAAATGGAAACATTGTGGGGCGAGCCTGAGTGAACTCTTCATTTGAAGGATTTCAAACTAGCGTAGCTTAGCTGGCTGGATAACTGTAATCCAGTCATGCAGTCAGACATTCTTGCATACTACCAGAGGGCATACACATGCATGGCTATGGCTTATGATGTATCTGAATTGAACTCGACTAAATTATCAGGATATAAATAGAAATATACCGATGTCCATGCATTAGCCCTAGGCTAGATGTTTTAATTTCTCTTGCAATTTCGTAATTCAAGCATTCTATATCTAGTTCCGGTTTGGTCAACGTCCTTGTGCATTTACACTTCTGTCAATGTTTACCGTTCCAATGGGGCTCGCTCAGGCTTGCCCAAATAACTTTTCCAATGTTGTTTTTTACACGTATAATTTGAATAGTCTTCTGTCATAAGAAAAACAACACATTGAGTGATTGTTTCAGTGTGTGCTGGCTACGTCTACAGTAGATTTATGGATCATTTCGCCATTGCTATAATACAAAATTTAGCAACATATACTTATGTGCTAGTGCACATACTATAGAAGTGGTGCTTGCTCCTAGTGGGAATGAGCAGTGCTACTAAGTAAAGACAATTCCTAATCAGCCCACTATACTGCTAATAAGTGTGAATTTTATCAATAGCACATAGACAGCTTATTTTCAACTATATTCAAGAGTATGCATAGCTTTGTTGGGTCAAAAAGTTAGCCCTTACCACTATCTAAGGTTCCTGGAAGCTCAAAGTGAGTGAGTAAAGATAGAACTAATGTAAGTTACTGGCTTCCCACTAGTACTGCTCTACACTAGCAATTAGGAAATTATTTGCTAGATTTAGCCTTGTATGCAGCTAGTGCACCAAGTGTAATGATAGTCACTTTGTCACTGTGCATGAGTAACTTTGTTCCATCTATACCTGAATCTTGTGGCACAGCTAATAGTAGATAGTTATGTGTGAATAATTTTGACACTATCATTTGTTATCTTGTTACATTTTATTACTTACAAGTGAAAAAAAAAACATTTAGAAATGTAATGAGAACATAGGAAAGGTAAAATTGTAAAAAGTAAGCAAACAAGATAAGGATGGTGGTCAGATTGAGTGATGAGTTCATTTCTGTGTGCAGGCCTAATGTTCATATCCCTAGCTCAATGAGTCATAGTACACACAGGAATGAACTTTCACTCAATCTGACCACCATTCCTATCTTGTTTAGTTACTTTTTATGATATTACCATTCCTATGTTCTCATTACATTCTAAATGCTTTTTTTACTTGTTTGTTCTATTCCCAGGGTAGTAGGAATGGCACGGATGGCTCATTAGTGCAGTACAAATATTCATGCGAATAACTCTGCAAAAACTGAGCGCTTGGCATTAAAAGGCTTCTTAAGCTATTATTTAGCTCTTTCTTATGAGCCCAAAAACATGGCCTAAAATCATTGCTAAAGTACCAAACTAAAATACCAAACGTCCAATTTTCTCTATTTTCTTCTTCTTCTTATTCTTTTACGTTGGCAAGAGTTTTCTCAGAAACCGCCTGCTTTCAGAAGCCTATTCTTGAATGAATAAACTTGGTTTCTTTGTCTTCAATCGCTTTGCCATCGGTTTTTTGTGTCTCTCATTGAGTCACTAGATACAAAGCGAATTCCACTGATACTATAAAAATGTAATGCAAACATAGAAATGGCCAAATCGTTAAAAAGTTAGCAAACAAGAAAGGAATGGTTGTCAGATTGAGCGAGTTCATTCCTGTGTCTACAATGTCATTGAGCTCAGTAGAGATATGAACATAAGGTGACACAGTGAAATGAACTCCTCAATTTAACAACCATTCCTATCTTGTTTGTTCACTTTTTTTTTACTATTTGGCCATTCCTATGTTTGCATTACATTTCTAATGATTTTGTACTTGTTTTTTTCCTGGGAATAGCAGAATCTGTACTTGTCACAAAATACATGAATTCTAAATTACACAATCTTGTATGTGTGACATCAATTTGATTTTCCAAGTAGCCAATGAATTATTCATGAGCATAGAAATTAAATGCTGCCATACAGAGAAGGCGCTTTTCGTCTTGTATCTAGTGACTTGAGATGAATAACCAATGCCAAAAGTGGTGGAAGACACAAAAACCAAGTTTATTTGTTCAAGATTCAACTTCTGAAATTGAGCACTCTCAGAGAAAAAACAATGCAAGATAGAAGAATAAGAATAAGAAGATGGAGAAAATTCATTTTGGCATATTTTAGTTTAGTACTTTAGTGATGGTTTTAGGCATGTTTTTGAGCTCATTAGAAAGAGAAAGAGCTAAATGATAGCTTAAGAAGCCTTTTAGAGCAAGGGCCCAGTTTTTGCAGAGTTATTCGTGTGAATATTTGTATTGAGCTAATGAGCGATCCGTGCCATTTCTATGTATCCATTACTACCGTACAGGGAAATTTTTGTATCTTAGTATTATTCTATTGATACAGCATTTTGTTTGAAGCTAGCACAATCAATTTGATAGCTCAACAAAATGTGAAAAAATCTGAGTGTATCTTGTAGGTCAGTCATCACAATCTTACCTTCCTAATTGCAATACTGTTATGCAAGTTTGAAGAAAGCTCAATTTCTACACGTTCCATGAGACCCTCTAACTGGTCCCTGACATCTCTTGCTCTCTTCATAGACCTTGCAAAGTTAGATTTACTAACAAATGGCCATAATTAATGGAAGAAACAAACAAACCTGTGCTGGATAAAGTTGTCAAAGCACCATTGTGTAGAATAATCAGTTTCTACCCACTGTAAGATTTACAATAAAGAAACAATGAATATATTAACCCTTTGAGCATGCACTAATAATTCACATGCTAACACGTAATTTGCAATAATGTGCAAATGCAGTTGCGAAATACAACTTTATAGCTCGATTTTTGTGAGTTAAGTAATTACCACTGAACTTTAAACTCTATATACGAATATAGGTAATGGACTCACTAGTAGTATACTTGAGTTTAAACTAGAGCTGTGGCATTGCAATTTGCAATGAATTGCTAATAGTCACCATTATCACGATTGTGATGATCGGTTTTAGACCAATGTTTTCTCCACAGCCCATTGTAGCACAACAACTTGTAGGGTAGGTGCAGGTTTAGTTAGGCTATATAGCCACAGCATCGCTTTTGAAAGCTTGGTTAGCAAACTAGAAAAAAGTCTTAAACACGTAGGGATATTAGTGGGTCAGACCCCCTTGCAGAACTTGAGGCTTTTTTTCTGAGAAAAGCTGGATTGGTGCACAGTTACTTGCACCATAGTTAGTTTGACTATTGCTCAGTTGCATCATGGAATGAACTTTGTCTAGCTGCTACTATAATAGAAATCAAAAAAGAAAGGCGTAGCTACTTATTGAGCGTATATACACGCTTGCCGCAAAATTCAAAGTGAGAAATTGAGCGTATATATATATATACTCACCACTTTTAAAGGGTTAATGCACCACTTGAGTGTTTGTATTAAACAGATTACATCTAAAGTTTATTAATTTTACATTCACTTGAGCCACAGTGGTTACAATACTCAGCGTATGGAGATAGGCAGTAATACCGTAGATCATGAAATTTTCGTGTTCAAAATATTTTGTAAATAAAATTTTCAGATATTTAATTTTCATTAAAATGTTACGTATGAAAAATTTTTAATTTTATATTGTCAGCTATTAGAGCTCTAGATGTAAAACTATGCTTTAGCACTACAACTTATTGGTATTGGACATGCCAGCTCACTTCATTGTAAACATTCAGAAGAGTTAGGTGGTCTCCTCCTGGCCTGAAAAAGTTTGCACGGGCATTATCTGCAAATACTATTCTGTCCTGTTGGTGAAGGGCAATGAAACAAATTAAAGGTTTTTACCTACTACAAAATAGAATACAAATCACAGCTATAGAGATTACACATACACGATACAAAGTAGTACAAGATCATATATCCTATTTAGCCTTT
This sequence comes from Tethya wilhelma, assembly GCA_964030475.1. NCBI lineage: Eukaryota > Metazoa > Porifera > Demospongiae > Tethyida > Tethyidae > Tethya > Tethya wilhelma. Next base: position 11,386,058 of record CAXIPT010000001.1, on the reverse strand, counting down.
TATCCTAGGTTACAGCCAGGGAATAAAAGTGATATTTCCCTGTTTGTGGTTAGATATTTCCCTGCTCATGTACTTTTACAAGAAAAAATGTTTTTGAACATAATTTACTACTGGCATATTTGCATATGCAGTAGTATGGCCCATTGCAACAAATTTTACCTTGGTAACCATTTTGGGTTGGTTTACAGCTGTTTCTTTGTGTAGCAAATTAAGAAAAGAAAAACATTACAGTGCTGCAGACTGCTTTAGTCATGGAGTTCTAAGCTTTGTTTCTTCGACTCAAGCGCTAGTTTATTTGGCACCACCCAGGAAACTCCTCCCAACAACTAGTGCCTTGTGCAATAGCTGCGTTAGACGGTGATAGCAGAGAGAAATCTTAGTGCTTTCTGGAAAAGTAAAAGCAAATTTGTGTTTTCTGATACAAGATTGAAGTTTTCTGATACAAGATTGAAGTTTTTCTGAAACATTTTGCTTTTCCAATACAAAATTTGTGCTTTCTGGACAATTTTAGCGAAAGTCAAGCCGTCATTTGTAATTCTATTGACCCTTACCTATTTTGAGACGACGCTGCAGTCAAAAAAGAAACCCGTTACAAGCTTGCAAGAGAAGACAAGGCAGGTTTTTTGTTTTAAATGAAAAAATAACCGTTGCTGGGTATTTTTGTTACTAGGCATATGAGCTCAAACAACCAATCAGAACGGATATATAATATCTATACCATAGTAGTACGGGAATTATGGTGATAACCACACCCTCGCCCTCGAGCTGTGGGTGGTTATCAACCATAATTCCCTACTACTATGGTATAACTATAACATAAATACTGAATCATCAGAATAGTAGCTGCCCAACAAGCATGCGTAGTGAAATAGTGATCACCTATTTATGATGATTATGTTACTTATGGGTGGACCTCAAACCAACGCTTGTGTTGCATGCACTTGTAGGAATTGCANATTTTCGTGTTCAAAATATTTTGTAAATAAAATTTTCAGATATTTAATTTTCATTAATATGTTACGTATGAAAAATTTTTAATTTTATATTGTCAGCTATTAGAGCTCTAGATGTAAAACTATGCTTTAGCACTACAACTTATTGGTATTGGACATGCCAGCTCACTTCATTGTAAACATTCAGAAGAGTTAGGTGGTCTCCTCCTGGCCTGAAAAAGTTTGCACGGGCATTATCTGCAAATACTATTCTGTCCTGTTGGTGAAGGGCAATGAAACAAATTAAAGGTTTTTACCTACTACAAAATAGAATACAAATCACAGCTATAGAGATTACACATACACGATACAAAGTAGTACAAGATCATATATCCTATTTAGCCTTTTATCCTAGGTTACAGCCAGGGAATAAAAGTGATATTTCCCTGTTTGTGGTTAGATATTTCCCTGCTCATGTACTTTTACAAGAAAAAATGTTTTTGAACATAATTTACTACTGGCATATTTGCATATGCAGTAGTATGGCCCATTGCAACAAATTTTACCTTGGTAACCATTTTGGGTTGGTTTACAGCTGTTTCTTTGTGTAGCAAATTAAGAAAAGAAAAACATTACAGTGCTGCAGACTGCTTTAGTCATGGAGTTCTAAGCTTTGTTTCTTCGACTCAAGCGCTAGTTTATTTGGCACCACCCAGGAAACTCCTCCCAACAACTAGTGCCTTGTGCAATAGCTGCGTTAGACGGTGATAGCAGAGAGAAATTTTAGTGCTTTCTGGAAAAGTAAAAGCAAATTTGTGTTTTCTGATACAAGATTGAAGTTTTCTGATACAAGATTGAAGTTTTTCTGAAACATTTTGCTTTTCCAATACAAAATTTGTGCTTTCTGGACAATTTTAGCGAAAGTCAAGCCGTCATTTGTAATTCTATTGACCCTTACCTATTTTGAGACGACGCTGCAGTCAAAAAAGAAACCCGTTACAAGCTTGCAAGAGAAGACAAGGCAGGTTTTTTGTTTTAAATGAAAAAATAACCGTTGCTGGGTATTTTTGTTACTAGGCATATGAGCTCAAACAACCAATCAGAACGGATATATAATATCTATACCATAGTAGTACGGGAATTATGGTGATAACCACACCCTCGCCCTCGAGCTGTGGGTGGTTATCAACCATAATTCCCTACTACTATGGTATAACTATAACATAAATACTGAATCATCAGAATAGTAGCTGCCCAACAAGCATGCGTAGTGAAATAGTGATCACCTATTTATGATGATTATGTTACTTATGGGTGGACCTCAAACCAACGCTTGTGTTGCATGCACTTGTAGGAATTGCAATTACTACTGAGAGTCTCTGAAATGCTAGAATTGGAAAGTACTGAACCAATAGTTCAAAAGAAGCAGTTTTGATGCAGCATTTTTGCTCAGGGTAGTTGAGCATACAGATAGGAGCACAAACTGAGAAACGGCTAGGAAGTTTGGTGGAGGTGTGGCTAATTCCAGTGATAGGCGAGAGTGTTGCATGAAATTAAAAATGACACCTTTGAATAATAGCCTCCTTGAAAAACACTGCCTCCAATGAGGGTTGTTACTAATAGTATATACAGCATTAGTTCAATTAACCCTTTATAGCCAGATGACGAGTATACTTGTCATTTATTGCATGCATGCGAAATAAGGATGACGAGTATACTCGTCATTGCACCTTTAGCGTGCACCTCCGGGCAACGTGCAATAGCAGTGAACTTTAAACACAGTGTGCATTTAGGTAAGGTACTGCTCTAGTAAAATACCAAGTTTGAGTTGGAACCCATAAGTAGGTGTGGCGTTACAAGGTCATAAACAACGAGAGGTCACGATCGCCGCAATCGCGACGATAAGTTTTCTTGGCTTGTTTTCTCTGTAGTCTCTAGGATTAGAAGCTTAGCGCTACTTGTGGTAGTAGAGGGATAATTAGTCTATATATTTATGAGTTTAGTTTGGAAGCTGCTCAAAGCCAAGGAGAAAAAAAGCCAAAGACGCTCGGAAATCTATTGGACTTCAAACCCTCCAACTTTTGCACAAAATTTTCCAAGATCAGCTAGGACTACGCTAGCATAAGCAGTCATACAGGTAATAGATAAGTAGTGTAACACATTTGTTTGTCTTATTTCAAACAAATATTATGCTAGAGCAAGAAAATAAGTGTCAATCATACAGTACTAAAATTTAACTTTTAATTCGGTATTTCAACACGTGCTCACGTCCTGTAATTACGGGCTGTAAAGGGTTAATTATGGTAGGAACACTGAAACTACGATAAATCATGATGCACACAATTAACATTCTTTGAAAAGTATATTCACGGAAGAGGCTAGGTATAAACACGTCAGGGAAGAAAACAATTATGTGAGGTTTTATAGAAAAATCATGTCAAACATGTGGGTGTTCAAACCATGAACACAGCAACTTTTTTGCTAATTAACCTTGAGCTTAAAACTTCACATTTAAACAAGTACAAGTGCTCTAAATAAATGCATTAGGAAAGCAATACATGGCACACAAGTGTACTTAGTATACAAAGCAAGTCCTGAAAACTATATTGTAGAGTACAAGCCGCAAATTATTGGTTACCATCAACTTTGGACACGATCTCTGACTTACCAGCCGGTGCGAGTACTTCGAGTTTGGTACACAAGCTTTAATTTAGATAAATGCCAGTACTCTATGCTTACATCCATAATTTTAGAGCTGAATCATATATTCGTTTCGGTGTGTTAATAGGTTAAGGCAAATTTGTGTTCAAGAAGACAAGAAACATTTTTCAATGACCAATAATAACCAACCTTGGGTCTATAAAAAATCGCATTATTCACAGACAGCATAGCAGTGATCGTCAGTATTTCTTCACTACATTTATACCTGAGAAAATAGAGAGGAGGATATGAGTTTGTATAATTATGCATATTTGTGAGAAAAGCTTTCCCTACCGATAACAGAAAGGATTAGAGGTGATTAATGAAAAAGAATTAATGTAGTAATGGAATTAAGTGATTGCACGCATGCCCCATTTAGGGTGCAGCTATTGGTCACCATCAACTTAGGGTGCAGCTATCAAGCTAACATACCTTGCTGTACTATCATGACACTCAAGATTAATTAACATAAGGAATTGTGTCACTATTTAAGCACTGTTTTACTACTAAATTACTATAAAATTTTATGACATTCTACAACCTTTTGTGATGTTTTTGTTTTGTTTCTAGCATAATCTAGTAACTAGCTCACCCAAATGGCAGAGAAAGAACAGATTATTTGTTTAAACTCTCTATTTTGTATGGGGATGTGCAAATAAACAGGCTGCAAAATGAGCAATAAAGAACTCCGCTTACTATTTCCTCCAACATTTACCAGACAGCATACTGCCAGGTGACCAACGCCTGAGTTTCAAATACTGGATGGATTTATCGACAAGCAGAAAATGAGAATACTTAAAGGAAATCTCTCAGTGATTTGAAAAACTGAAACAGATTTTATGCTGAAATTGGTGAAGTAGAGCCAAGAAAGAAATTAGATTGTATTTTGTGTCATTTTTGCTTTTGTTTGAGCGAGACTCCCTTAAAGCATTTCAGAGAAGTTTTGCTAGACATCTAAAAGACCTACAGTACCCTTCACAGACTTTTTGAGTTATATAGAATTTTATAAGTCCAGACCAACGGTTAGAGCATAAAGGAATAGCTAAGAGAAAAAGGAAAGGGACAGAAGATGCACTCAATTACTACTGAGGAAAGAGATATCTGTGAAGGAAAACAGAAAAACTAGAGAGAGAGTTCTGCAATTTGGTTCCTGCTTCATAAATATTGGTCAAAAACAGTAGCGTTGAAGTACGTCAACAAAAAGTGGGAATAATTTGTTTTGCCTACTACTGTGAAAACAATTTTGGTATCAATCTGTGGCACTAGGAATCCAATCACCAACAATTCCAGCTGTATAGCTAAATTTGACTAACTTTGTACGTATAATCACCAGTGACAAACCAGCACACAGCAAAAAGAGGCATCTAGAAGACTTAGGTGTTGCAAAATGACACAAAAGCAGCAATACTTCAACTGGAGCAGGTATGTGGTCGTCAGTCAATTCAGTGTAGTTGCTCCACCCACTTTGTGTGTAGTACTTCCTTTTATATGGGCAGTACTAGTAAATTAGACAATATTCAAGAGTGCGTAGCTGGACTTGTGAGTTGCAGAAACTTTTGGCGACTGGATTTTCTTGAAACTCTATCCTAGTGCTAGAGAATGATACAAAAACTGTTATCACAGCAGTAGGCAAAACAAATTGTTCCTACTTTTTGTTGACCTACTTCAGCGCTACCATTTGGAATGGCTTCTGAAAACGGCAGTATAGATTCACGTAGGAATGTCTGCTGGAAGTCAGACTTGATTTTTCAGAAAGAGAAAGAGTTTCTCTATTCAAACGCTGGACAAACGTAGCTCACACTTGCCCTGAAAGATTTTTACAGACCTGTGAAAATATTGGAAGTTTGCAGTGAGATAATTAGCTTGTGGAATGCGTTTACGTGATACTCCTAAATTTTTAATGTTTGCATTGCAAGTGGACCACTGGCCAAACGACTGAATAATATATCTTAGGTAAAAATTTCAAAAAAATAAGCAGTGTAGGAATGGGCAGTGCTTTAAAAAGTTATGAAACAAGGAATGTCTCAATGATTACTCTATTTTTTCTTTGATCCCGCTTCATATGAATCAATCTGTAGGCATGTAAATTAATAGCTTATTATTGGCTCCAATCAGCTGGCTAAGCAGTGGAATAAAGTATAGCAGACAGGTTACTTAGATAAGATTGCCGGCCAAGAGTTGGACATAAAAAATGAAGTAGTCATGTGCCGAAATTGAGACATTCCTTGTTCCAGTACTTTATAAAGCAGCTACCCATTAATTCCTACACGGCTTATTTTTTTGAAATTTTTACCACTTGTTCATGCACTTTTATCAACACTACAGTGTGGAAACTGTCAGAGACTAATTAGTCTCTACAAAAACCTCCTAGTAGCAGCTACATGCACTATTATCCTAGAGCAGGCTAATGCGCATGCGCATAAAATGCCATGTGGATAGGCAATAACCTTTGAATTCTATTGACAAAAATAGTTACACTGAAATACATAAATTACTTATACTAAGTTTCAAAGCTTTTTTAGTTCTTGTTTAGGCCTATTTATGATGAAAACGAGTATCACGGAATGGTACCCATGAAAAGAACTTACTTTGTGCTGTCAAAGTTGGCTCAACATTTTCTGGTTGACTGGAAATCCTTTTCAAGTGAGTCAGTTAGGAAGTACATACGTTAGAGAACAAAAATGACACTATTATGCAAAAAGGAGCAGATAGTTCAGCATAACCAGAAACTTATTCAGGTAAGCTTCAGGTAGCAGGGTAGCCTGCCAATACATGCATTCAAATAATGCAAACAGGTCTACCTGCTAAGCGTTGTCAATCGAAGAAACTTACTACTGATGCATGAGTTCAGAAATTAATGGATGCCAGACAGAGAAAGCACTTTTTGTCTTGCATCTAGCAACTGGATGAGAGACATGAAAAACCGATGCCAAAAATAACTGAAAATAAAGAGGCCAAGTTTATTGGTTTATGAATCAGCTTTGGAAAGAAAGTGGTCACTGAGGAAAGTTTTAACAAAGAAGAATAGTAAGAAGAAAATAGGAGGTTTGGCAATTTTAGTTTGGTAGTTTAGCGACGGTTTTAGGTTTTAGGCTTGTTATATAGAAAGAAGGTACTTAGATTTTGCAGAATAATATGTATGAATATTTGTATTGCACCATAGCTGGAGTAATTAATCTATGATTGCGCTAATGGCCATTCGTGCTAGTTCTGTGTACCATGCTGGGAAATATACAGCATATAGAGTATATGTACAGTGAAAGCACAATTATTACACATTTACTTTTCTGATGCAATCAACATCTTTGACATCATTGGATCAACTGGAAATTCAGCCATTCGTCGACCAAGCTAACAAGAAAAAAAATTACTTAGGAGTAAATAAAGATATACATTCATTACCTGTTTCATGTATCTTAAATTAGAAAGCTTTTACCTCCAAAAATTTTACTTGTTTAATTTTTATGTGTCCAAATTTAACCATTTTCGACTGACTTGCCAGTAAAGATTGGTCAAGTTTCCAAATTAAATATTTTTAATCTATAGTACATTTAGTAAAAATATAAAATATTCACAATCAGTTTGCATGTACCTTGGTTAGCTCTCCCATGTGATTCAAAGCACCAAGGGCATATAGCTGTTCTAGAGCTAACACCAGAGTTTCAGGAGGAGGTGGATCCATGAAGTCAAAGTGAATCAGATCATTAATACCAAGACTCTTTAGCAGCAATACAACATTTCCTAAATTAGTCCTTTGAATCTAATATACAGGTTACACACGAACGATAATAGCACCATACGCATGATACACAAAATTACGAACAATACATGTATATGTTCCAAGCATTTTGAGAATTTGCGCAACTTGCAAACTGCGTAGTGTTTAATTTGCGCATGTCAAATTGCGCAACAGCAAACAGTGCAGCCACAAAGCCAACCCTCTACTCAACTAACGTTGTACTATAAGTGCTTATTAGTGAACTTTTGAAGCCATGAGATATGGATAGCAAGCTTACACTGTCTGCCTGTCAGGTCTGTATAGGGGATAGCTTTACATGCATGCATGCAGCTATATAATTTGTAAGCCTCTATTGAAATCGGTTCCCAACAGAAGGGTGTTGTGGGTAACCTCATGCAGTTCTTGGAACATTGTCCTGTCTGACTATGCCAAACTAGACAGAAGCACTGGATATCCATCAGTGCAAGTCATTCAATTGAAATATGCATACTCAATGTGAGGTATAGAGAACACAAGGGCTTTCTAATCTTGTATAACAATTGACAGGTATAGCTATACTAGCCTGAAGACATACAAGACTAATGAAGGCACCGATGGTGCATAAGCCTCGGCACACTCAACTAGCTAGCATACATTCTGTAAAAGAATGTCATCATAATTATTCACGTACTAGTAGGACCACTGAGGCATGTAGGCCAGCCTGAAAGAGACTGAGTTGTCACAGTCCAGTCACAATACGCTTATATATACATATGGCCCAGGTTAGCCACATAGCTAACTGTGGTGAAGCAGCAATTGTCACAGATGATGAGCTTTGCTATGATTATACATGTATTGGAATGCTCACCTGCTGCAGCAGCTGTCAGATAGTCCACTGATGCATTAGCTCACAGGCTACAATTATGTAAAAATGTATGCATGCCCTATATGCTTACATAGAAAGCAGGCCAACTCCTGCCTGTCTTGCCAAACAACACTGACTAACAGTAACAGCAGCTGTATGACTGAACTTCTGTGCTTCAATTCAACACAAATTCTAGATAACGCACACCAAATCAGTAGGCGTGGCCTCGAAGCAAAGCGCTCAAAGAAGCACAAAAGCCTCAAATCTCAGCAACTACAGTGTTTTGGACAGCAAAACACATACGTTTACAAGATCATTCAGAGTTATGAACGTAAGTACCATCAATTTTGTCGCTAGAGCTGCCTTTTTTGAGATTTCGATGGAACAGACAGACAGACAGACAAAACGACTACCGTAATCCTCTGCACGTGCTACGCACGTGCCGAGGCTTAATGATTGGAACGCTAGATGTAAAGTACATACTGACTTTCAAGAGAATCATATCAGGTACAGTAGGTCATTGAATAAGACTAAGGTTATGCAGATGCACGCTGTTGATGAAGAGGTATGTCAACTTCAAGAGCTATGAACAGAGATCTGCTGCATACATGCATGTCAAGTTAGCTGAACATGTAATACTTACTAGGATGTAATACTAGTCTAATATAAAGAACTACTGGCACTGGCACACTGCAGACAGATCATGCAACATTAAAAAAATACATGCAGGCTATGCCTTACCTGACAGGCTGTAAGAATACAGTTCTTTTTGTAAGCCTTCTTTCAATAGTTTCCAAATTGCGCAACTGGTATAGGTCGTTCCTAGTTTGCGCAACTAAATTGCGCAATTTGCAAACTGCGCACAAAATTGCGCATTTTGACGATTTCCAAAATGCGTTGCGCAATTTGCAAATTGCGCAAATCGTTAAAACGCGCGGAACATATACATAATTATGGTGCACATTTTAAGGCTAAGAGCGAGTAGCTCTGGAGCTATACAGGATTTTTTAAATAAACCGAACTATGGCTCAAGTGGCCATGTTTGCCACAAGGCCCAGTCATAAGCTCTGCACAGGTATACATGCCTCAGTGCACCAGCTGTGCCTGACTAGGACACTGAGAGTTTAAGATAACTACACCGACTCTCTTCATATAAAAGTTAAAATACTTGAACACTAATTACAAACTCTGCATGTGCTGCAGCTTGTTGNTCAAAGAAGCACAAAAGCCTCAAATCTCAGCAACTACAGTGTTTTGGACAGCAAAACACATACGTTTACAAGATCATTCAGAGTTATGAACGTAAGTACCATCAATTTTGTCGCTAGAGCTGCCTTTTTTGAGATTTCGATGGAACAGACAGACAGACAGACAAAACGACTACCGTAATCCTCTGCACGTGCTACGCACGTGCCGAGGCTTAATGATTGGAACGCTAGATGTAAAGTACATACTGACTTTCAAGAGAATCATATCAGGTACAGTAGGTCATTGAATAAGACTAAGGTTATGCAGATGCACGCTGTTGATGAAGAGGTATGTCAACTTCAAGAGCTATGAACAGAGATCTGCTGCATACATGCATGTCAAGTTAGCTGAACATGTAATACTTACTAGGATGTAATACTAGTCTAATATAAAGAACTACTGGCACTGGCACACTGCAGACAGATCATGCAACATTAAAAAAATACATGCAGGCTATGCCTTACCTGACAGGCTGTAAGAATACAGTTCTTTTTGTAAGCCTTCTTTCAATAGTTTCCAAATTGCGCAACTGGTATAGGTCGTTCCTAGTTTGCGCAACTAAATTGCGCAATTTGCAAACTGCGCACAAAATTGCGCATTTTGACGATTTCCAAAATGCGTTGCGCAATTTGCAAATTGCGCAAATCGTTAAAACGCGCGGAACATATACATAATTATGGTGCACATTTTAAGGCTAAGAGCGAGTAGCTCTGGAGCTATACAGGATTTTTTAAATAAACCGAACTATGGCTCAAGTGGCCATGTTTGCCACAAGGCCCAGTCATAAGCTCTGCACAGGTATACATGCCTCAGTGCACCAGCTGTGCCTGACTAGGACACTGAGAGTTTAAGATAACTACACCGACTCTCTTCATATAAAAGTTAAAATACTTGAACACTAATTACAAACTCTGCATGTGCTGCAGCTTGTTGGGTAAGTTACCACACCCATGCATAATGGACATGCTAATGTAATACAGGTACGTGTATTTTTAGACTATTACTAGTACTGTTCTTCATAGATAGTGTGAAAACACTCACACACACACACACAGAGAGAGAAATAGTGACTACTGTAACATTAATCACGTTTTACATACTAAGGGTTAACAACAAATACTAACTATATTGCCTTACCTCTGGTATTGTACTCTCTTCCATTTCATTATGAAATGCCCAAGCAGTAAACAACCTAAAGCATTTTCCAGCAGCTACTCTTCCTGCTCTTCCAGCACGCTGATTTGATGAAGCCTAATGAATAGTATATAATTGATAGGTTAGCTAATGCATGACTGCTAATTCATGTGCTTCATAAAGTGATACAGCTAACCTGGAGCTGGTCAGTATTGAGACATTATGAACCCATCCAGCCCTAGGTATACCACTCTACGATGCCCAAAAGAGGATATGTACATGCAGTCTTATTGATCAAATTGTAGAATGATGTACATGTATATGTTCTGCGCATTTTGGAAATTGTCAAAATGCACACACATTTTGAATTATTCCTAAACTGTGCAAGAGCATAGTGCAATTGCAAACTGCATAGTGTTTAATTTTTGAACAGTACAGCCACAAAGCCAACTCAGTGGCAGATTTAGGGGGATATCCAATGTGTCCATGGATACCCCCTTTCAGACAAGGCTAAAATTTATTTCAGTCTCAAAAATCAAAAGAAAACCAACTGCTGGCCTCTCGCAAGTATAATACTTACTTGAAATAGTCTGGTGCCCAGACCCTTTCTGCTAATTAGTAGGCGGGACAGGAAGGGGGAGGAGGAAGAAAGGAAAGAAAGGGTCTGGCAACAACGTAGCTCTGCCACGGATCGCTGGAATGTAATTAATAGCTCAGGCAAGCCACGTGTTTAACCACATGGAAGACATGGAAGTGCTGAAAAAAAAAAGAAAGTGACAAGCTCCTCGAAGTTTGGCTTGCTGTTGAACTTATTATACAGCGATAGAGAAGCAGACATATGGAAGCAAATGTTCTCTTCTTGCTACGCTTTTTTGTGAAAGATTTGCTCGCCTATCGTGCCTGCAGGTCTTGTCGGCGATTTCAAAGCTTGAACAGTCAGTCAGCCATACTCGGGAGCCTTTAATTTCTTATCCTAGCAGTCCTAGCACTAAATAAGCTAACTTTCTAGGTACTTTTGATACAAAATTACCTCGCAAAACCAGTAGGAAGTAAAAACAGTCTTTTACACCACCAAAATTTTCACTAGGAGTCTTCTTTGTTCGTTCTTCTGAGCATCAAGACCAAAAAAGTTCTTGCTATTGCTTCAAAACAATTATATACAGTTGGAGCTTGCTTTGTTCAAATTTTACAACAAACCACATCATAGTCAATCGCGGTTGACACTATTTCTACCTCTTTGATCTTGCTGACGTCTAAAATTTAGACGTCGATCCGTGGCAGAGCTACGTTGTTGCCAGACCCTTTCTTTCCTTTTCTATGAGATCTGGATATAGAGGCTTACAATTATATAGCTGCATGCATGCAGGTTACTCCCTACCTGACAGGGCTGAGGCTGAAAGAAGACTACCATATAGCCAGAAAATTTGGCGGGGAATTAAAATTAGTGTAATACAAGGGCATCATATAGATCTGCTGCATGCATGCATGTCAAGTTGGCTGAGCATGTAAGTAATACTAAAGGAAAGGACTACTGGCACTGGCAAAATAACTGCAGATAGATTGTGCAACATACAAAAAAACAATACATGCAGCTGAGCCTATTCCCTAACTGACAGGCTGTAAGAACACACTGCTTTTATAACCTTACTTACAATAGTTTTCAAATTGCGCAACTGGTAGAGGTCGTTTCTAGCTTGAACAACGCAATTGCGCAATTTGCAAACTACACACAAAATTGCGTAATTTTGAAAACACATGCACAGTCTGACAATTTCCAAAATACATAGCACAATTTGCAAATTGCACAAATCGTTAAAACACGCGAAACATATACGATACAATATGATTACACAATATACATATTATAGTTGTTACAAATACTGTATTCTGATTGGTCAATTACAGGTTTCTAGTGAGGATAGAGACCGGGAAAGCTCAATAAGTACCCGAGGCAAACTATTCAAATAATAGTAAACAATGAGCAGTGAGTGTCCTCTCTTTTTCTTGAAAAAGTTCAGCTTGTTCAACCTCTGGGTCAGCTTTTTGGTTGTGCATAAAAGCAATGTCAGATGCAGCTACGCTTGACCTCTGAACTCATTTTGAAACCACTCCCATCTGGTTAGTTGCAATTACGCTTTGCTCAAGTTGCTTTGCAGGACAGTTCTATAATAGCTTGACAGAGAGTGAGCAGAAATAAATTTTCAAGTGTACGTATGTATGATATTGATAGCTAAGTTATCATCACCTGGATTTATATAGCTATTCAATAAAAAGTCATGTTTTGTTTTGCTGTTAGAGCCATTAGGCTTATATTCTAAACAAGTCAGAGGCCTTGGACATGACTTCTAACTATTACATATACAGACATACAAGCCACTCGTTCACCACACTACTGTGGGGCTCACCTCATGCATGCCCCAATAAGCAATTAGATAAGCTTGGAACAAAAAGGTAAGTGCTATCATCAATTATGGTGCTAAAGCAGCCTTAGGACATCCACAAAGATGCATAAAATATATACAAAATTTGGCCGATCTAACTTTGGTGACTTAGAGAAATTCACCAATTTCGACAAATCTTGTTTGCAGATTTTTTTATGATTTGGCCATTCCTATGTTTATATTAGATTTTTAAAGTTTTTTTGTACTTGTCATTATTATAGTTAAAACCTGCTTGTATAAACTTCTGTATTAGAAACCGTGCAATTATTTTCATAATTGCACTATTTTAATGAGCTATCAATTGCAGTTGAATTTTTAATAAGCTATTGTAGCTGCTCCAAAACTTGAACAATAGCGGTGCATAGCTATGTGTACCAGGCCTGCAACTTGAGAAGAGTATTGTGTAAGGTAAGTGGTGTTATGCAGGTAATAGTCATACAGTTTCGGTACTTCAGTAGCAATTGTTTTGACAAGTACAAGTCATGTAGCTACAACATGGCAACTTGCTTAGCTAGTAGCTTACAACTAGCTACCGTATAGCTGGTTATTTTGGCGAGAATTAAATTTGGTGAAATAGAGCTCAATTGATATTGGCGAATCTTAATTTTAGTGAATGAAACATAGAAAGCGCATTACATCATATGGCAAAAATAGTAAAGTATAGCTACACACATACGACACGAGTGTACCTTTACTAAGCTGGAAAGCAGGTGCACTGATAAACTTTCATCTGGCAGTGTAAAAAAATACGGGAGGGGATAATGCACTACAATATCGCCACATTCGCTTTCTAGACAGGTAACCAAGCTTTCAAAAGCGATGCTGTTGCTTTATAGTTTAAGAACCCCTGTACCTACGTAGCAAGTTTTAAGCTTATTTCAAGAAGGACTGTGGAGAAAATGTCATTCTAAATTCTTTGGGATTGTGCTAGCACACATTCAAATAGTCATATTTGGGCAATAAATTTTGGCAGATTTAACTTTGGTGACTTATAGAGAAATTCGCCAATTTTGCCAAAATTACATCTTTGCAAAAGTTTCTGGCTATATGGTAATCTCATTAGCTACTACACTCGACACACTGGAGTAATGCAATTGTGGGAAATAATTACACTGTTATAGACGAATTTTACTCAGCGTTGCCTCATGCCCATTACACCATAATTAACAATGACCAAATTGCTCTACAATTCATGTGATTACCCATATGTATCACAATTCTACTTTTAACCAACTTTAGAGAAAACAAACCTTTGAACACGGCACAACAACCAGACTTTCCATTCCAGTACGAGGATTGTAGCTCTTCTGCTTACAAAATCCTGGATCAATTACATATATTATTCCATCAATGGTAAGTGAAGTCTCGGCTATATTGGTTGCAAGAACNTTAATGTGATTACCCATATGTATCACAATTCTACTTTTAACCAACTTTAGAGAAAACAAACCTTTGAACACGGCACAACAACCAGACTTTCCATTCCAGTACGAGGATTGTAGCTCTTCTGCTTACAAAATCCTGGATCAATTACATATATTATTCCATCAATGGTAAGTGAAGTCTCGGCTATATTGGTTGCAAGAACCACCTGAAATAAATCAAAAGCAGTGACATAATTATATGCCAGTTCAGTATCAAAACACCTTTCATGTAATAATAGCAATTATAACATGCATGTACTGTATACATAATTCTGTGTAAATGTTTAGCTAATTTATGCAAGCTTCTCATGTGCAAGACGCGCATACTTATAGTTGGCCAAAAAAAAACAAACTTGCTCTCTATGTACTAGCCATAAAAGTACCCAAATTGTTGCAAAATAGCAACATTTTTTAAAAAAAATTTGCTCTAGAGAAGCTCCATTTTGTTGACATATCCTCTGAAAATGATCACTTTTCAACAGGCAATATTCCAAAAGTTAGCCATACATTTTCTACGAGGCCATTTTTCCAACCAGTGGGCATGTCTCAAACGTATTGCCGCATGTTAATTGGATAAGCATTCTCGCTAAAATTATGTACACGTATATTCTACACAATTTATCAACTTACACAATTCGTAAATTGTGCAACGCAACTCAAAATGTACACGCAAATTCAAGCATTTCTAAATTGCATGCCTAGGATTGTGCAATTTGTAAACAGCGCAGTGGTTCTAATTTGCAAATGGAAAACTGCACAGCCACTTGGAGTGGGACAGCCAGCCTTGCAATTTGAGAGCTGACCTTTTGACAGCTACCTATTGAAAACCTTAAGCTTTGTCCCATGGCTAGCTATGATAAAATAGCTCAGTAGGCATTTCAAGTTGTTATGCATACATCACTCACAATAGAGAGCTAGAAACACATAATTGAAGAGTTCAGCAAGTATTGATTCAAAAATTTCCAGCAAGACAATCACTAAAGAAAGAGGATAACACATCATTATTATCATTTTTATGAGGGTAGACATGGAAGTTAACGAGCAAATAAGAGGAGCACATCTTGAGATATCAACATCTCCTTCACGGGAGTGAGACCCCGTATATTGTACCAAGCTATTCCACAATCCATATTGTCGACTGCTGAGTACAAATTAGGAATACTGGTGTCTCTGTAGTATCTGGACGACTCAGTGCTGTTGCCAGGTGCTATGGTGAGGTTTTAGAACAGCTCTAAAACAGGAAACACATGAAGAAAACTCCAAAGATACCAACTTGGAATGGAATTTTGTGAGTACTGACTAGTGAGGCTTATGGGTCAACCAAGTGGGATATCCAACTGGCTTAATGAGTCATGGCATCCCATTGTAGATGTGCCTATTTAGCCTCAGGAGTCTCTATTAATGCTTGTCTGGTCTGAGCGTTGGCTCAAGTTATTATCATGAGCTGATTAAAGTTACACTGTAATCCCATCAGTGGCAGAACTCCTTGGATGTTGTTGAGCTGATCTGTTGGCATCCATTTATAAATTGATTATTGTTCACTCTGCCTTGCTCTAAGTCAGTCTTACTCTGCCTTGCTCTAAGTCAGTCTTACTCTGTCCTCAGTGTACTCTTTGTCTGGTACGTCAGTCTTGTCTCAGCTGTCTCTAAATTCCTTGCTGCTCTAGTATAGTATGGATTGATAATGAAATTGATCAATTAATCATGTTCCAACGTGACGTCACGTGTGTGCTCTGGATGTGACCGATGTACGTATGATGACAGAGAGACGCTTCCTATGGCAAACAGTTTGTTTCAAAATTGCACTAAACTTCTTGAGTTTGCCCGTGCTATTGTATATTTACTGCGCATTAACAGTTACCGTATAGCGGGAAATTTTCGGGGGTGTAAATTTTCGTGAAAAGCCTAGACCGCGCTTCAGAAGAAAATATTCGTGGTTTTAATTTTCGTGACTCAAGTATCACCAACTTACAGTGCTTGAAGGTGTTGTGACAGTTTATCTGCTTTGGTATACATGTAGAATACTATTCTAGCTAGATACTAGCTATTTAGACTGCAAACTTCTTGAAAAGACGGGCAAGAGACAGAGAACTGAAGTCTTTGACAGCGTGCACGTGGCGAGTATCGTGACCTTTGACCTCAGAAAAAATTTTCGTGGGGGGAAAATTTCGTGACTCAGGGGTTAGTCACGAAAATAACGAAAATTTGCACCCCACGGAAATTTCCCGCTATGCGGTATTTGCTACATGGGTCATTCCATGTGAAATCAACACAAGAAAATACCAACCCACCTCAGATTTCCCCCAAACTTGGTATGCATGTAGTGTATGTTAAGATATCAAACCACAGCAATTTTTAGACCTCAATGTTGTATGGCTTTAAATTTATAACGGGCTAAAGTTATGCATTTTTTGCTATTTTTTGTTGACTGTATGGTATAAATTGTGCAATATCTTCCACTAGGATTAAGATTTTGGAAAAACAATTGGATTTCCTTGTAGCACTTGAAATGAGCTTTAAGATGATATATTACAAGTCAGTGTTAATTCGGATAAGGTCAAAGGTTATTCCGAAACAAATTTACAGTGTCGATTTCTTAAATCCATATCCTTTAATTCTTTTCATATTTTGTGGACATGTTCTTAAGGCATTTTTGAACATGAGGCTAAAATTTGGTTTTGGGACGACCATGGGCTGTGGAATAAAATGGCACTAAGCACAATTAGGTCAATATACCATTACCCGAAGACCAACTGAAAACGATTTTGAAAGTACCACATAGCATTCCCGAGAAGAATTTTCACTCCAAAATACTTTTTGTTCATTTACCAAGGCACTGACACCATAATTCATATGTTTTGTGCTATATCCCTCCTTGCGTCAATTTCCCTAGGTTAAAATATGGTGATTTTTGGTTGAAATAATATTGACCTAAATGTACTTGTGTCATTTTGTCCCATATCCCACGGTCGTCCCAAAACCAAATTTTAGCTACATGGTAAGGAAAGCCATAAAAAATTGTCCACAAAATATGAAAAGAATTAAAGGATATTTATTTAAGAAATCGACGCTGTAAATTTGTTTCAGAATAACCTTTGACCTTATCCGAACTAACACTGACTTGTAATATATCATCTTAAAGCTCATTTCAAGTGCTACAAGGAAATCCAATTGTTTTTCCAAGATTTTAATCCTAGTGGAAGATATTGCACAATTTATACCATACAGTCAACAAAAAATAGCAAAAAATGCATAACTTTAGCCCGTTATAAGTTTGAAGCCATACAACATTGAGATCTAAAAATTGCTGTGGCTTGATATCTTAACATACACTACAAGCATACCAAGTTTGGGGGAAATCTGAGGTGGGTTGGTATTTTCTTGTGTTGATTTCACATGGAATGACCCACATGCAAACTCTGATTTAGCGCGGGTAAACTTTATTTTAGCACGCACGATAATAGTATACTCTGCCCCTGCTATTGTTTCACGCCCGTAAACTCCTCAAACTGCATGTGCGTATTTATGGTAGCTTTAGGGCTGCGCTATAGTGTGACATCAAACAAAAACGTGAATCCTACGTATATATGCGTATTTGGTTGAGTTGTGAGCATGCACATATCCCACACCAAAACACGTATATAACTATTGAAACGTGTTATTGAACTTAGAATGGGAAGAGAAGACTGAAAAGGCCTCGAGCAGCGATGAAGCGGATGATGACGACAATGCTGACCTAAAAGCTGCTCTTTGAGCAGCTGGGATCAATGATAAAAGTGTAGTGAGGAAATGTATGTTCGAGAAGGCCAGTTTTGCAGCTTAATTTTCTTGCTAGTTGGTCAAGAAAAGGTTTGAAGAAGCGCAAAACTTGCCTATGAATTCTCTGATATAAATTTCCTCACTACACTTGGTTCATTTATCACTTCCAGCTGTTCAAAGAACAGGTTTTAGGCCAGCATTTTCAGTCTCCACAGGGGTTGGAACTCAGTCTTACAGATTCTGCATGACACTAGTATCTCAATGGATTTATAGCTGGCAATCTCTTGCCATGTTTGTTCTTCCTTCTATCATAGACACCAGAGGTATGACAGCACATTATCTCTAGTTCTGCATAGACACTACACATTTCAATAGCCACGTGTTTTGGTGTGGGATAATTATCATATTATAAGCAAAGTTTTGTCCGTCCGTGTGTCCGTCCGTCCGTCCGTCTGTCCGTGTGTTACGGAGGGTCACCGGAAGTGATGTGACCTCGAACTAAAAGCTGCTTTTTTTCTGGACTGTGGAGAATACAAGCTAGGAAAAGAGTGTCTAGAAAGCTGGCTTAGACAGTGCTAGCCTAGGATAAAACAACAAGTAATATAAGTATGGCTAGCTGTTTTTGAGATCGCTGACAAGGCTTACCAGTGGCATCTGTATCCAACAAAGAAGCGGGCTATGGGAGCCAATCTTCACGAATGAAGCGTAACGAGGTGAGAACACTCACTACTAGAAGTCTGCTTCTCTGTCGCTGTACACGAAACACAGCTAGCCAGATAACGAGTTTCTTTGCCAGCTCATTGCAAAAATGGCGGAAGTTGGAAAAGGGTCGTTTGTGACGTCACGTAGTGAGGTAAATTGCTGAGCTGGCCAAAGCAAAGTAGTTCCAGTATACGCATGCAGCATTGCTTTCCTTTGAGTTTCCAATTGCTTATGCCAGTATTGTTGTGTGTTGCTTCAAATTAATTGCAAGGGTTAGCCAATTGACCATAGAAGAATATTTTTACACAATAGCTTTGCTCATCAATTTTATCTTGCTATTGTTTGCAGTGAGTTATAGTGTCTGGAAACATACACAAACAAGGAGTGGGCGAGCGAAGCGAGCCCCACTCCTTGTAATAATAATAATGAACACTCCATGTAAAGGAGCAGAGAAAACACACAACATCTAGCTATTTTATTTTAAGGTAGAGACATTTACTGGTAACAAATTAAGTAGATTAATAAGAGGTAAACAGTAGACATGCAATAAATTTCATGATCTATATAGGCTGCCTGGTTGTATCTGACATTTCTAATAAAAGCGGCACACAATTTGTCCGATTCAGAGTGATGCTTGAAGTGTCTATGACCAAGCTGAATGTTATATCTAAGGTAGTTATAGAGACAAGTAGAAGAATGCAGAAACTGACCGGATATACCGTATAGCCGGAAATATTGACGGGGATTTGAATTTGACGGTTTGACGGTCAAAGTTCAAATCGTCAAATTTAAATCCGCCAATATTTTGGGCGCCGTATATGAATGTATTATGCGCACGCGCAAATCGTCAAATTTAAAATCATCAATATTTTTATTTTACATTCTGCGGAGCAAACCGTCAAATTTTTTGACCGTCAATATTTCTGGCTATACGGTATATGAGAAGACTAATGGGATATGCACATTCTCACAGCTCAACCAAATACGCGTATATAAATAGGATTCGCGTTTTTTGTTTGATGTCACACTATAGCATGGCCATAAAGGGACCATAAATACGCGTGTGCAGTTTGGGGAGTTTACGGGCATGAAACAATAGCAGGCCCAGAGTGTACTATTTTCGGGGGCTATTGTATATTTAGTGCGTGCAAACTTTGATTTAGCGCGGGCAAACTTTATTTTTACGCTCAAGAAGTTTAGTGCAATTTTGAAACAAACAGTTTGCAATAGCTTCCCAGGTACAACTCAACATGCAGGTTCACAAATGTATATGGACATACAAACCAATCGTTCACCACGCTACTGTATGGCTCATGCTTGCCCCAATTATGCACGGTCACTGTCAGATATACCAACACAATTAATGACCACCCTTGTTCTCGTCTAATCTTCTCATGGCTTGCTTGTGCTCCGACAGTCGCTTTTTGAGTGTTCTGCTTGTTTCACCTACGTAGACTTAATTACAATCTAGGCATGGGACTTCTTAGACAACACCAATCTTCTTGTCTTTTGGAATCTTGTTCTCGACCTTGAACAGAGTTTGTCTAATTTTCTGAAGTGGCTTGGAAATGACCTTAATGTTGGCAAATTTGATGTTTCTGCAGACCTTATAGATCTATCAGTCCTTGACCTTCAGTATGTACAACTCTGTTTGATTCCTCACATAGCTGTTGGAGTGGCCAACAAGGGGGTACAGAATGCTATCTAGTTCCTTCGCCAGTCTGTAGGTTAGTGATCCAATTCCAGCAACAATGGGTCTGAGGGGAGAGTTTTGCTTGTCAATCTTCTACTATCTTCTTCTCGATGTGGGTGGTAGGATCTCTGGTGAGCTTGCGATATGAGTTACTGTCATGGATAATTTTCTTAATGTTCTGATAATACTGTCTAGTACCACTGTTGCAACTAGTAGTGCCGGTACTCTGAACACGTATATCTTTGCTGTACCGTAGATCACAAAATTTTCACTGCTATAAAATTTGCCTGTTTAGTTTTCGTCACTTCGACTGATTCGGTAAAGATCGCCATAAGGTTTAAATTTTCATGTGTTTAATTTTCACCACTCATGTGCATGGTGAAAAATTTTTAAAAGCAAATATTTACTGATCTACGGTATTAAAATGTAGATACACAGAGTATTCTTAGACCTTGACAGTGTCATCTGTGAGTATGCGAGTTATTTGTACTTCTAGCTGGCATCCACGCCATGATGGCAGCAAGGGTTAATTCATTTGTATCAGTATTGCCATGATCGTGAAATACTTGAATAAGTTTGCTCTGTGCAAAATTCATTCCCAGTACAATAGTAAAAGTCTCTTTAGTTTCTTCGACACAACTGTTGATTCACGAGTGAAGACAGCTTCTCGTCCACTCCAAGCATTAAAAATGGATCAAAGCGCAAGCGTAGGCGATTTTGACCACAACACCCTAACCACGTCCAACCACAATGTGCACGTGATTAAAATCTTCCAGGCTCTCTCCCTCCCTTTGCACGCAGATGATAATTCGTGTGCAGAAAAAATTAGCGGGAGAGAGCCTGGTTCGAGGCTACGCTAGACCCTCACAATTACAGTTGGATTTCTGCATGTCTGCCTTGATTCACTCCACTAAGCCTACTGTTGCAAATATTTGACGTCAAAAAATTGCTAAATTTTGAGCTCTTCGCTATAGTTAGCTAAACTTGTGCTGACAACCAAATTCAGCCTAGAGTAGCATAAATTATAGCTGAACTAGTTTGTAAAAACTCGGCACTGTGCAATGAGCAGATTTTGCTATATACTGAATAATGTGCAGTACGGTCTTGCAATTAATTTGCCTGTTCCTTGGAACCTACTATTTAGCACTTTCTCTTTCTAATGAGCCCAAAAACATGGCCTAAAACAATCGCTAAAGTAACAAACAGTAAACATGCCAAACCTCCATGAAGAAGAAGAAGAAGAAGAAGAAGAAGAAGAAGAAGAACAGAGATTATTCACTTTTAAAAGCTGATTCTTGAACGAACAAACTTGGTTTCTTCTGGGTCAATCACTTCGGCCATCCGTTTTTAGTGCCTCTCATTGAGTAGCTAGATACAAGGTGAAAAGCGCTTCCTCCATATGGCTGCTATTAATTTCTACACTCATGCATAATTCATTAGCTTCTAGAAAATTTGAATTGACGACCCTTTCCACACACAAAAGTGTGCATTATTTGGAATTAAATGCAAGTTGCCTGGAACTATTTTGTGATACCTGGTTGCTCTTCTTAAGAGATGAACCAGGACTTTGATTATCATAACATTATAGAAAGGCAAGTAAATCTTATGATACAGCTCCTGCCTCCAAATGACTGAGATGTGTGTTTCACTTCAGTATCAAGCAGGCTACACAACTTACTCAGCAGCCCGCTGGAACTAGCTACACACACCAACTCAAATTATGTGATTGGTAGAATTATAGAAAAATAATAACAAACAAGTAAAAAAAACATTGGAAATGTAATGAGACACAGGAATGGCTAAATCGTAAAAGAACGCAAACAAGATGGAATGGCTGTTAGAGTGTGTAAGGAATTTATCCTGTGGGCAAAATGAGAGACTCAATAAAGAGATTGTTAAATGCAGCCCATACAGGAAGAATTCTGCACACACTCTAACAGCCATTCCATCTTGTTTGCGTTCTTTTTACGATTTAGTCATTCCTGTGTCTTATTACATTTCCAATAATTTTTTTACTTGTAAAGAGTAGTTTAGCATTACCTTCCTTGCTCCAGGTGGTGTTGGCTCAAAAATTTTTGCTTGCATATCAGTTGGAAGATTTGCATATATAGGCAAAAGAATTAGTTCTCCAATTTTAGACCCTAATTTTGCAGTACGCTCCTAAATACAACACATCTGTTAAAACAGCGGAAAATGAGTGAAAACTCAGATTTACCTTTAGCATTTCATAAGACGTCTCTATTTCCTCTTGGCCAGTCAGAAAAACCTACAGACATAATTATTATCACACTTTAATCACAACTTAAACAAAATAACAAATATTTCAACTCAATATGCAACAAGGGAAGACATTCAACCTTAGCATTCAAGAAAAATAGAAGCACTAATGGTGTAAAACACTAAGCTAATTTAATTAGCTGCATAAGAACAATGAACAATAGCACACGAGTAGATCATCACTAAATTAATGCAACCATGCCCATATAATTATATATCTGTCACTCTAAATCTATGAAGAAGGCCATTTATCAAGCTTTCAGGAGTAGACAGCTGTTTTACATTTGTCTTGTCCAAGCACAAGGCTTCTATAACACTCAGTTGTTCTTTCTTTCCATTAAAGCTTTCACAGTACAAATTTTGGAGTTTTTGCACTTTGTTAGTATTCCTTCTAAAACTGCTTGCAAGAATTGAACTAAATTTGAACACTACACTGCATTTCTTCAGAAATCTATGCATAGGCAATACCTATAAACAAAAGTGATGTCATGTTTACAAAAATAAACTTGTAAACATTGTTCTCAGGCTCTATTTTCACAAACAAGAAAGGGAGAGATCCAGGTAAGTGAAATCACCAAT
This sequence comes from Tethya wilhelma, assembly GCA_964030475.1. NCBI lineage: Eukaryota > Metazoa > Porifera > Demospongiae > Tethyida > Tethyidae > Tethya > Tethya wilhelma. The sequence goes on along the minus strand of CAXIPT010000001.1, from coordinate 11,362,586 downwards.
GACGTAGCCGATAGAAATATGCCAGAGTAGAAAAATCATATAGAATTTACCATAAGAGTCTCATGCAGCAATAAAACTTTCATAATGACATTTTTGGCAGTTTAACTAGTAATCAGCTTCTTAAAGTAATTGCTGAAGCCACCAAAATTTTATGATATACTACAGCATGCACTACTCAAATTAAACAATACTATTTATAGCTTACTAGAACATCACCAGGTGGTTGTGTTAGGTGAATTTGTAGAACTGAAACAACAGCAGCATCTAGGTAATCTGCTTCAGGAGCCTATAGACAAACAATAATCAATATGATTACAAAGGAGGTACACAACATACAAATTTATGTGTACATATTGATAATTTTGTCTTTGTGTGTAAGTATTGCACATGCTGAATTATGTAGCAAAAACGTAAATCCCACTAAAGTTGTCTAGAAGCTAATATAAATCAATAGCGCAACTCAATACAATTGTATAAATAACAATAGTGATGGTATAGGCTATGCTTGGATGGAGATGAAAATACTAGTTTTCGGAGAGCTACATTCACCTTGGTATAGTAAATTTCAACTGGGTATCTTCTTCCAGGGATACGAAAAATGGGTGCATCATCAAAGAACTGAGAAAACTTATCAGAGTCCAGAGTAGCACTGGAAATGAGCAACTTCAAATCAGGGCGAAAGCGAACAATGTCTTTTACAAGACCAAACAAAATATCAGTATGTAATGTTCTCTCGTGGGCTTCATCCACTATCATTACACTGCAAAAATATATAAACAAAGAATAGAAAACATATTTTACTCATTTGTACCTAGGTGAAAATGGTCAATTACCATGGCTTCGTACTCAAGGGGCATGTTTTTTGTGCCAGCCAGTTTTGGAAAAACCAGTTTATGGTGATTATTTCACACCCCATGCATGCTAGGCTTGCTAATTCACAGACATACAGAAATTATTTTAGCTAAGCCAACCACAAGGCCAAACTTGACTCTACCCATTTGCAAGGTTAGCTAGAGAGTCAGAACTCTGCTAGTTTTATAGCTTAGGTGCTTAGCGTATGCTGTAAGTAGCCATGTCTTGGCTCTTTACAAAGATTCCTGTGTCCACTATATGTCATTGAGCAAGGATGAGACACATAGGGGTGAACTTTTAGCTCACTCAACTGACAACCCATCCCTATCTTGTTTGCCCGATTCGGCCATTCTTATGTTCTTATTACATTTCTAATGTTTTTTATTCTTGTAAACCTATTAAAACTGTGCATGTAATAGTTTTTAGAAGGCATATCTACAGCTCTAATTTTGCAGATATTTTCAACAATGCATGCATTTGTTAAACTCTGTATAAAGTTTGAAATTTTCTCACCCTCACAGAATAAAATATGAACAATGATCAACAGGTAACACATAATCAGACCCAACTAATTTTAATGAACACATCTACAGTCTGGTAGGTATGCAAACACATCTTTTTGCTCTTCCTGCATGTACCGTACCTGTAACCTTCAAGATCTGGTTCACTAAGAAACTCTCTCAGCAACATTCCATCAGTCATATACTTGACTGCTGTACGCTCTGATGTACAGTCCTCAAATCGAATGCTATAACCAACCTATGGTTCAAAAAATAAATCCAAAAGTAATTAAGGTATTGTTAAGAAAATCAAACTGTATTAAATTCTTTGCAGTATTTAAGCAAAATTAATATGCACCATGGAAATGATTGTCATACAAATTAAGTTTTGCCATTTGCATGTTTTTATCTTTTTTTGGAAAGACTATTGTGAAAAGTTTTGACAATGACAATTTCCAAGATCTACTTACAGCAGTGTATTGAAGAGAGTAACAAAATTTCTACAGTAATCATATTAACTGTTTGGCTACTCAGAGCTAAAACTATTCAATTCTAAAAGAATAAAAAAATATTCTCAACAATTAAAAGCCATCCTTTCTTATGGATAAAGATAATAATATAAATATCTACTAATATCAGATTGAGCAAGTTCATTCTTGTGTCTACAATGTCATTGAGCTATAGGGATATGAATATAGGTGATACAGTGAAATGAACTCACTCAATCTGACAACAGTTCCTATCTTGCTTGCTGACTTTTTTACAATTTGCAAGTGATACAGTCAGGATAGGTGGGAACTACATGCGCCTATGCCGATGATCAGCCTCCATATTGTCGGTATAGATGGCTTTTCCTATGTGAGTGCCTTAGCAGTTAGTTGGTTATGGGAGGGAGCTGCTCGTGTTAATTTGTTCCTAATCTTGCTTCTTTAACACTTTGTCATCAATTAATAACTTTTTTATCATTTTCACAAACAAAATAATTATCAATAAGAGTAACAACTGTAGTATTTTCATTGTCTATGCTGTTCTTGGTCTATAGGCGTTTGAGTTTCTTGAGTCTGTTTCGTTTTAGTTTTTCTCTGAGTGGTTTTACTTTGTTCACTACATTCCTGTGTATTTTGTTCCATTCTGTTATCAAGTTTTGGCTATTTGTGCTGATTGGCAGCATTTCTTTTATTTCATCCTGGATTTGGTTGATAATTTGTTTGTGTTGCTTGATTACATTCCTATAGTGCCTTACGAGAAGTGCTGTAAGTTTCATTGTGGTTACTTTTCGGATTTTGTGCCATTCAGTTTCAACATCTGTATTTGAATGGTAAATATGCGGTTGGCACCATATGGATAGGCCTTTTGGTGGCTTTCTGGCTATCAGACAGTTTTCCATGAATTTCATGTGGTGGTTAGCTTTAGTTAAGATTATTAAAGTTGTGTAAATTTGCTTACTTATTTCCTCCAGTCGTCTAGTGAGTTCTTGGTGTGCTACCCTGTGATCTGCAGACTCGTGACATTCCATGCTTTCTTCTCTCTGACAGTGGTGTTTCTCTGATACGTTGGATGTCTCTTGTTCTCCGTTTTTTTCCTTCATCTTGAATGTCATGTTTTTGTTTACTATCTCTGTATTGTTTCATTTGATGTATAATGAAACTATCTGGTTGCATATCTTCTACACTTGGTGAAGCATCTGCCCAGTTTGGCATTTCTCCCAGTACCATGGATGATTCAATGGGCTTGATAATATTATTCCATTCTTTCTCATTTTGGCTATCATTTGTAGTTGTTGGTAAAGGGTCGCCAGGTGTGGGCGGTGGTGTACCAGGCTGATGCTCCCGTAGATTTTGAGGTCTGCTTAGCATCTTTTGGCTGACCATCTCTTCAGTCTGGCTTTTAACTGGTATCATAATGTTTAAACTTTCCAGTTTAGAGCAATTTTGGTCTTCCTGTCCACCATTGGTAGCCGTTTTGCTCGACATAATTTTATTGTTGTACCTTCAGGCCTCCTGTTCTCCTTGGGTTGGATGTTCTTCAGTCTTCTGGTTCAGTCTTCCCAAACATGTTTCGACCAATAGTCTTCATCAGCAGGAAGTAATGACTGTGAAGCTCGTGTGATTTCCTTCTTTTCTATTTAGTAGAGCGTGTTTAATGCGCATGCGTGCATGTGCGACGCGTGCACTTCTATGGTTGCATTAGCGTACGCTCTTAGCGTCTCGAGATAAACATTATCAGTGTGGTTGCTAGTGAAAGAGAATGGTTTTGTCTGCTTAGAGAGAATTATTATTCTCATTATAGTTTGTTATTGGCTGATTTTGATATGTGTGTGGTTGAGCACATCCAGATTCCACGGCTTTGCAATTATTATAATTAATTCAGGTTGCTGGGTTTTGAATAACTAGTTTGGCTTGATTGTTAGAGGAATAGTGAAAGGTTTGGTTGGAAGGAGTGATAGTGAGACAATACGTTTGGTATGTATAATATTGGATTCAGGTTCCTCAGTGGTGCATGGTATTCTTTTTCTGGCTGGGTTTCCTATCACTCTTTGGTGTTTAGTAGTTCCTGGTTTTCGCTGGGCTTCATAATGTCATTCTTGAATAATTGTTTGGGTTGTAGCATCTCTGTGCATGGATTTCAGCTGACTGTGGAATCAGATTGGTGAATGGCTTGGCTAGGTGTAACAGTTATAATGATTGTATAGTGAGAGAGAAATATAGATAGTTTTGGTATGATTGGTCATTCTGGATGGTTAACTTTCAGAATTTATTTTGGTTTTCAGATTAAATTGAACTGGTTGAGGTTCATTTGAATCACAGTATCTTATTCTTAGTTTTATGGGTTTACATGCATACATGCACTGATCTCTTACGAGTGATTCCATGATTCAGTGTTAAAATGGCAGTGGTGTTTGCTTAGGGTTAGAATGTTGGTTTGGTTAGGTAGTTGCTTGTGAGTAGGTATCTAGCTTGGAACTCTTTTATCTTCTTGTGTGGCCTTGATAGAATAAATATTTGGTTATAGGCTTGTTGGTTTTGGCAATCCTTGTATATGGATGTCCAGAGCACTCATATTAATTACAAGTTAATGATGTGGTCATTTTTGAGGGTTTGAAGCAATGGTGAATGTATACCATTTTGTTTATTTTATGTTACGTTGATTTCTGTTTGGAAAGCCTGTTAACTTCAGTATCAAGTTATAGCCAAGTGAGAGTCAGCCACCTTGAAGAGGCCTCAATTTACAACCCTGTCCAACTTAAGATATTTTGTCATGTTTAGCTTAGGGTCACTAAACTGCTTCCTAAGTGCTTGTCTGCTGGTGTTTGTTAATAGTCTCTTGAAGGCCTCCTTCACAACATATCTTGTAGCTTCTGACACCTCTATCAGAGTGGTTGCTTAAACATGATCAGTCTTGCCAGTTTGTTCCTTTGAAGTGCTATGAGAGGGATCATCAGTAGAGATAGGTCTTCATCCTCGACTGCATGGTCTGTGTTCGGCATCGAGGATGCAGATGTGCTCGTCTGTTGGTCTTAAGGACTGAAATCTTCTCCTCCATCCTACGCCCTTATGAGAGTGCTGCCCCAGCTCTGTATGGCAGCAGACTTAAGAAGCAAATCAAAGAATATTTTGAGGCCGTTATGTATGTCTTAGAAAGACAACAAGCAAGCAGCAGAGCAGCCAGAACAGGCCATTTCTTAGGAGAAAAGAAAACCGTAAGGGGAACCAGCCTACCGGAAGTCAAAGTATCAACTTGCCTACTTGTTTTCAAGTAGAGGCGCATTAAAAACTGTGATGCATGTGGCAATTAAGTGCACAAACCTAATGACTGGAAAAATAGAATCCTTAAAATCAAGCAGTGTTCTTACACTGTAAAGGTCGGTTTACAAAATTTCCTGTTGCATCATGTAAAAATTATTCGCACGCAGATACGCAGTGTATCAAACGTCTTGTAACTCTTTTTGGGTCCCGGTTGCATTTCGAACTCGTTCCAGATCTTGTTTAAAGTCCTAGAGTCATCTTTATTACTGTGTTTGTTCATTGTTTTGTTTATGTTTGGTGTGTTTATTTGTTGTTGTCACTCAATTGCGCCTTTTGTGGCGTGTATTTCATAATAATAATAATAATAATAATAATAATAATAGATGTATTAGCTTGGATAAAATTTTCAGTGTGGGCAGCTAGCTAAGCTGTAATGCTACTGATCATTCACTGGTAGTCAATCCAGCTAGACCTTTGTCAATACTGAGCTAGCTAGCTATTTGTTGACAGCTAGCTGAACATTCAAGTGCATCTTAGAAAAATATCTATGAGTGGATGGCATAGCTGCTAAGAATAGCTTATCTGGTTCACTTGCTACAAGTAAACATTCCGAGAAACAGCTCAGATGATGCTCGGACAGTGAATTATGATGAGCAAGCATCTATGATGCATTGCTTGTTCTGTTTCATCACAGCTAGAGTTACAGTGGCGGATTTAGGGTGGTTCCTAGGGATCCATGGAACTCCTCTTTCAGCTGAGACCTCGCATAATAATTATAACTGGGGACTGGAAAAAGTGCTAGCTGGAACCCCTTTTCAACTTAAAAATACCAAAAGCAACTCAAAACCTCACTGAATATCAATTTTTTGTGAACGATATTATAGTTTCAGACTCATTCTTGCCGTTTTTTCTCCATTCAGGCATTGTTCTGGCAAAATTTTAGCTGCCTGCGCGCTCAAGGGGCAGGGCTTTACGACCAAAAGTGGGCGTTCCTATGCTAAAATTTTGCATTGATTAGAAACCTTCTATTTCAAATCCTAGATCCGCCACTGAGTTATGCGGCTAACCTGACATTGTTGGATTAGTTTCTTGATACACTCATGCAATCTTTTTATAGAGTGTACAGTATATGCATGTGAAGGTGCACTATAGTACTAGTGTGCTGAGGGTTGTGCACCATCGGTTCCTTCATTATAGGTTTAGTCGAGTTTCTAGAAGTGGAATTTAGTCTTTAGCTGTGCAGACAATAGCTGAAACACTCCAGCTGAGTGGTAGTATATCAAACAGCTATGTGCCTTGTTATAGCTGACTTTCCTACAGACTCACTTCGAACAGAGTTAATACTGCATTAATCTGGTAAATACCTGAAGAAAGATGCAAAGAATTGAACACAGAGAACGAGAGAACAGGATAGAAGGGGACCAGAATCATAGTCAGTATCTTGCAGCTTGTCTTACAATAGATTCCAAATAACACACATTTAAATATGGAAAGGGTTATTAGGCTAGCTAGCCTATGATTAATGCAAATAATGGCTGACATACGGAGAAGAACTTTTCGCCTTGTATCTAGCGATTTAATGGGAGACTCGAGTACACGATACCAAAAGCACGTAAAGACCATGGTACTAAGTTTGTCCGTTCAAGACTCAGCTTCTGAAAGTGAACAGTCTTCGAGAAAAGGAGAACAACAAGAAAAAGAAGATGGAAAAAATTGGAGGTTTGACATAATTATTTTAGTTTGGTACCTTAGCGATGGTTTTTAGGCCATGGATTTACGCTTTTTAGGAAGAGAATAAGCTAAATAGTAGCTTTATAAGCCTTTCAGTGCCAAGCACTCAGTTTTTGCTGAGATATTTGCGTGAATATTTGTATTGTGCTAATGGGCTATCTGTGCCATTCCTATGTAACCAGTACTATCATACTAGGAATACACAACAAAACGGGTGTGATCAGGGAAACGCCGCAGAATGTTTAATCTCAAAATGTCTATTGCTAAATCGTCTAAAGATAAAAGTCCAAACAAAGTTGATAGAAGGTGTAACAGTACTGATACAATAATTGGGGCGAGCATGAGCAAGCCCCACATAAGCGTGTCGAACGAGGGATTTGTATGTCTGTATATATATAGTGATGTAATCATCCGACTGACCGCTTTCTGTATATCTGAACTATATTCTAATTGTTCCAAATTAACCGCATGCCATGCCACGTGTCAATGAAAAATTGCAAAGCCCTGAAAATATTGTAAGCACTGGCCTCACACTGGGCAGATCGTTCGGGCACTGAGAAGTGTTTATGTAGGATTGGCACAGCAAAAAGCTAGAGCACGTTTTACTCCTACAGTGTGAAGGTAAGCTCATTGTATCGCTATGTTCGTCCGCTAAAATCATACTTTATACTTGTATATGAACGCATGCAGTGCTTAAAACACGGCAGCAAGCAGAATAGTTTAGCTGAATTAACTACTGGAGTAATGTTGGGTGTATGGATGGATGCCAGTACTACTGGATAATGAGAGCAGAAGCTAGAATAGCTGCCGTGAGAGGCTAGAAAACCCTGAGCTCAAGAGTCAGAACTGCTGATACTCTGAACATAATACAACAGCTGCTATAACTGAAAATCAATGCATGCATGGTGCCGAGACCCCTGCATGAGTAGCCATGAGAGTAATTGCTAACTGGCAAGAGAGGATATCCCTCTTGAGCAGTAATGAGAATAACTAGCAGCCTGGGACTCAAAGAAAATTAACACTCTGTCAACCAATTTAGTGGCAAGGGTCTCTTACATTAATTGTGTATTTATGGCATACTCTTTCACCAGTGCTATATATAACAAACACAAATGCTCTAGCCTCATTTCCAGATAGCCTACTACTAGGCTCCCCTTTGACCTTACACTCAGTGCATGTAGAGTCAAAGGTGGAGCCTAGCTGCAACGAGGCTAATTCCTACATGCAAGATTCGATGCGCTAGCTTGTTCATGCTCGCCCCACTCCATGCTTTCATGCCACTAGTAAATAATAAAGCTAAAAAACTAAAAATGGCTAGGTCTCAAGGTTAGGGCTAGGGCTAGGGTTAGACGTCATGACTATTAAACATCATGGGATTAGACATTGTGGGATTAACCTGTGATCAACAGGTGTGACTTTGAAGCTTAGTGCTCAGAGACAGTGTAAACCTCAGATCTCAGGAACTACAGGGAATGTGGTATGTCGAAGGCTACATGTCTTGATTATTGGCAAAAAGTCAAGAAGGGTTTGCATGTATCTGCACTCACTTCATTTCCCAGTTTTACTCCCATTTCTTGTGAAACTCGAGCAGCAACACTCATAGCAGCTACTCGACGGGGTTGAGTGCATCCAATCTTTTTCCCATTAGAACAGTAACCCTATGGATAAAAGATGAGAGTTATAACAAGTAATATATCCCACTTACCATAGTCTTAGTACAATAACAGCTGGGGTTTTACTAGTATATTTTCCCTCCCTCAGGGCTACAAGGGAAAATATGAGCCATATTTTCCCTCCGCTAGGCTATGACTTGTAGTACAATGACCAATAAGAATGCAGCTTTACTCAACAACAGGAATGCAGCAATGCTGTGCATTCAGTAAAGAAGTTACTGCTTGAATCATGGGTAACAAGTGGGTTGGGTTTGGTAACGCAATTAAATTGAACCTTGAACCATTAAGCACGCAAGAAGACTGATGGAAAAAAAGAAAAGATGAAGCAATGCTAAGTTTTAGCATCTGCCACTTCTGGAAGAGAGTTTAGTACTTTCTGTCGATTGTTTAGGCTTAGCGTAGGCTACTAATAACCAAGCCACTGTTACCGTATAGCGGGAAATTTTCGTGAGGGAAAAATTTCGTTCTTTTCGTTCCAGACAGCATGAAAACGAAAATTTTGCCCACGAAAATCTGAAATTTTTAAAACGTGGCCGCGGGTAATATCAATCCAAGTGGCTGTGCATGCAGGATTTCGTGGGCGTGGTCACGTCATGGGTCCAGAACGAAAATAAGACCACGAAAACTTGTTTTCAAGGCCTGAAACGAAATTTTAACCGCACGAAAATTTCCCGCTATACGGTATTCAAAAATAAGTAGTGTTTAGTTTAGTTTACTGAGTTTTCTGGATAAGTTGAAATTGCTCCTGTAGTTCGAGCACTTTTAGGAGGAAAACTTTGAGGACTGTAGAAACCAGGTAGAGTGGCAGACGAGAAACTCATTACATATTCGCTTCTACTTCTTTCAAAATGAATCCAACGACTGAAAACAGAGCAGAGCTGTTACTAAGGTGAATTTGAAGTACGTCGAAAAATGTGACCAATCAGAAACGGGATATATAACAGTTGATGCACAGTAGGACGGGAATTATGGCAACATAAACATCCTCGCCCTCGGGAATTGGACGTTTATTGCCATAATTCCATGCTACCATTAACTATAACAAATTATTGGGTGTCTACCATGCTAAGTAATTGATCAAACTCTTCTTCTACCAGTGTATTTGACATCTGTGCCCAAGTCATTGCCTGTGGGATCACCGTAGGCATAGTATTAAAGTTTATAGTACATCCATGTAAATTCTGAAGAGATATAGTTGGAACTTGGTGATGACTTGGATAAGATGATGCAGACACATCAATAGTATGAGTTTTGCTTGACATATGTTGTGTGAAAACATAAACTGTGATTTGTTTTGCGTTCTCGGATTCCAGCAGAAATACACATGTTCTTAAGTTTTGAATGCAAGGTATGTTTTCCGATAGGAGCCAAACTATACCATGGTGCACCTGGATTGCTTGAAATTCTTTCAAGAGGTCTAACATAGAACAAGTCTTTCTCTACAGCATCTGATTGTAGCTTGCTTATATACATGTCAAGAATGCGGACTGGACACCGTTCACCTGCTTCTGGAGTTGGAAATAGTGGTACTGTCTTGCTCTTCACTTGAAGCTGCTTGAAACTGCCATTTTTATTTTTTGAGACATTTTCTACATACACATACTTGTCATCATCGCGTTTTAGCTGAGATAAGTGTAATCATCTATGCTCTTGTCCTCCACGTAGACAAAACACCTTCTCAACAATGAAAAACGCAGCATTTTGCAAGCCAATCGGGGTCTTCATGTCCATAATGCCTTCTTTCCACAGCTGATCTTCTTCCTTACTTGATAAAAGTTCTGCATGTTTTGTCTCTCTTCCGGTGCCTTCTGAATGCAATTTATGAAAGAATGAATCAAGTGTTCCATGTAGCTGCTTGAATCAATTGTCCTTCTTATCCATAAAGTTTGGACATGAGGCATTCTTGCTCCTCATGTATCTCAGTATACCACAGAGGAGTACATGGAGTGATGAAGGGGGGTAGACATCTCCTTTGGCCTTCCTTGTTTCAACAATAAACCTTGAAAGGTGCTTGTTGAGGATTTGTGGATCACTGTATTTGAAAAACTCATCAGATATTCTATGCTCAGTTGGGTAACTCTGGTTTCTCATTTCCCTCCATTGCTGAAAATTGTTTAAAGCCCAAACTGTTGTCTTTGCTGTATTGGGTGGTATTAGTCCTTCAGCTAGTTTAGCTAATGAATCAAGTGTTCCATGTAGCTGCTTGAATCAATTGTCCTTCTTATCCATAAAGTTTGGACATGAGGCATTCTTGCTCCTCATGTGTCTCAGTATACCACAGAGGAGTACATGGAGTGATGAAGGGGGGTAGACATCTCCTTTGGCCTTCCTTGTTTCAACAATAAACCTTGAAAGGTGCTTGTTGAGGATTTGTGGATCACTGTATTTAAAAAACTCATCAGATATTCTATGCTCAGTTGGGTAACTGGTTTCTCATTTCCCTCCATTGCTGAAAATTGTTTAAAGCCCAAACTGTTGTCTTTGCTGTATTGGGTGGTATTAGTCCTTCAGCTAGTTTAGCTAATTCTTCGTTGGTTGCCACAGCAAAACGTCCTGAGTGTCGCTGAGACAAGAACATGGGCTGTTGCTAAGCAAGAAAATCTGAAACTAGCTTCTCTATCTCCTTCTTTTGGAATCAGTTTCAGCCCGCTATCTAGGTCAAGGTAAGCAAAAAGAATAAATTAAGATCAATAACAAGAAATAAAGAAGGTAAATTGCCACTGAATTATTGCCTGCATGAAAGTTAAGTTTGGAAAGGAGACCAGTCAAATTTGTGGCGGTCTACCTTCAGCTACTCCAAATTTTGCCTATCAAAGCTGTAGTTCTCAGGCTAAAGTCTCTGCAAATGCTGAGGTCTCAGGTAACACTCAGTCATATCTACATCAGATTACGAAGATTCAGATGATGAACTTAAAGAAGGATGGACGCCAGTAGTTAAGAGAAGAAGAGGATCCTAATATAAGTAGTGATTGTGAAGTTGATGTCAGCAGATCCAGAGAAACACGCTATGAGGAGATAAAAAATTTACCCGGAATCTACATATGTTTGTAATGGCAGCACAAACCACAATGTATCCTGGATCCCAATTAAACCAATTGCAAACAGAACTCGTAGTAAGGGTAGAGTATCAAAAACTTAATGGTAATTACTTAGTTATAGTTCAAGGCTACATCATTCAGTAATGTTAGACTTTCAACTATGGTCTTAGTATGTGACTTAAGTCTTCCACTTGCTTACATGTAGTACATGGTTGTAAAGTTTATAATTATTATTAATATAATATTAATTTCTTACAGACCAACAGTCAACCTGACTGCTGTCCCTCCTATTGGGGAAGAGCCTGGTTGGAAATATCACAAGTCGAATAATGCCTGGGATGATGAGAAGGTAGATCCAATCTTGTATAATGAGTGTCTGGTAAGAACGACTCAAGAGCTAGTAACTACTGTACTTGTACCTTTTCTTTCTCATGGTTTTCAAATTAATCTATGAATACTAACAAATTTAGATTTTTTGCAGCTTGCTGAGGTCAAGGGAGATGTATACTTTTATGTTTATCCCTACATAATTATGTGATATGTATCTCCAACCAGGATAGGGGCGCTGGAGCCTTAAAACTACCATATAGACTCTAATTTAGGTGTCCCTACAAATATGCACTATGCACTCGGCACTTATAGTTCAAAAGTTCAATTTTACCCGCAATTTACAAAAAATTTATGGAAAAAAGCACCACTTAGGCTTGAGAAGCAATTTAAAATTTTTGACCTCCCAAATTGTGCTTCAAAAGGGTCATAATTTTAGGGGTGCTTTAATTGGAGTCTATACGGTAAGGTACTCTGTTCTAGATTTGAATTTCTGAATAGAACCCAGCCTACTTTCATTGAAGTTACTTACTGCTTCATACAGATACTGAGGTATCTGTGTTGTTTTCCCAGATCCAGTTTCGCCTTCAATGATCAGTACCTGTGCAATAATTAGAGAATAAGGTTGCAATGTACAAATTGGATCTGAACAATACATCTTCTTTTGCGTATTCAACATCAAAATGCTGTATTGATTTTTACCTTTTGGAATACAAAGCTGTGGCCAATTTGTAATATTCAAAAATATATGATTTGATTATGCTTTTAAAATAATATAGAGCAGATTTTGTGCTAAATTTGTTTTTTTTCCAAGTAGAGAAGTTGTGCTGTCTAAAAGTCAGTGTTAGTAGAAATTTAACTTGGTTTTGCAGGGACAGCTAGACATTGAAACTTCTTTCTACTGTACAGTGTGACAGAGCAAAAGAGCAAAATTTGGAAAATTTGTTCAAAACCTGCCCAAACTGCATGTACTCACTTTATTAGTTGGTAGAAAGTACTAATTCATTGTTTTTGAGCAATTTTGAACCACAAAAATTTCTTACAACAGCCTTATTATTTTTAAATTAGTATATATAATATAATTTCATATATATATATATATATATATACATAAGTCCAAAAAACAATAGAGATGTAATGCAAACATAGGAATGGCCAAATTGTAAAAAGTGAGCAACAAGATACAAATGGTCGTCAAATTGAGCGAGTTCATTTCACTGTGTCACATATATTCATATCCCTACTGAGCTCAATGACATTGAAAACACAGGAATGAACTCACTCAATCTGACGACCATTTGTATAGATCTTGTTTGCTCACTTTTTACGATTTGACCATTCCTATGTTTGCATTACATTCTAATGTTTTTTGGACTTGTTTGTTCTATTTTCTTTTGAATAATTGTTCATAATAGATAACTTAATTGCCAACAGCCCTACAGTACAGTCATGCCTTTCAGACAGCTAAAACTCTCAAACCTCACAAGAGGATAGGACAGCGGACTTGGGGCACTGCATGCTGGCAATAGATTCCAAATGATGCGCACTTGAATATGGAAAGGGTTGTTAAGCTAGCTAGCTTATGAATAATGCATGAGATTGGAAATTAATGGCTGCCATATGGAGAAGGTGATTTTCGCCTTGTATCTCGGGACTTACTGAGAGACACAAAAAAACGATGGCAAAAGCGACTGTCCCCAAAGAAACCAAATTTGTTTGTTCAAGAATCAGTTTGTCTCTGAAAAGTTGAACCAAGATAGAAAAGGAAGAAAGAGAAAGAGCTAAATAGAAACTTAAGAAGCCTTTTAGTGCCAAGCGCTCAGTTTTTACAGAATTATTCGAGTGAATATTTGTATGGCGCTAATGGGCCATCCGTGCCATTCCTATGTACCCAGTACTACCGTACTGGGAATATGTAGATCTTAGACTCATGCTAAGTAGGTATACGCCCTTTTCTTTTTTATATACAAAGACAGCTTAAGAACTTGCTTGTGTGTGAACTTGCTTTCTTCAGGCTTTCTGTAGCTAATTGCAGACTTATTGTAAGCTTCAAGCTTACATGCAGAAAGGCTGTGGTCCACAGTGTGGAGAAAGCTTAGCTAAAGTGCGCTACAAGGAGTAGTGTTAGCAAATTGAATTTTGCTGTTCGTCTAAGGTTTCCTTACGAGCCTAAATTAGGAGAGCAAATACATATGTATTTAAGCCGAAGTTTGGAGGGTTATCGAGAGTAAACTATTTGGCCGATATAAGAAGATATACTTACATTGTGTGTACAATTATAGTACATAGTCTAACAGATATATTAATAATTATTAGACGACCGAGCTACTATTTTACATTATCACAATAATTATAAACAGTCAGTACAAACTTGACATATTCCGAGTGATGGTGTTTGCATGACAGAAAAGATTGGTTAATTGGAATATTGCTAACATAGCAGAGCCACCCGGGTGGAAATGAGAGAAGAAATTTGCAGTAAAACAGGTAAACCCAGTATTTCACCGTTATATCACCATTTACCAAGCATTACCACTTTTTAACACTGGTAAATCACAGAGCTCTGACCTTACTTTGCATTTGCTTAGATAAAGACTTTATCTCTGGACTATGGTAAGCAAAGTTTCCGAGCCTTTAATGTGAGGAATAAGCATTGTTGATTGTAGCAGAGTGTCTAGCAAAAATAATTTATGCATGTCTATGAATCGGCAAAACTATCATGCATGGCTTGAATCTAGGCTAGGAGAGCTATATAGCTTAGTCTTGTCTTTTATCACCATGAAACTTGTGAAATGATACCTGTAATGCAATATGCTAGCATTAAAATGCTTGCAGTCTAGCTTGTTTTGCAAGATAGTAAGAAGAGTGAAGTGCATTCTAGTAAATCAAATATTATAGTATATAATATGCAATACTAAATGTCTGTCACAAGCATTTAATCACACTTTGTATATACCTGGTGGTCAGCAACAGCTTGTAGAAGATCCTCTCTATAGGGATATATTGGTAAAGATTTCCGAGTCTAAACAATACAATCATGTTTGTAGAGGAGAGTGAACACACAAAAGTTTAAAGACAAACTTAATTGAGTTGAACAACAATTAAGATTAGACTTTAGAATCAAGCTTCAGCAGGTCAATTAATTCAAAAATTCTGAGAAAAAACAATCCAACCTGGGAATTAAATGCTATACTTTCTGCTTAACATGCCATCAGTACAAAGACTAATTACTGGGTATGCTCATGAGAAAAAAACTGAATGGTGAGCAAAATTAATGGATTCAATCAAATTTGAGAAATCAATGAAAATGAATCTTATATTAGTAAGGGAACTGCACAACTAGTCCACTTTAGTTAATTATACCTCCTCAAGTGAAATTTTCTTTCTTTCTTCTGCAGTAGATGTAGGTTTTTCAATGATCTACTCATGAAAACATGCATGTGCAGAGGTTCAAAATAAACGTAGATATACTATATCAAGGCCAAAAATTTTGAGCTAACTAAACCTTGGTGAATTGAAATTTTAATCATAAGCCATAGGTATTAGTGTATAAATATGGTTAATTAAAACTTTTGGCAATAAATACTGTAGGGTATGTTCCCATTCAGATATTACTAAGCAGGATTTAAGTTTTGCATCAATAAAACTGCTGATCTAAAGCATAGCCTCATTCCCAGTCTCCCACTTATAATACGAATGGAAAGTGGGGAGCCTAGTTGGCAATCTCACATGATAGATGTCAATGACAAGTTCAGTGCTCCACCTGCAAGTCAACTATCTACTGGTCCACTGTTAGCCATCACAGGGTGTGATCCAGATGTTTATAAGTGTGCATCTAGCGAGCAAAACTTTCAAAATCTTCGCCCCCCTTTTCTCCCCCTTGCAGCAAGCACGTGATCAGACCCACCCACCTACTAAAGCTCCATATGTTTTTGCTTTTGTTACTACATAACCTGTAGACCATAATGCTTGGAATCTGGTGATGGTAATAATGTTTAGGGTAACTATTAAAGTTTTGCTCTCTTCAGTTGGAGTACTGTACAAAACGTGGTAGAGTGTGTGTTCTACCCAGGTTTTTGTCAACAGCTTTCAAAAGGATTTTATAAGTCTCTGAGATTGAGACAGGAAGGTCAGTTAAGCAAAAACAAGAAAGTAATCAAACTATAGGAGGCTTGTTTTTAGCAGTATTGGTCTTTGGCTGTTATGATGGTTATGCTATATCAATTACTAAAATCGATTATGAGAAATTGACCTACAATATCGATTATAAGAAATCGAATTTACAAAATTGATTATTTGATTCATTTCTAAGGGGAAGAATTTTGTCTCCTAGGGCGTTCCATAAAGACATGGCTACTCACAGCATACACAGAGCAACTGTGCTACAAGACTAGCAGAGCAATGACCTTTGAACTGACAGCACATGGGTGGAAACATGAATAACACTGAAGTTCAAGTTGCTGTGATTGAGGGTGGGTTTGCCTAGAAAGTAGGTCTTGCATGGCTTTCCCCTCTTACTAAACCTCCAGTTTCAAGAAAAGAACCTTAATCAAGTAAATTTGACAGCAAAGACAGTAACTTTTTCTTTGGACTGTGGAGAGATAGCTGACTGGTTTTGAGATCCCTGACAAAGAATACCAGTGGCATTTGTATCCGACAAAGAAGCATGATAAAGGAGTCAATCTTTCACAAAAGAAGCATACCAAGGGGAGAACTTTCACTTTCAGGAGCCTACTTCTCACACGTCAAACAACTAGCTTAGATAACAAATTTCTTTGCCAGAAAATGGTGGAAGTCAGAAGTCGGAAAAGGCTCACCTGTGACGTCATGCAGTAAGCAATTGCTGAGCTGGCCAAATTGCAAAGAGCATGCATGCCAACGTAGCATGGTTACCTTTCACTACCCAGATATTCTATACAGATGCCCGTGCTTGCATGCATCTAGCTAGCAGCTAGCAAACGTCGCAGTACACTCCTTGTAATAATTAATAATAATAGTAATAATAATAATAATAATAATAATCATATTATAGGCAAAGTTTGCGTATCTGTTGTGTGTTTGTGTGTCCGTGTGTTAAGGGAGTTCACCGAAAGTGATGCAACCTCGAGCTAAAATGCTACTTTTTCTCTAGACTGTGGAGAATGCAGGCTATGAAAAGTATACCTAGACAGCTGGCTTAGATAGTGCTAGCCTAGCATAGAATCACAGGCGCTACAAGAATGGCTGACAGTTTTTGAGATCGCAGACAAGAACATTGGCTTCTGCTGTTGTTCACGAAACATAGCTAGCTAGATAACAAGTTTCTTTGCCAGCTGATTGCAAAAATGGTGGAAGTCGAAAAAGGGTCGTCTGTGACGTCATGAACGTAGCATTAGGTAAATTGCATTAATTGCTGAGCTAGCCAAATTGCAAAGAGGAGCAGTGCAAGCACGCATCGTTACTTTTCACTGCCCAATTATTACTATGCAGATGCCTTTAGCCTCATGGTAGGCTGCCTGTAGCATTCATAAATACAGTTTAGCTGTTTTTCTTTGAAAAGACTCAATCTTTGGACTATGTTAAGCCAAATTAAGCCTTATTAAGAATGTAATGTAAGAAATAAGCACTACATGTTGTGTCAGTTATTCTAGCAAAAATAATTTATGTATGTCTATACATTGGCAAGCCTAGCATGCAAGGTTTGAACCTAGGCTAAAAGAGCTGTATTATAAAATAACTTAGTCTTGCCATTTATCACTACATGTGAAAAAATTACTATAAACAGTGGTTTCACTCCAAAAACTGGCTGGCACAAATAACTGCGCCACATGGGTATTTGACAGTTTAGTGCATTAATTAAACCATAGTAATCAACGGTAAACTGTGTAATCGCAGATTTCCAAGGAACATTTTTCATGTGGGTATTTTCTGCTGCAAAATTATCATACTTTCTTGCATAGGCTCAATTTCCCCTTCCTAGTCCTTATCTATCATATTTGTCACTTACGTGAGATTGGCGACCAGGCCCTTTACAGTCCTTTTTGCAAAATGTCTAAGAAAGGGGCCTGGTATCGAGTTTGGACAATGTTAAGCTAGCAGAAATGCAGTCTGACAGACTCTTGGCTACAAATGCTTAAAATATGTTACCTATAGCCCTCTAGAATCACAAATCACAAATCACAATCATACCTATTGCAGTAACATATAATTAGCTCAGACATGCAATTCTGTTTGCACATGTATTTACATTAAGGTTACGGGCTACCGTTTGCTCATTAATATGTTAATGAGCACGCGTAGTTATTTTAGTGCAGAGCAACCGCAACTTGTGCAAACTGTTGGCATGATTTTTTGGTGTCAGTTTTTTTTTCGAAGTATTCCATGTGTGACCGTATAAAGTGGCTCTTTTAAACCACATTGTATGTGGGCAGGGCCAGATCTAAAAAGAAATTTGACAGCACGTTCAACAACACAGAAACAGCAGCTTTTGTCTTCACTTCTGCTGCAGAATCACGACAAGAAGTAAGTGTGAGCTACCACTTTATTCATACTATAAGCCAACCGAATAGATCTGCCCCTGCAGAGAGTTGGAAATAAGCATCTAACGCTTCCATACTAGATCTGAAACATTGCCTCTTGAAAATAAACTCATGCCAAAAATTTTTGGCTACTCTTTCTGTTGGTATCTCTGAACATAGTAAGCATGCTGAGGTTGTCTTTTTACTGTTTAGCCCTGAAAGTTTAAAAGAATACCTGTCTAAGCTGCTGTTTAAAATTTGCCAAAAAGGAACTTTTATTCTCGCTCATTAAATATTCATAACAAAATGTACCCCGTAACCATAAGTATAATAGTCAATTCTAGTAACAAAAAGCAGATGCCAGTATCAAAGGTAATTAATCAACATCTCCATGGATACTTGTACCTGATCATGCTTATTTCCAGCAACCGTTTCTGAAAGAACAAATGCAACTTGATCATCAATTAATAGATCATATTCAGTTTGCTGCAAAAGAGGAGAGGAATATGCATTGCTAAAAATTTATATCAAATAGAAGCCTAGCTAATGATAAAGACAAGTCATGTAGCATGATGATGTAGTACAACTATAACACACGACAAAATTTTGTTAGTATCATATGTGAACCTGGTATTTTTCTTTTGCATCCTTAGCACCAAATGTAACATTAGCAGTTTCCATTTGCTCCTCTTCCCATTTAATGATGTCAGCATTCGGTCCAAGCTAAATACCAACAAGAAGTAAATTGTACACATGCAACAATACCAGTTTGATGATAAATGCCCTTCACCTCTTGTGAATCTTCCGGCTCAACATATTTGGAAGACAATTTCTGTATAAACAAGCAAACACTTATAATAGAGTGTAATGAAATCAAAATTTTATCTCACTGAATATTCAGATGGAATATGATATCGGTGAATCTTTTGAAGTTCAGCAGCCTAAAAAACACATAGAATATAAAAGATGAGTTCAGAAATTACTCACTATATATACAAGCTAGAGGGAGTACGAAAGCAGTACACACGAATGGCACAAATCGGATGGCCCATTAGCACAATACAAATATTTTATTTTATGCAAATAACTCTGTAAAAACTGAGCGTTTGGCACTAAAAGACCTTTTAAGCTATTTTAAATTAGCTTATTTTCTTTCTAATGAGCCCACAAACATAGCCTAAAATGATCGCTAAAGTACTAAACTAAAATATGCCAAACTTCCAATTTTCTCAATCTTCTTCTATTTTGGCTCAAGTTTTCTCAGAGACTATTCACTTTCAGAAGCTGATTCTTGTACAAAAGAACTTGTCTTCAGTCACTTTTGCCATCAGTTTTTCATGTCTCTCATTGAGTGGCTAGATACCAGGCAAGAAGTACCTTCTCCATATGGCCACTATTAATTTCTATGATCAGTGTTTTATTTTAAAAATTATGAAGGAGGGGGCAAAAAAATACTTATACAACTTTGGGGGAGGGGTGAGGGGTGAGTGGGGCAAATTTTTTCCAATTTAGTTCACCTGAGATCACTTCTGATACATTTTCAGACTTAGGCTTTCGAGTCTGGTGCTAACACAACACTTATACAAGCAACCTAGTAGTAATTTTATCTTGAAGATATTCCCAGTACGGTATTACTGGGTATACAGGAATGGCACGGATGGCCCATTAGCGCAATACAAATAATCACGTGAATAACTCTGCAAAAAATGAGCGCTTAGAACTAAAAGTCTTCTTAGGCTAATATTTAGCACTTTCTCTTTCTAATGAGCCCCAAAACATGGCCTAAAACCATCGCTAAAGTAGCAAACTAAAATATGTCAAACCTCCAATTTTCTCAATCTCAGAGCTCGAAATAACAGTCGGTCATCGGTCATTTTCCGTGTATTTAATCAAATTGACCTCTCAAAACAGCTTATGCACGGACACTTTGTCCAGGCAAAAAACTAGCCCATAAAAGTAATTATGGTCATCTCTAAAATTCACATTGTGGTTCATGGCTTGTAACAGCCACTTGTAGTAAGTAGAAGCAGGCCATACCCTTGTGTCTCTCTGTAAACACTAGTACTATAAATGTGGTCAGCTTGAATGGCCGTGCGCTTTAGTAAAATGACCGCGCAAATGACATTTGTACTGACATTTTGACCTTGCACTCTAAAAAAGTTATTTCGACCTCTGCAATCTTCTTCTTATTCTTCTTCTTTTTCTATCTTAGCTCAACTTTTCTCAGAGACTATTCACTTTTAGAAGCTGATTCTTGAACGAACGAACTTGGTTTCGTTGTGGTCAGACGCTAGTGCCATCAGTTTTTAGTGCCACTCATAGACTAGCTAGATACATGGCAAAAAGCACCTTCTCCATAGGGCCGCCATTAATTTCTACACTTATGCATAATTCATTAGCTACTGGGGAATTTACGTTATTTGGAATTCAAATTCAAGTTGCCTGGAACTATTTGTGATACCTGGTTGCTCTTCTTAGGAGGTGAATACTTTGATTATCATAATATAGCAGGGCAACTATACAGCTCTTTCCTCCAAATGACTGAGATGCGTGTTTCACTTATGTATCAAGCAGGCTATTACACAACTTGCAGCCTAGCTATAGCTAGCTACACGTCCGGTACAGACACAAACTCAAAATTATATTCCATACACAAAATATGTGGGTTGTTTGGAAACCGAATGCAAGTTACTTGATTGACGCTAAAACTGTCACTCTTCTTTAATTATTTTAGATTTTGCAAACTTTTTAGTTACTACATCTATAGATGCCTCAAGATCTGTGTACGGCAGATAATCAATTTGACTGCCAACCAAATGCTTCAGGAAGTCTGCATCCACCTTCATGATCAAAACTTCATCACCAATTTCTAACACAGTTTTGATAGAATTGAGTGACAAGATTTTCCTTCATCATATGCTGAGTGATGGTTTAACTAGTACTTTACTACTTTCTATACTAGCAGATCAGAGATGAGTCAGTGAAACTGTGGCTCATTGATCTGGCCCTTAATGTACCTCCGGATCCTCTGACTCAATTCTATGCATTTAAATATATTTACCTGTTCATGTTCTCTGGCCAACTTATACACAGTTTTCTTGTACTGTAGTTCCGTTTCTTCTTTGGAGGAAAGCCTAAATTTTGTAGACAAAAATTATTAACTTACAATTATGAATACACAGGAAATAAAATTGCTGAAACGGTTATTATTGACATAAGATATCAGGTGCAGCCGCCTACATAGCCAAGACTATAAAGCTGCAAATCATCAGAAACTACAGAAAAAAGGTGGTAACCAAACTTCAGTGAATGTACAGAAATTGAAATTGTCGAGCTAAAATAGCAAAACCAGTGTAATCATCTAATTATCATCCAGATATAACTGTACCAATAGATAAAAGACTACAGTAAATAGATGTACCCTTTGTGCACAATCTAGCAATGCACATGCTACAATACTAAATGCCATATGCATGCCACTGCCAGCCCATACACAATAGCACGTGCACAGTTCCAACCAAAAAATACATGTTGATTTTGCCCACAGCCAGTCTGATTAATTTCACTGAGTTATGAGAGCTCACAGGCATTGAACCAGAGAATAGCAGTACACACTACTATTCACAGATACTAATTGTCTTCCTAACCACATTTTAAGGCCTACATGTAATGGCCTATATGGCATGACCCGCATGATGCAAATACATGACCAGCATGTTCTTAGCATCATGACGCATGCCATACCTAAATCCAACTTGACTTATCTGTCGCAGTGATGTAACCACCAAAGACACGGAGTTAATGGTTGGATAAACACGTAAAAATCACTATGTAGATACAAAGAGCACCTCAAATATATCAATGCAAAAAACCTGTCTAGTTTGGTTCTTATAGCTTGCCTAAATAATAGTGCATACTAATTAAGTTCATGAGCTACATGTACAGATCAAACCTTTAAAAAATAAGGTGTATGTATGTTAGGAAATTTTCTTTGCTAAAATTTTTACCACTGACTACAGCTTCAGCGCCATTAAGCATGTAAAATTTACTACATACACGTAAGAAATCATGCATACAACAAGATGAAACATACCGTGAATCTGAGTATAGAAACTCTTCATCAGCAATGTCATCTCTAAGCTCTTCAAGCTTGTCAAGACGTCGTTTACCTAAATACACTCGACGTGATTCTTTACGAATCTCTGGAACCTAGATGAAAAAAATATTAATGAGCACATGGATGAACATGTATGCTATGTGAACTAAAGGTTATGGTAGTGGTTTTGTCTGTGTGTGTATGTGTGTACATTTGTTCCAACCATATCTCAAGAATGGCATCTTCAGTCTTCAAAATGAGCATACCAAGATCAGTGATAAAACTGCTAAATTTTTCTAGAAAGTTAGTTGTCCCTCCACTCCAGTCAAGTGGAGTAATTGGAAACTTTCATCTTTCTGTCAAATTCAAAAAAACTTACACAAACAAATGGGTGAGAATAGCCTTGAAGCTCAGATGCTAAAGAGCCTTAGATCTCAGGAAATACAGGTTTAAGAATAATGCTACATGTATTTGGATATAATCAAAAGGGAATCTGGCTTGAGAATGCCTCTAAAATAAATTGAATAACGTTCTAAATACCCAACCGATTTCAAAATTTCGAGCACCATTAGAAAGTACTTATTCAGATTATGTAAGAGACTACATAATACTAAGTTCTATTGTTCCAATTGTGCCATATTGTATGTAAGATTTTAGTAAAAACACTGACAAGCCAAATTTCCTCTTGACAGTTGCATACATGTATGTAGACCAAACATTAACCATGAATCACTCACAATTCTTTTTCTGTCTTCAAACTCTAAATGAAGTTTCTTTTTCACCTCTTCGAAACCCTTCAATTGGATAAAACAAAAAAAAAACAAAAAAAAACAGAGAAAAACAATTTTATACACACAATAACAAAAATAAAACCAATAAGAAGTACACTTATTGGCCAGGAATGACCTGATGTAAAAAGAATTCAGCTGCAGATGGAATGGCTAATAGCTAGACAATTTTCCCTTTGTAGAGCAAGTAATACTTTTTCACACTTGGCATACATCAAAATAAGCTCTACCAGGGTGAAAAACCAACCGCGAAAATCCGCCATAAAACTGCGGTCGCACAGTTTACAGCTAAATTACCGCGGTTTCGCGCACAAAACCGCTAAATACCCACGTGGCACGGTTTTTTTGCCAGCTGATTTTTGGCGAGAAACCACAGTTTACAGCGGTTATTTCACAGCTCACATGGTGAGGTACAATAGTATATTTATCTATGGTCGTTTATTTGCTCTTTTCAAATGTGTAAAGCAACTTTTTGGCAAGTTTTCATTGCAGCTTAAAGGCGGTAATGACGGAAACAGAGGAATACCGCTGTGAAATACCATGGTTTACCCACAAAATTCTGCGAGTTTACCACGGATTTCCTCTACATTTTTACCCAGGTACATATATGCATATAGAAAAATTAGTACCATATACATGTACATATAGCAGGTAAATTTGGCGAGAATTAAATTTGGCAAATTGGCAAATTATTCCTCAAATTGCCAAATAGCTATACAGTATATGCCTATAAGCATGCAGCATGTGGACCAAACTTAAAATCGCCAATCTTGCTAAAATGGGAATTTACCAAATTTTAGCCTGTCAAATTTACCTACTAAAAGGTATTAGAAGTTTATAGTTAAGGGTGCTCGGACACCACCCACGCACGGAATTGTAGCTGGTTGCTATGGGCCAAATCTCAGCAAAAACATTACAACTAGAGTAGGTAAGTGCTTGCACACTTAGTACTAACAACTAGCAGCTCATAAACAAGAAAAGAGCCCTTAAAAAAAATCTCGCTTGGAAAACAAGCAGCCAATGGAATAAAATTTTCAAACCTTAAAATTCATAAAACTCACTAACCGTCCATGATTAGGACATCAATTTTTTTCTGAGCGCTTCTCTCTATCACCTCTTGAGACACTCGGAGGCTTTTTGCGTGTTCTTGTTCAGAAGTATGATTTTTCACTATCTACCTTACTGTATCTCAGGTTTTGAGCGCTTAATTGGAAAAAGGCTCCGACAGTCAGTTCATGTTATTTTTAGACCAGATATATGTACACGTAAGTACCTGACCACGCATAGCGGGTGTAGCAGTTGTATGAATATTATTAGTGGTTTATGAATCTCATTATCTAAAGATGGTTAGTAATGCATGTACTACAATTATGTGCATTGCTATGTCTTAAAATACTGCATTATTTTCAGTTTGTTTTTTTTGAAAGAAAGTAGCAACTATTAGAAGATTTACGAATAGGCATAATGCAATAAACAGCTGCTTTCTGATCATTTCACAAATACAGGCGATACCTACATGTAATGAAGGCACCGATGGTGCACAAGCCTCGGCACACTAGTCACTATAGCACACCATCATATGCATATACTGTACACTCTATAAAAGATTACATGAGTGTATTAAGCCACCAACTATGTCGGGTTAGCCACATAACTCTGTGATGATACAGAGCAAGCAATGCATCATGGATACTTGCTCATCATAATTCACTGTCCGAGCCTCATCTGAGCTGTTTCTCGGAATGTTTACTTGTAGCAAGTTAACCAGATGAGCTATACTCAGCAGCTATGCCATCCACTCATAGATATTTATCTAAGATGCACTTGAATGAGCTGTTGTCAAATAGCAAGGTCTAGCTGGACTGACTACCAGTGAAAAATCAGTAGCCATGCAGCTTAGCTAGCAGGCCACACTGAAATATTTATACATGCTAATACATCTATATGCTTACATAGCAAGCAGACCAACTTCTGGATGTCTTGCCTAGTACCACTGACCAACAGCAACATCACAGCATCTGAATTTCAACACTAATTCTAGAAAACGCACACCAGATTAATAGGCGTGGTCTCGAAGCTTAGCGCTCAAAAGAAGCACAAAAGGCTCAAATCTCTGTAACTACAGCGTTGTGAACACCAAAAAATAAACATCTACAAGATCATTCAGATTTATGAACGTAAGTACTATTAAATTTGTCGCTAGAGCTGCCTTTCTTGAGATTTCGATGGAACAGACAGACAGACAGACAAAACCGGAAATATAGAATAGAGTTGGAGCTGCTGGAGATAGAAAGTTATGTTTGTGGCTACCGTGTTTATAACATGTTTGGGAAGCAGCTTTGGGAGAGACACTGAATTGTGAGAGAGAAATAAGACAACCTGAAAGATTGGCATGCCGTCATAATGAAGAAGACAGAAACGATAGACACTTACCTAGAAAAGATATCACAAACATGCTCGTTATCTTTGTTGAGAGGAGGCTTAATCACATGCAAGATATAGAGGAGAGAAGCAATACCGTATAGCCGGAAATATTGACGGTCAAAAAATTTGACGATTTGCTCCGCAGAACGTAAAATAAAAATATTGCCGGATTTAAATTTGACGATTTGGACTTTGACTGTCAAACCGTCAAATTAAAATCCCAGTCAATATTTCCGGCTATACGGTATGCCTCCAATTTAGTACAAGGCGGATTAGAAACGTTAACCACATAACCACATACTCAACTTCCAGTGGCATTCTTAAACCAGATTGACTTTAGTATAGAACTCGTCAAACAGTTGTAGCACAGTACTATACTGATGTTGAACACTCTTTTGTTAACAGTAAATTCAATTCTGCAATTTGTAGATGTACTGTATACATAGCCTCGTCCCCAGGCCCTCTGCGTGCTACTATTGTTGTTTGACGATCCTTACCAGATGATTTTATTTCAGCACGCAGAGGGCCCGGGAAATGAGGGTAGATAAGTGATTTTGCGCGTGGGCAGGACTGCTTAGACTGCCCACGTATTTTGCATGACATCATCAGTTTGTGAATAATTTTGTGAGCCTATGTTGCACGCTAGCGCTTTGGCCTGGAGCTAGACTACAAGCGCAGCCAATCTGAGCTTGAAGGACAGATGACAGAAGTCAAAAGATCAAGACCAGACAAAATAGTCAAGTAAACATAAATGTGGGCTTAGATTGACCTTAGATACACTGTATGAGTGATATGTCCAGACATGGCTTCTTTTTGCTGTTTTTTTTTTTCAAACTTTCTTGATGCTTTGAGACATTTTGGCAGGCATTGTCTATGCTACTCAAAAATGCTACTCTTTGTCTTGCCTCGCAGGCTTGTGCACAAGAAAAAAATCTTCAAGTCTTTCTTGCGGTTAGGCCACCTACGCTACAAGTTATCTTATGTCATTCATGTGATTCGTTCACCAGGCCTTCTGCATGCTAAAAAAATAACGAAAATGGTAAAGATTGTCAATTTAATAAATCAATACTAGCAGCACGCAGACGGCCTGGGAATGAGGCTACTGTATACATACTTTTTTATCAGACTTTGACATAATGTTGCGTGTTTTTGCAGCATCTTTTTTCTTCATTCGTTCAGAAAGAGCATCTCGTTCAGCAATGTCTACACGGCGTTCTTTTTCTACCCTGTGGAATAAGCAGTANCGTTGTGAACACCAAAAAATAAACATCTACAAGATCATTCAGATTTATGAACGTAAGTACTATTAAATTTGTCGCTAGAGCTGCCTTTCTTGAGATTTCGATGGAACAGACAGACAGACAGACAAAACCGGAAATATAGAATAGAGTTGGAGCTGCTGGAGATAGAAAGTTATGTTTGTGGCTACCGTGTTTATAACATGTTTGGGAAGCAGCTTTGGGAGAGACACTGAATTGTGAGAGAGAAATAAGACAACCTGAAAGATTGGCATGCCGTCATAATGAAGAAGACAGAAACGATAGACACTTACCTAGAAAAGATATCACAAACATGCTCGTTATCTTTGTTGAGAGGAGGCTTAATCACATGCAAGATATAGAGGAGAGAAGCAATACCGTATAGCCGGAAATATTGACGGTCAAAAAATTTGACGATTTGCTCCGCAGAACGTAAAATAAAAATATTGCCGGATTTAAATTTGACGATTTGGACTTTGACTGTCAAACCGTCAAATTAAAATCCCAGTCAATATTTCCGGCTATACGGTATGCCTCCAATTTAGTACAAGGCGGATTAGAAACGTTAACCACATAACCACATACTCAACTTCCAGTGGCATTCTTAAACCAGATTGACTTTAGTATAGAACTCGTCAAACAGTTGTAGCACAGTACTATACTGATGTTGAACACTCTTTTGTTAACAGTAAATTCAATTCTGCAATTTGTAGATGTACTGTATACATAGCCTCGTCCCCAGGCCCTCTGCGTGCTACTATTGTTGTTTGACGATCCTTACCAGATGATTTTATTTCAGCACGCAGAGGGCCCGGGAAATGAGGGTAGATAAGTGATTTTGCGCGTGGGCAGGACTGCTTAGACTGCCCACGTATTTTGCATGACATCATCAGTTTGTGAATAATTTTGTGAGCCTATGTTGCACGCTAGCGCTTTGGCCTGGAGCTAGACTACAAGCGCAGCCAATCTGAGCTTGAAGGACAGATGACAGAAGTCAAAAGATCAAGACCAGACAAAATAGTCAAGTAAACATAAATGTGGGCTTAGATTGACCTTAGATACACTGTATGAGTGATATGTCCAGACATGGCTTCTTTTTGCTGTTTTTTTTTTTCAAACTTTCTTGATGCTTTGAGACATTTTGGCAGGCATTGTCTATGCTACTCAAAAATGCTACTCTTTGTCTTGCCTCGCAGGCTTGTGCACAAGAAAAAAATCTTCAAGTCTTTCTTGCGGTTAGGCCACCTACGCTACAAGTTATCTTATGTCATTCATGTGATTCGTTCACCAGGCCTTCTGCATGCTAAAAAAATAACGAAAATGGTAAAGATTGTCAATTTAATAAATCAATACTAGCAGCACGCAGACGGCCTGGGAATGAGGCTACTGTATACATACTTTTTTATCAGACTTTGACATAATGTTGCGTGTTTTTGCAGCATCTTTTTTCTTCATTCGTTCAGAAAGAGCATCTCGTTCAGCAATGTCTACACGGCGTTCTTTTTCTACCCTGTGGAATAAGCAGTAATAGAAAGTTAAGAAAGCCCGATAACAGAAAACCAAATGGCTGAATTTGCAATAACTGTAGATTTACATCTAAGTACACAATTCAACCAAAAAACTAAACAACAAAGCAAATATTAGTCCAACACTATAGCTGCATTTGTTATCCTGAATACAGTAACTTTAATGCAAACTTTTTATTCTTGGTAATTAAACATAAAAAAATTTTGACTCATAGATTTGGAATATGTTTCTTGTAGTGGCTATGCACACAGTAAATTTTCATTTTTTCCCCCTTACAAGAATGGCCTCCAATTTACAAAATCAAAGAAAAATTGTCAACAATAGGCCAGATGCAAAATCAGGGGGTGGCGACTCCCATATGTACTGTACTTGGAGCCGCGACCACGGTCAAGATCTTGACCACCGAAAATTTTCATTTTGACCGTTGACCTTGACTCAAAGTTGATTTTGACTGTTGACTGAGCAGTGAAATTCGCGCTTGACTGATGACCCTTACCAACTTTAATCCTCTAAATTTCAATTTGACCGTTGACCATCACTACAATCTCATTTTGACCGTTGTCCGTCATCTTGACCACGGTCGCGGCTCCAAGTAGAGTACATATGGGAGTCGCCACCCCCTGCAAAATTATACATACCTTTCCCATTCATCTACATCAGAATCACTAACTCGTTTCTCCCCTTCTTCTTCCTCATCACTGTCTTCTGTTAGAGTCTTTGTGCTCCTGAGATGCCTTTGCTTGCTCTTAGGCTTTTTTCGTTTGGAGTTACCTTGTAGAGGAACAATCTCTTCTTCTGAGTCAGACAGTAGCTTGTACCGCTTGCTTTGCTCTTGTTCACGAATGACTTCTCTTTCCTTCATTCGAGCAGGTTTCTCACAATACTGTTTGTGAGGTACCATATTCCATAATTCATTTGCAAAGGCAATTATAGATGGACTATTAAGTGCTATAGTCTCGGTTTTCTCTAGCTTTTGTAAAAATTGATTTCCACTGTTGGAAGATTTTGCCACTTCAACTAAAAATTCCGCTGTATGTCTGTCAGAAAGGCCCAGTATTTCATGCAGCCTATCAGAAACCCATGACACAATGTCTGCCATGATCAGATAGAGCACTTTCCAAGTACGTTCACGTCAATCATAGATTTTCTATGCGAAAACGTCACTAATCCACTCTGATTCCAATTGTTCCTCACCCCGAGGTCAAAGGTGACATCTCAAAGGTGACGTATCTCTAATATGTGATGACGATAATATACCCTTTTCTGACTAGTCGACTGTAGAAAGTTTGTAAAAGAAATTGTTAGTTTATCTCGGCTCCAGAGTTTAGGCACACAAACTTCAAACTTTAGTGAAGATGACTTTTGACCTTGCAGAAATTGTTGGGTCACATGACTGGAATGCATAAAATTTTACAACGTGTTTTGATATCTGGAGCCGGAGACACGGTAGTAGTATATGTACTTTCTTACCGCTTCATGTTTATAGTATCCGGATTACTCGTACTCACGACTCCAGTGCAGCGTCATGGTTATACGGACCTAGCCTAGTATATACGTACCTGCCTATCAAATCATTGTACCGCGAAATTTTTTTTTAGCAGACTTGGCAATCATGTAAAAAAAAAAAAAGGTGCTGTTCGTATATTTGATAAAGTCCTGGATACCAAGAAAACTGTTGAACGTTTTGCAACATCTAAGATAGTAACCTTACACTTACAGTAAGTTCAATTTCTAATTTTTGCATAAACGGTGTGTTCAAATCATGTATGTATACTCAGAAGGCTTCTCAATAAATAAAAGGTGATCTTATGATGGTGGCTAGGTGGCTAATTTGCCAGACAGTTATTTCCCTTCTTTCTCTTTGGCACCTATCACACCTACAAGGTTTAATCAAGCTGACTAACTAGACAAGGAGTGATGCTGCCAAGAAAATTTTGGTCCGGGAACCAAAATTCTGTCAAATTTGGTTTGGGGGGACCAAAACTCTCAGTAAAATTGACCCCCTCTCAAAATTCCAGTCTAGGCAAGTCTCAGAGGGTGGCAACTCTCATATGTTCAGTATTTTCAGCCATGACCAAGGTCAAGATGAGTGTCAACAGTTAAAAATTGAGGTTTTAGTGCTGATCAAAAGGTCGAAAATAGAAATTTAGATGCTATATATTCAGTTGTCAGTCTAGCTTAGTCGGGTCTGTAATGTATGTTGTGTTTACAACGCCGTCTTCTCAAGAGATCAATTCTCGCAAAATCAACTCTCATACAATCAATTCCTGCTAGATCAACTTCTCACGAGGTCAACTCCCACAAGATCAACTCCTGTTTTTGGAAAGCAAGTTTGGTAGCTTGACTACTTTCTGAGTAACTGAGTTCCTGTAGCTAGTGTTTGGTCAAAATAGATTACATTTACTGAAGTTGTTTCACCATGAGCTCACTTGCGCTTCTTTTTAGTAAATTTCTTAGCCTCCAAAGTATTTGGTTCAGGTGGATGACATTGCTCTTCCATCACATCCACTTTTTAACATTTGTAATAAAAAAATTATGGAGATAGGGATTTTCAATTTTGGGAACTTATTCTTGAATCATAGTATCTATTATGTGTTTGTTGTATCCCACCCTTGCTCCCCCTTTGCGCCTGACAGGCTGCTACCAGAATAAAATCATACCAGTAACACAATTGCGGCAGAGTTTAAAATACCCAAATTGGATAAGAAATACTAATTTAACTAACTATAACTAAACAGCAGAGAAGAAAAACAATCATATAATTTTGGGCTAAACTGGTCTCATTAAGCCTCGGCGCATGCGTAGCACGTGCAGAGAATTACGGTAGTCGTTTTGTGTGTGTGTCTGTTACTAAATTATCTGAAGAATGGCAGCTCTAGAGACGAAGTAGAAGGTACTTACGCTCATTAATCAAGATTATCTTGAAATTTGACGTTTAGAATCTTGCAAAACGCTGTGGTTTCTGAGATCTGAGGCTTTTGTGCTTCTTTGAGCGCTTAGCTTAGAAACCGCACCCATTGATCACGCCCCGTGCATAGTGTGCGTTATCTAGAAATACAGTAGAGCTTGGAGTGCTGGCCCAGTTTTCTAAGTTGCTTAGCCAGGTAAGTAACTTTAAGAACTATTATGTATGATAGTACTGCGTTGTTTACTATAACTGAGTGAACTTTAGTATCACTGCATGCCAGACTAACCTATACTATCTCACACAGTAGCTGATGAGAGACCTGTCTCTGTAGCTCAGGTGCATATCAGTGGTGAAACAAGCATCAGCAGTGTAACTGTTCAAGTTTTACCTACCAATAAATTTTCAGTTTGAACTGAGTTCAAGTCCCACCAAAGGGTGGCCCACAGCAACATGATCTTTCCTGCACTCAGGCCAATTGGAAGATGCCTAGCTACTGAGCATGGAATAGACTAGGCTGTGCACCTATTCTGCTCATTTGGGTCTCAATACTCATGGTCTTCTTTTATACACAATGTCATGCATGCATATTTAGTTTTGCATTCTACATGAGTGCGCCGAGGCTTGTGCACCTGCGGTGCTTTCATTCTGTTGTGTGCCCTGTAGCTACCCATCTAGCTTATAGTAGCTTTTTTTATTAATGTCTTAAAACATATTATTACTGATGCATTATTAATGTCGTATATATAGCAAAAAAAACTTGAGTTGATCTCGCAGGAGTTGATCTCGTGAGAAGTTGATTTCATGAGAATTGATTTTGTGAGAGTTGATCTCGCGGGAGTTGATTTCACGAGAATTGATCTCGTACAACAGACTGGCCCTTGCCTTGGGGCATTTTGTGATTGTTCACTGCCAGTAAAAGGTTCAGCAGCAGCTAAACATTACTTTCTACTTTATCTCTGTAAGTATTAAAATTTTATTTTGCACATTCAAAAGCAGTATTGATAGCAGCTAAGCTAGCTAGAATCAATCTGATTGCGGCTTATTGTGTAGTATGGCAACCAGTGACTAGAGTTATGTACGTGCTTAAGCACTTGCATGCACATGTTCAAGTGTAGCAATCAGTAAAGGTCATCAAATTCAAATGTCCCACCACCAGCAAACTGCGCACAAAATTGCGCATTTTGACGATTTCCAAAATGCGTTGCGCAATTTGCAAATTGCGCAAATCGTTAAAACGCGCGGAATATATATCCAGAACAATAATTATTATTGTCAAATTGGTACCGTTTTCATTCAGTGTTATGATGCTTTTTTTTTTAAGTACCCCTTCGGGTTTACCACAATTGTGGCTAATGAGGGCCTGCAAATAGCCTAGAGCTAATGAACGCAGGTCCCCCAGGACCGACGGCTTTACATCCCCTCCGAAGGATGCGGTGAAATTCACCTCCTCATTTTTTGAGGTAGAGCTGAGTTAACTCCTAAGCAGAGCTCGAAAGAGAAAATGGGAAACAAATACCTGTGGCACTGGAGGGACTCGAACCACCTACCCATAGGTTGGGAGTCTGAGTCAATGGTGAACAAGCCACCAGGCCATAATTAGTCTGTTACTTCCACAATTTTTGGCCCTGCATGATTACATGCCTTGCACTAAGGCACTCAGCAATTATGGCAGCCTTGACATCTGAATCATACTGTAGTTCAGCATGCAGTAGTCAGTCATTAACCCTTGGTGCGCATGCACAGCAAGGGTTATGGTAGTTGTTTTGTGTGTGTGTGTGTGTGTGTGTGTTAATTCCAACTATATCTCAGGAACGGCAGCTCCATTCACCAAGGTAAAATAATCGAGATTATCTAAAAAAATTACTCGTAGCATTTTTTAAAAACCTGTAGTTCCTGAGATCTGAAGCTTTTCAGCCTCTCTGAACACTAAGCTTCATGGCCACACCTGGTAATCACGCTTATTTGTTAGTGTGCGTTATTTAGAATTGACCGATACAAGACTAGCTACAAGATGAATGTTTCTCTTGACACAGTTGACAGAAAGAGCTAAGGGGCTGCTGACTTACTTAGGTACTAAATTAGTGAGCAATAACACTCTTCTTTAGCATGCTATTTTGGTATGTTGTAAGCAACTTTTAGTTGAAACTCAGTTGTCCATGAAAGGTGATCTACTTTAGTCGCATCACTGTTTCAGAACTATATCTTGTAGCTAATCAGCTCATCACTAGTGACCATATTGGTTGTAGATTTTTTATGTAGCCTATCATTGTACGTTTGGTGTCCTCAAGCCCACAATTCATGACTGCTGCATGGTAGCTATCAGTGAGCAGATTTACCCAGCATGTGTCATTCATCATCGATCATATACTGCATATCGCTATCGCACCAAGGGTTAGCTGTGCCATGCCTGGAGTCTTTTTCTTGTACTTCATTGCTCACCAAGAAGTCTTGGCATTGAACCCTTAATTCTCTGCTGTTCAAGCTTTGGCTCTCATTACTCAGGAATATTGACATTCATCCATGCACCCAATACTGCATTGATTAATTCAGCTATATATGAGATTTATTCTACCTTTCAGTTTTACTTACTGTGGAATTATTGCTGATGATATTAGCTGATAAGCATACAATGAGCAAGTCCGAAGTTGATTGGCTGTAGTAAGTTGACTCTCGCAAATTTATAGCATCTGATCGAAGTATAGTTATATGCATACAAAGATTGCTTCAGGGTCTTAAAAGCATGACATGACTACTAAGAATGTCATCTATATACTATTCTGCATTGTTATGGATTCTCAGCATGCTATAATTTTTTAGACTAGTAGTTGCTACTTTCTAGATCTGTGTTAATGCATTGGTCACGGGCATTGGCCACAGCAATTTGCTTGTTCAGTTTGTAGATGTTATACTTTGATGTGTTCTACTGAGCTTTTCACTCTCAGTCTCGACTTCTGAATGTTTGTTCAAGCATGTGGTAGTCAGCCATTGTTATCAGTTACAAAGGCTTTAATTGTGTTATAGTGCTTGGCTGCTTGCGATGCAGCAGTCTCAGTTCAGTATGCCATGCAAAAGTCCATCTGGTTTGAGAATGCCACCGGAAGTGAAATAATGAGATTCATGCAATACTTTTCATATGGTAAAAAAAACAGCTAACTTTTTACTGGTAAGGCGTAGGAAGCTGGAAAAGCAATCAAAAGAACGGGAATAATGGGCGCTTTCCAATGGTGCTTGTAATTTGTTGGATATTTCCAAGAAAGATATTCAATTTTTTCTACCGTCATTCTCAAACCAGATAGACTTTGGTCTTCAGTGGTACTTCATACTTCATTGTTCACTGCACGAGAAGTCTTAGCATGTAATCATTCTTACACTGTAGCTAGCTCTGCAATAGTCATGTGATTAATTTAACTGTGATACTGTATTATATATTCTGCCTGCTGCCATGGATTTTTTATGGCCACTGCATTCATTCATACATATCATACCGTATAGCGGGAAATTTTTGCAGGGTTCAAATTTTCGCAATTTTTGCGGTGGCGACCTGACCGTGAAAAAAAGAACCGCGAAATTTTGAACACGTGACTCGAATAGCACTTGCGCACGTACATCATTGCTGAACATAGAATCCGCAAAAATTTGAACCACAAAAAAATGGACTAGCGTTCCTACATGCTTTATCGCGAAAATTTCCTGCTATACGGTAGTAGGTCTCGGCAGTTTATATTAGAATCCTCTCTCTAGAGTTCGAGTGACTGTCGCTTTTATTCTCAGCTCTTGTTAACTCCAGCTTTCTGCTCTTTTTATCCAGTGGTATTGATATCCATCGATATACCCAGCATTACTGATTCAGCTGTGAGACTATTTTGCGGCCTGCCGATATGCGACCAGCCAGTCATTCTGATCAGTGCAAAGTGCGAGGCCAATGTTTACATTTTCAGTGCTTTGCAATTTTGATTGACACGTGGCATGGCATACGGTTTATTTGTAACAATTTGAATAAGGATCAGATATATATGGAAAGCGCGGTCAGTTGGACAATTACATCACTATATATAAACGGACATACAAACCACTTGTTCACAACAGTACTATGGGCTTGCGTATCTGTGAAAATTGCAAAATATGCGTCCGTTGAATACAGGCATGCAGATAAATTTGTCAATCAGCCCTAAAGAGTTAAACTTTATTTTGAATTTAAATTCTTCTATAGATTTGGAGAACTGGATACTACTTTACACAGTTACATCCATTGACTTATGTACACTGTAGATGTTGCGTGTAAAAAATGGATGTACTTAAAGTTGTGCAGCAACTGAAAGATTTGGCAAGTGATCCTCAAAATAGAGCAACTATTGTTAGAGTGAGTTAATTTGTTGTAATAATAATAAATATAATAACAAGACTACATATAATATAAAAGCTATGGGCAAAGCTATTATCTACTCTTGATAATAATTATCTCTGAGTTTTAGTATGTGGGATAAGTCTGGTGTTCACTATTCTATTGAGCGTAAACCCTTCTCTCCATAACATTACATGTGGTTATAATTCTAGTCAGATGGAAACCAGTGTTCTCCCCAGGAATTTTAGGTGGTGGTAATTTTTGGTTTCAAAGAGAGTATTAATAAGCATAATTATTCCAGGAATACAAAAATATATTCACGCGAATAACTCTGCAAAAACGGAGCACTTGGCTCTAAAAGGCTTCTTAAGCTACTATTTAGCTCTTTCTCTTTCTAATGAGCCCAAAAACATGGCTTATAACCATCGCTAAAGCACCCAACTTAAATATGCCAAACCTCCAATTTTCTCCATCTTCTTCTTCTTCTTCTTCTTCTTCTTCTTCTTCTTCTTCTTCTATCTTCTCACGCTATATCTCAAAGACCATTTACTTTTAGAAGCTGATTCTTGAACGAACAAACTTTGTTTCTTTGTCTTCAATCGCTTTTGAAATCAATTTTTTGTGTCTCTATTCGAGTTGCTAGCCTCGTGAACCAGTCCCTCCCCGCTATGCTGATTGCTAAGCGCGGGGAGGGCTTGGTCTCCAAAATCACGTGAGTGAAGTCAAGGGTAGAACCGTGGTAGAACCGTGATTTGCATATGTGGGCAGGTCGAGTAAGAATGTGTAGCCCTGCCCACGCAACTCACAACACAAGCCAAGAGAGATCGATGACAAGTGTTCTAAGACTTTGAATTTAGCTTGTTTTAGCTTAGTTAGGCTTATTTTGTGAACCTTCTATGGCCAGAAAAAATTCTGTCACAACCTACTCGCGTATTTGCGTGTACAGCATGCGTAGGAAAGCCAGCGCTCCAACAAGAGCACAAGGCAGGTACAGATACTAATCACAGCCATACAAGTAAGTTCGTAGTGTACTTACATTCATACACTTGAAACAAGCTCAGGCGCTACATTTCTAAACTGTCTGTAAAATTTTTTTGCCTGGGCTCGTGAGCGCTTTTAGCGCTAGCTAATTTGAGTGGGCGGATAAACCACTGTACAGCTTTCCGTCCACGCGCACTTTTTGTGATGTAACTCGCATGATTTTTGAGACCAGGCCCTCCCCGTGCTTAGTAATAAGCATAGCGGGGAGGGACTGGTTCACAAGGCTATCGAGTTGCTAGATACAATGCAAAAAGCGCCTTCTCCATATGGCGCCACCATTAATTTCTAAACTCATGCATTATTCATAAGCTGGCTAGCCTAATGACCCTTTCCACATTCAAGTGCACATTATTCGGAATCTATTGTGCAGTGGTCCAAGTTCTGTTCTAGATCCTATCCTCTCGTTCTCTGTCTTCAGTTCTTCAGTAGGGAAGTCAATAGCTAACAAGTAATTGACATAAATCACATTGCCAGCTTGGAGGTTCAGATTTTTAACTGTCTGAAAGGCTAGGCTTCTTTTTCTTCTTCTCTCTTGGCTCAACTTTTGTCAAATACTATTCACTTTTAGAAGCTGATTCTTGAATGAATGAACTTGGTTTCTTTGGGTACAGTCGCTTTTGCCATCGGTTTTTGGCAACTCTCATTGAGTAGCTAGATACAAGGCAAAAAGCGCCTGTCTCCGTATGGCCACCATTAACTTCTACACTCATGCATAATTCGTGAGCTACTGGGGAATTTAAATTGACGACCCTTTCCACACACAAAAGTGTGTGTTATTTGGAATTCAAATGCAAGTTGCCTGGAACTATTTCACGCTATATCTCAAAGACCATCTACTTTTAGAAGCTGATTCTTGAACGAACAAACTTTGTTTCTTTGTCTTCAATCGCTTTTGAAATCAATTTTTTGTGTCTCTATTCGAGTTGCTAGCCTCGTGAACCAGTCCCTCCCCGCTATGCTGATTGCTAAGCGCGGGGAGGGCTTGGTCTCCAAAATCACGTGAGTGACGTCAAGGGTAGAACCGTGATTTGCATATGTGGGCAGGTCGAGTAAGAATGTGTAGCCCTGCCCACGCAACTCACAACACAAGGCAAGAGAGATCGATGACAAGTGTTCTAAGACTTTGAATTTAGCTTGTTTTAGCTTAGTTAGGCTTATTTTGTGAACCTTCTATGGCCAGAAAAAATTCTGTCACAACCTACTCGCGTATTTGCGTGTACAGCATGCGTAGGAAAGCCAGCGCTCCAACAAGTGCACAAGGCAGGTACAGAAACTAATCACAGCCATACAAGTAAGTTCGTAGTGTACTTACATTCATACACTTGAAACAAGCTCAGGTGCTACGTTTCTAAACTGTCTGTAAAATTCTTTTGCCTGGGCTCGTGAGCGCTTTTAGCGCTAGCTAATTTGAGTGGGCGGATAAACCACTGTACAGCTTTCCGCCCACGCGCACTTTTTGTGATGTAACTTGCGTGATTTTTGAGACCAGGCCCTCCCCGCGCTTAGTAATAAGCATAGCAGGGATCCCCTATACAAAAATGTCTGCATGTAACATGCTTGTTACATGTGTATAGCATCTTATAACATGTGTGCATGTTACAGTCATGTTCCTATGACACAGTACATGCATGTTTCATGTAACATGCATGGATTTGGGACGTTTTCCATGCATGTTCCATGCATGCTACATGCATGTAACATGTTACCGCATGTTGCTAAAGTGCATGTCAGATACATGCACATTACATGCAGGGTACACTCATGTTGCATGCAGGACACATGTCGGAGTGGTGCATACAGGATACAGGTCTGAGTGGTGCATGCAGGATACATGTCTGAGTGGTGCATGCAGGATATATTCATGTTGCATACATGAAGAATTAAAGACACTTTTTTTCAACAATCACACTTTGTGTGCGTATTGGGGTGGGGGTGGGGGGTTGGTTAATTGTTTAATTCACACTACATATAAGTATAATGCAATAAGGGTTTCAGACTAGTATCCTGTTAGTCTCAGACTCTCAGTGCTGGCCTTTCTTCAACTTTCGCCTTTCCTCGCCACACTTGCTTGTCAGGTCTCTCTTTAGTTTGTCTGGTGTGATTTGAGGATATTTTAACTCGCAGTACTCTACAAAATTATTGTATATGTATATGTATAAAGTGATTCAAATTACAAAACTATACAAATATAATACATATAACTTACTGAATACAGCTGTTCTGATGTTGGGATTTATCCCTGATGTGGCAGAGCAGACAGCAAGTCGTGCATTGCTATACCAAATCGATATAAGGCTTCTCATGAGGCCAGTTGCACTGTCCTTGCATGACTGCTCTGATTGTACTAAATCAATATATTTGACATAGACTCCAAAGTTTTCCACTAGCTCCTTTTTCTAATAGTCGTGCAAAAAAATGTCATAACATACATATGTCTTGCATTTTCACAATAATGACTATACCCCTTCTCCAGCTTTAAACGCTTCCTGTTCCATCTGCAAGTCATATGGTGTGATAGTATAGGAGAACTGACCACTAGTAATAGTCCGCAGGGTCGGTACATTTTCTTTCTGGGATGTGGTCTATAGATGATCATAACACAATCATATCACAAATTATACAACTCGATTTATTCAAGTTTGTGACTCAGCATGCATACATGTACACTAAATAAGACAGGCTAATTGACCACATACACCTACTAATTAGCACCAC
This sequence comes from Tethya wilhelma, assembly GCA_964030475.1. Taxonomy (NCBI): domain Eukaryota; kingdom Metazoa; phylum Porifera; class Demospongiae; order Tethyida; family Tethyidae; genus Tethya; species Tethya wilhelma. Next base: position 11,323,122 of record CAXIPT010000001.1, on the reverse strand, counting down.
ATCACATATACCTTAGAAGTAGCTGGTTTTTCGAGCACATCATGCTGACTGGTTGCTGAACGAGGTACGGACTGACTTGCTGGCGTAGACTGACTGGTGGGTAGACTGGTTCCTGCACGAGGTGCAGACTGACTTGCTGGCATAGACTGACTGGTGGGTAGACTGGTTCCTGAACGAGGTGCAGACTGACTTGCTGGCATAGACTGACTGGTGGGTAGACTGGTTCCTGAACGAGGTGCGGACTGACTTGCTGGCGTAGACTGACTAGTGGGTAGACTGGATGTATGCTGACTGGTTGCTGAACGAGGTGCAGACTGACTTGCTGGTTGGTGAGGCATATCCTGATTGGTTGGTAGGCGAGAACTGTAGAAGCTCACAAGTGATTTTAAATACCTCACATTACGATTGGAAGCAGATGGAAACTCTGTTTTAAAGAAATATAATCATTAAATCAAACATACAATGTCATACATGTATCTATACATGCACACACACACACACACACACACACCAAAACAAAACTCTTTCGGCTGCCACAATGAGTCACACCTTGGCTGCATGTGCACTAAGCAGGCACAAGGAGCCGTGCAACTGCACACACACACACAGCACACACACACACACACACACACCTCCAGCTAAACTCTTGCTAGGTGTACACTGTTGAAGCTGAGTTTCCAGCTTGTCAACTTTATGAAGCAGGTCAGCAATCTGTATTTTCTTAGCATCCAGTGAAGCAGTTTTGTCACTCAGTTCTTCTTCTAACCTAACAACATCCTTTACTGCTTTATCACGTTGCTCTTTTATATCTTCTAACTCAGATGGAAAACTAGATGGGTGGTTTTGAAAAATTGCCTTTGCTCTCTCATTAGTGGCTGCCACTAAAGCTAATTTCTGCTGTTTAACTGCCTGTTTATTCTGCTTTCGCTTCTTAGGCAAATGATCCTTGTCTACAACAGACTCGGTACATTGTATAATAATAATACCGAAGGTGGTATGTTTTGTGACTGAACATGCATGCATATCATTGGTGATAATATATTGATCATGCATATGGCATGTTATTAACAACCTGCATGTTACTTGAATGTAACATAACTACCTAACATGCATGTTTCAAATTCCAGTACACAACATGTAACAGCTTGTTTATAACATGCATGTTACATGCATGTTATTAACAACCTGCATGTTACATGAATGTAACATAACTACCTAACATGCATGTTTCAAATTCCAGTACACAACATGTACATTACATTAAACAAACATGCATGTTAGGTATAACATGCATGGAATTGCCTATAACATGCATGTTACAGGCAGACATTTTTGTATAGGGCTCGAGGGACTGGTTCACAAGGCTATCGAGTTGCTAGATACAATGCAAAAAGCGCCTTCTCCATATGGCGCCACCATTAATTTCTAAACTCATACATTATTCATAAGCTGGCTAGCCTAATGACCCTTTCCACATTCAAGTGCACGTTATTCGGAATCTATTGTGCAGTGGTCCAAGTTCTGTTCTAGATCCTATCCTCTTGTTCTCTGTCTTCAGTTCTTAAGTCAATAGCTAACAAGACACACATGTAATTGACATAAATCACGTTGCCAGCTTGGAGGTTCAGATTTTTAACTGTCTGAAAGGCTAGGCTTCTTTTTCTTCTTCTCTCTTGGCTCAACTTTTGTCAAATACTATTCACTTTTAGAAGCTGATTCTTGAATGAATGAACTTGGTTTCTTTGGGTACAGTCGCTTTTGCCATCGGTTTTTGGCAACTCTCATTGAGTAGCTAGATACAAGGCAAAAAGCGCCTGTCTCCGTATGGCCACCATTAACTTCTACACTCATGCATAATTCGTGAGCTACTGGGGAATTTAAATTGACGACCCTTTCCACACACAAAAGTGTGTGTTATTTGGAATTCAAATGCAAGTTGCCTGGAACTATTTTGTGATACCTGGTTGCTCTTCTTAGGAGGTGAATACTTTCCTAAATTATCATAACATAGCAATTAAGGCAAGTAAATCTTTTAATACAGCACCTGCCTCCAAATGACTGAGATGTAGGTGTGTTTCACTTCGGTATCGAGCAGGCCAGCTACACAACTTGCAGCATATTATACGCACAAACTCAAATTATGTGATCTGTAGAATTATGAAAAAATGAGAACAAACAAGTAAAAACTAACATTGGAAATGTAATGAGACGCAGGAATGGCTAAATCATAAAAAGAAAGCAAACAAGATGGAATGGCTGTTAGAGTGTGTAAGGAATTCTTTCAGTGGGCAAAATGAGAGACTCAATATGGAGTGTCATGTTACATGCAGCCCATACAAGAAGAATTCTGCACACACTCTAACAGCCATTCCATCTTGTTTTACGATTTAGCCATTCCTGTGTCTCATTACATTTCCGATGTTTTTTTACTTGTATATTATGGAATACTTTGGGAAGATGGCCCTCCATCTAAGCAAACTGTGTGATCCAGTCCTTTCCACATGACATCCTCCTCTCCCACCCCCACTGTCCATTTAGCGTGCGCGCGTTTAGTACTACGTGACGTAATGAGCTCAGTGCAAATTTTTACGTGACGTGAAGGGCAGCAAAAATTGACAGACCCACATTTATGATACGTTCGTGTAGACTGTTTTCTCTGCCACAGCGATCAAGAAATAACAACTTACCAGGTTGGAAAAAACTGACGCCAAATTTTATTCAAGCCAAGCTATCACTGTAGCACTTGACAGACGCGCTGTAAAAGTCCAGATTTTCCATAATCTAAGAATAAGCCGGTGAGGACTCTGCTTTTCAAGCAGTAGAAGTTAGTCCAGGAAGTTGTGTGGCTATAAAAGCCTAGGTGTGGTTAGATTTTCTAGTTCATGAATTATTCATATTCAATTACTAGCCCGTAACCTTAAGGTGGAGTGGGGCATAATAAACAGCATGTGCTTTGAAGGCTACAATTCAAAGTAAAGGGTCTGTTTCTTTGTACATAATGATTTTCACTGTTGTACGTAACCACCTAACAGCCTCCCATCACTTAGTAATATCTATTTTCCCGGCCCATTGACAATAGTTCATCCATTGAGACCCCAAAGCCAAACTTGGTCAAAAAGTACTTTAATGTCTAATGTTTAAAAATAAAGTCAGTGCTATTTCAGAAAGGTCATAGGTCAAATATAAGTAATAGTAGTTTTCTAACCACTTGATCGGATGAAGTCATACAATAGTTCATCTGAAAGGAAATTTTATGGGCAACATGATGGTACCAAACATTTGTCCTAACAAAGCTTTATCAAAAAGCTATGGCTGTATCAAGGCTAAGGTGTAGAGCAAAATCTCCGAAAAAGCTTGATTTTTGGATGCCCATTACTCAGAAGTCATAGAGGTAGAGGGCCTAATATTTTATTCTGAATAATGTCTTATTACACACTACAACTGTACCAAGTTTGGCGAAATGTCAAGGGGGTTACTTGTGAAATGTTGTTGAATTGAAATGCACTGACCCCTTAGACAATTTATGATTATGTGTGTTCACTTACATACACTAGGATCGAGGTTGCCTTCCAGGCTTAGTCATTTTCCTGGATAATGATGATCCAGCAGTAGTACTGACTGCACTTGAGGTTTGTCCGTAAGATATACGTATGTTTTACATGTTATAATTTTATGTAATATACATGTATATATTATTGCATGACTAGGAGGGCAATATGGCTAACTATTGGTTCGAGACTAGAGTATTGGTCCCAACTGCAAGGAGGGCCAATGCAAAAGTCGAAAACCAATATATTTTAGCCATATTGCTTGACCAAAGGAATGCAATAATGGTTTATTACATACACAGTACTTATCAACAAGGGCATGCATCTTTGCTAGCTTGCTAGCTATGTTATAATAAGTACATCTAGCCACGGAAAAATGAGCTAAAATGAGTGAATTTTGTGTCTCATTACATTTCCAATGTTTTATTTTACTTGTTCGTTCTAGTTTTTTCATAATTCTACAAATCACATAATTTGAGTTTGTGTGTCTATGCTGCAAGTTTAAGTGTCTGCATGTGAAACACACATCTCAGTCATTTGGAGGCCGGACTCGAGGCAGGAGCTGTATCATAAGATTTACTTGCCTAGCTATGTTATGATAATTTAAGAAAGTATTCACCTCCAAAGAAAAGCACCAAATATCACAAAACAGTAACTGGCAACTTGCATTTGAATTCCAAATAACTAAATAACACACACTTTTTGTGTGTGGAAAGGGTCGTCAATTTGAATTCCTCACTACCATGGATTATGCATGAGTATAGAAATCAATGGCAACTGATCACAAAGAAACCAAATTCATTCATTCAAAAATCAGCTTCTGAAAGTGAATAGTCTCTGAGAAAAGTTGAGCCAAGATAGAAGAAGATAGAGAAAATTTAAAGTTTGGCATATTTTAGTTTGTTACATTAGCTATGGTTTTAGGCCATGTGTTTGGGCTCATTAGAAAGAGAAATAGCTAAATAGTAGCCTAAGAAGACTTTTAGAGCCAAGCACTCAGTTTTTGCAGAGTTATTCGCATGGATATTTGTACTGGGCTATTGGGCCATTCGTGCTATTCTTGTGTACCCAGCCCTACGTACTGGGAATAACATTTCCAATGTTTTTTCCACTTGTTTATTATATTTACTGATATTTACTGCTAGATCTAATGCATACATGCATGCACGCTTGGGCATTTGTCGTACTTCCGTGGGAATAGTGAATGCAGCATCTTCAGCAAAGTATTCTTCCTGTGGCCAAATGGTTTTTTATGTGGGCAATACAATAGGTTCTTCATCAGTGGCATATCCAGCATGGTGCTCAGGGTGCTTGAGCACCCCCCTGGCTCAGAAAATAATGATGTAATCGCACGTAAAAGCAGTGCTCAACTTCAAGACGAGCACAGTTCAATGAATTATGCTTGAAATAAATAAAATATAAGCTGATAGACTTTAAATTCACTTTCAAGAGTGAAATTTTACATAAGATTGGAGAAAAACCCGAAAAAACTGCAGAACACGATGCCATCTCCGGTGCGATCACATGAATAACTATTGATAATTTTGCTCACGTGATTCAAAAGTGGGCATGGCTACCCCAAAATTTCCGGGCCCTTCGCGCCTGAATTTTATCAGCACCCCCATAACTGAAATCCTGGATACGCCACTGTAATCATATGGGCAAATTGAACGACTCCATATGAAAATAAGTGTACAGTAGAGCCTTGGTTATCCAGGTACCTTTGTACCGGAAGCCTGCCAGATAAGTGAAAGTGTGGATAGTCGAAATGATAAGTTTATACTGGTTCTAGCAGCACTAGCAGTATCTACAGTTTTTCTTACATTTAGCACATCACAACACTGGTAGATTGTATTTTTCTTCGTTTAGACTTGAATCACTCGAATTTGGCTGACATGTGCAAGCATAAAGCTTGGAAGTCTATAAAATTTTGTTCTAATTAACTGAATTTTGGCCTTCCAGCTCAATATTGATAATTGAGGTTCTGGACAAACTAGGTCCGGATAACCGGGGTTCTACTGTATTATAATAATATGCATTATACCATATAGCTAGAAATTTTGGAGAAATAAAACTTTCACAGAAAGGCAATCGCTAAACTTTTAGTGAAAATTTCGCTGGTAAAATTTTCTAGCTATACCATATATACAGCACACAAATTGAATTATTTACACAATCAAACAGCTATTCCATCTTGTTTCCATTCTTTTATTTCTCTTCCTTTCCTGTGTGCGTACGTCTCATAGCATTTCCAATGTTTTTTAATGAGATTGTATCCTATCTTCGGGTGTGATTAATGGAAGTTGCATTGATAATACTCTATCCAGCATTCAAATCCAAGTGCCACCTACAATCCTTTTGACCATTTTGAAAAATATTGTAGTGAATCAAACTGTTTAACATTCATTCCGAGGAGGTTTAGAGGTTAGAGTCCCCCCAAATAAGCGCATGATCATTGTGGAAGTATATAGTTATTGTTTCAAGACTGTGTGGTGACCGATTAGCTTATCTTTTATATTTTATCTATGTAGGCTTTACACTGTTTAGCTCAAGCCCCATCAAACAGATCTCTTATGAAGAATGAGACTGGGCTGCTTATTAGTGTTCAAAGAATCCTAAAAAGGTACTATTTAACATTATACAGGTAGATAACATACTGAATATTGTAACAACTGCATTCTTGCAGTATAGTGAAAGTTAGCAGTGTACAGTAATGCAGAGGAGGTGTGTAAATGTCACGTGTAAGCCACCCATTTGCTGGCTCAACTTTGTGTAGCTAGTGTGGCAAGTAGTACTTATAGTTTTCAGGTTTTTCCCCTAAGCTTCACTGTGCAAATTTGGTACCAAATAATGGAGAAAAGCTCAAGACTTGGTCCCCCTGTCCCTCATTTTGAGCAACTCTGTTGTAGCAAATAGCAATGAAATTTTGGATCTGGTCGATACAAACTTGCTGAAGCACTTGAATGAGAGCCGAAGTTGAATTTCTAAGCTTAAAAAGAAACCAGAAAAGCTTAGAAGTCTGCAAAGATGTTCAACGTTTGTAATAATCATACACCACATGAATCACGTGAAAATCAGGTAGAATATAATTATATCTCCTGGTAGTAATGGGTTGTACAAGAAAGCAACAAAACAATAGAATTACTGTAAAACTTACTAAGCTGCAGAATATTATTACCGTAAATCGTGAAAATTTCGTAGTTGATAAATTTTCGTTGTCGCTGCATAGTACAAAAATTAAACGCACGAAAAATTGCAAAATAGTGGGTGGGGCTGCATAACCCGGCGATGCTGCAAAAATTATTCAACGCGAAAATTTTTTGACACGAAAATTTCACGATTTACAGTTTAATAGTTGTTTAGTCTGTCTGTCTGTCTGTCTGTTCAATTGAAATCTGTTAACTGGAGCCCTATAGTGACAAAATTTATGGTGTTTGTAGTATGTTCATAAATCTGAGGGATCTTGTAAATTTTTTAAATTTTTTTTGTTTACTGTCCCAAACACTAGGGTTACTGAATTTTGACACTTTTATTTATGCTTTTTTTTATTATACTTATACCCTATACTTCTTTTTTTATAGATCCACTTCTTCTGATGTAAAAACTATTGCACAGAAACTGTCTGATTTGCTTAACCCACCAGCTGGAGCTACAAGGTATATATTGATCATATGTATGTTGTAATATGCAATTTTGTTCGTTTTTGTGCATTTGCCCATTGACACACGTGTACCCGAGTGAAAATGTTGGTGGAAATCCGCGGTAAACTTGTAAAATTTTTGTGGGTAAACCACGGTATTTCTCTAGCACTATTCCGATGTTTACCGTCATTACCGCCTTTAACCAGCGGTAAGCCGCGATGAAAACTTGCTAAAGAGTTTCTTTACACCTTCGAAAAGAGCAAAGAAATGGCTACTTACAGCATACACAAAGCGCCTGAGCTTCATGCTAGATGAGTTTACCCAGATCTATAGAAAAACGACCGCAGAAATCTACCATAAAACCACGGTCACACAGTTTACTGTTAAATTACCGCAGTTTCACGCACAAAACCGCCAAATATCCACATGGCATTTTTTTTGCCAGCCGGTTTTTGGCTCACAGCTCTCATGGTGAAACAAGAAATAAAGTAAGCTATATAGTTTTTCTAGCCTAAATTCAAGCCATGCACACTATGTTTGTCGATCTATAGACATACAGAAATTATTTTCACTAGACACACTGCTATTACAAACTTTACAGTGCTTATTTTATACATTACACGCTTAATGGCAGATATTCATTCCGAGCAAAGCGAGGCTATGTTTGGGTTCAATCGAGATTTTTCGTGGACGACGTGGTGGTGGCAGACCAAGGTAAACTTCGTGGCGTATCTTGGCTGTACTTCAGCGTTTTCTCACAAAAGTAAGTAAGGCACTTTGCCTTATCATGAACTTGTCTCAGGCCAACTTGGGAGATGACACTGTAGCTTTAGAGTGTGGATAGAGTGCCTTGTGACTTTTTGGGCCAAGTTAGGTAGTAGGTTTTTACTGAGACGATCTTTGCCCTGGTGCCCAGACTTGCGACGATCTTTGCCAGAGCGATTGGGAATGTGACCGTTGGATCGTGGAGCTGCTGAGCGAGGATTGCACTTAGTGTACCCCTAGTTACTTGTACTTCGTTAAATTAGATATACGGCTGGGATGGCAAGTGCGTTAATTAGAATACCTACTGTATCATAAAGTACTACAAGCAACAGTGGAGTACCAAGAAGAAGGCTTCCTAAAAGTCGCTTTGGTAAAAGATCAAGGAAACTACTGTTTGTACAACTACTCCATAATCATAGATCAAGCTACAGCAGCTCTTATCAAGAACACTTGCGGTGATTCTGACATGCTCTGGAGGCTTCATGTATGACTTCTTTTACTGTGTGATCTGCCAAGAACTTAGAGAGAACAACCAGCAGCTTGTGAAAACTTTTGTTACATTAAACTGTCACTTATGTACATCCTACAGAGCAAGTATTTACTGTGTACCAGCTAACATTGGGCAGCCAAAGAGATCAAGTGAAATATTGGATATACATCTACTCTGCATTGTCAAGCACTGAGCTATTTGTTAGCCTTTGGACTATTGCTCAATAAATCCATGTCTGTGGATAGTCCTCCACTCTGATTTACTTGTTGGTTTGTACTGTGTGTGTGTGTTATTGCATCATACATGGCGGTGAAACTGCAAACATATCACATTATGTTCGTGTGTGAAAGATACACATATTTTTGGCTTCTGCAGGATGGTACACAATAGTTAAAACAATTTATTACATTGCCTAACTTATACTGATAGTGCTGAATACCAACCATAACTGCAAACTTCTTTCTGTCTGGCTGGGCAAGACAGCTTACCAGATAATGTCATGGTCATGTTAATTTTACTGTTCTTAGAGTTTAGCTTTTATTTTCTTTATATAAATTGTTTAAAAAGCAACTAAACCAACAACAATAGGTAGCATTACACCCAATAATGTGAAACTTGATTATTACTTGCAAGAAGTTAAGGTTTAGGGCCAAAATAGCTGAATATTCATCCCTACTTCAAATGCAAGATCCACACGTGGCACAGCAGCTGGAATGATGGGCATGGCTCAGCTAGACCCTCCCACACCTCTTCTGTAAATGTTTTCCTGATTCAGCTTAGCTCGCTCACAATTTCCTGAAGTTTCAGGGCTTCTGTGTTCATTGCTAATGTACTGCAGCATTACTAATGAATACGCTAATGAGCACACTTACCCTCCAGACCATAATTCTAATTTAATGAACTACAAGTAATGAATATCTGCCATTGAAAAGGCTTATTTTCGCTTACCGTAGTCCAAAGATCGAGCCTTTGACAAAGAAAAGTAGTTAAACTGTACTCACAAACATTCAGCTGGCCTACCACGAGGCTAAAATTGACTCCAGCCATTTGCTGTGTCAGCTAGCTGAGCCTAGCTTGAAGCTCAGGCGCTTTGTGTACGCTATAAATAGCCATTTCTTTGCTCTTTTTGAAGTTGTAAAGCAACTTTTAGCAAGTTTTCATCGCGGTTTACCGCTAGTTAAAGGTGGTAATGACAATAAACAGCGGAATACCGCTAGTGAAATACCATAGTTTACCCATAAAATTCCGTGAGTTTACCGCGATTTCTGCTCACATTTCCACCCGGGCACAAGTACCCCATGCTAGCTGTACAAGTACCACATGCTATAGTAAATTCCTTAGTGCTTTACGTGAAAAAGAGTACTTTCATATATCAGGGTTCTATCTAAGAATTCAAGTTTGGGGGAGAAGCTTTTGCTGAGGATATAGCTAAGGAGAATCAGAGGGGGGTCCGGGGGTCCTCCCCCAGAAAATTTTGGTATTTGGGGTTTGTAGAGACACAATTTGAGTAAATAAACCATGATTTAAAGGAACTGTGTCACTATATAAGCGGTGTTTTGTTGCTAAAAATAAAAATAATGACGTTTTGTGACGTTTTTTGTTGATACGCGGGTACCACGTCCGGGAACGTTTGCATACTACTCCGTGTATTGCGCATTTTTCTTTTACTCGCATAGTAGTACTACGTGGTCAGCTGTTATTACAAGCCTAAGTAGCTCGCGTAATGCGCACTTAATACTGTAAGGTTTCTGTTTACAACTCATTTATAGTAACAAAACACCGCTTATATAGTGACACAGTTCCTTTANCATTTAGTTTCTCCTAAAAAGAAGACATTATTTAATTTGTCCCTGCTAATATTCACCAAGCTTACAGCATCCTCAGTACAACTCTGCATCTTGGTGTTGTAGACATCATACAATCCTTGTTTACTGCCAGTATCAACTTTCTCCTTCAGCTGCATGTAAGTATAATATTTGAAAATAGACCTTCAAAACTTCATTGTATATACCTTGGAATAGGGATAGTGACGTCGTAGGTTAAGAGTTTTCAAGACAAGTGAGTGGTACTCTTCTCGTTCATCTGAACCACAGACAATATAGGATGGATGGTATACATAGAACCGTCAAAATCCCCAGTACAAGGTATACCTGTTTGTATGTGACCATCATCAGAGTTTTCAACTGGAAGTGCTGTTGAGGCATCATCATCAACCACCTTTTAATTGCATCAAGACTATACATAATACTGAAACAATTGCAATAATATGGTAGTACCATCTCTGGTGCCGAGTGTTGTGTGAAGCTATTAAAAGCCTTCTTTACATGCTGTGGATGAGAGGGTATCAAAACGTAAGTCAAGTCCATGGCCCCACGATCAGGTTGTGCACTTCCATCTGAAGAACACACAAACATGTGTCAGTCATTGACAAAACCATATTCTTTTGGGGCATACTCACTAGTCTCAGCTTCACCAGTTTCTTTCTCAAACGATGGAGTATGCTCGCTAGTCTCAGCTTCACCAGTTTCTTTCTCAAACGATGGAGTATGCTCGCTAGTCTCAGCTTCACCAGTTTCTATCTCAAAGGGTGGAGTATGCTCGCTAGTCTCAGCTTCACCAGTTTCTATCTCAAACGATGGAGTAGTAGTATCTACACATAACAACAAACCACAACTATGGAATTACAAACTAACTACATTAGTATCTACTAGAACAGTTCCTGACCGTTGATCGTGGTTTTTGATTCAGGATCGGGAGAACTTCGTACAATAAGCTTCTTTTGCTGAACAAAGTTTAACTGATTTAAGTGGGAGCATATACATGAATTAGTGTGGATCAACTCACAGTATGTGCAACAATGACCCTGGTGTCATCAGGGCTGGTAGAGTGTGGTTTTTCAGGAGTTGTAGCAGCTACACAAGTGTGTGTGTGTGTGTGTGTGTGTGTGTGTGTGTGTGTGTGTGTGTGTGTGTGTGAATGCATGCGCATGTGCGTGCACGTGTTTGTGTGCATGTGAGGGAAGTCATATGACAACACATTGTATAGTTGTAGCTGCACTTATAATTATAAACAGCAGCCATGAATAGAATATGGGATAGTGCCAACATGAAAACTCAATTAGGTAACATAAATTGTACATGCCACCAGATTCCTGCTGATTGGTTGCCTTTGTGTTCATATATATGCATGCCATACTATAATAATTATTACTTCGGTTATTTTGGTTCTGTTGCATCTCTTGTAGCGGTCGCTCTTCCTGTACCCCAGGTGGTGGTGGTTGGTCAGTCTCCTGCACCTCTACCTGTGGTTGGTCCTGGGGTGCTTTTAGCATCTGCTGGGAACCAGTTTGGGATAGTGTATCAATAATTTGTATATCAGTGTCCAGTACTTCAATATTGTTCTCTGTTTCACTTTTTGCATCTACATCCATGTGTGTATGTATGTGCACATGTGTGACACATTTGAAAGAGAGCATATTATGTTTGCACAACAAATTCAAATTCAACTGGCTACTGGATAGAACCCTGTATATATTTAATTGAAGTATTGAATGGCTCCAAATTTTCATGGTACAATTAAACTTTTAAAACCTGTAAATTTTGAAATGTCGTGATGGACATCCTGGCTCTGCCCCTGCCCCTTCTACTTTCGTGGTCATGCATGTGGCTGTGCTGCACGTACGTGTATGATGATTTGAAGACTAAACACATTTTACTGTGACAGTCCCTGATTTTAAACCATAGCAATGGCTGTTAACAACTTCAAGCTTGAGTTTTGTGTGAGAGACTGTTCTAATAATGAGACTTTATGGACACCCTACATTGGAGTGAACCTGCCCTGTTCTCAAGAGATTACAAATGGTCATGGTCCATTAACGGTTCAAGTTTCACTGCTCAAGGAAGAAGAATAGCTAACTGTTGTTGGGCATTTGTCCAAACAGATGTAGAGAGAATCACACTGAAGTCATGTGACCGCAAGAGGAGTATATGGTATATCAGAGGAGGTACGACACGCAGGTGTCAATTAGCGCATTCTAATCACACGACCACTATAGTTTGGTATTGGATTTGGTCACATGCACCTACCATGCTGAGTCAGCAAACGCGTTGAATTGGCACTCCCGTGTCGTGCCTCCTCTGATGTGGTATGCAGGTATAGTAAACACTGCATCCAAACACCATCTCATGGACAGCACAATAACTTGTACATAGAGCAAGGAATGCTGCTGACTGTAGTAATAACGTGATGTAAACAATATATCTACTTCATGGATGTATTTCCAAATCCTCTGTTCTCGCTTTAATCAGTGTTTTCATTTCTACTACACCCTACCAGACCATTTACTACTTTACAAGTCAATCAAATATTGGAAATAGACTACTTACTTCTTGGTATAATAACCAAACCATAGATTGATTCTACCAAACGCTTCAAAAAGCTTGCCACTGAACTTGCCAAGGTACAACACTTCACACACACATGTGCACGTGTTGAATGCATTCCAATTGTTGTAATAAAATGTAATAAAGGATCGACAATCTCACTTCTAGTAATGGCATGATACCGTCGAACATGTACACTACCAAGACTGTCTTCTTGCTTGTACTTGAACACAATACATATAGAATGAAGAGGGAAAAAAACCAACAACAAACAATAAACATTTGCTGCACATGGGGATTGGGTTGATTTTCTTGTTGGAATGTGTTGCGACTGAGCTCTTTAAACATTCAGCCACTCTTTGTCCAAGTGTTGTCTTACTCTTACTGTCATTAGCTACATTATGATTTACGAAAGAAAAAAAGAAAATAATGCATGCAAGCACACAGTACACTTGTAGGCAAAATTACCAGGTTTGGTAATCTCCTTGCCAAGATCTTCCTCCAATTCATGGTAACACTCTGGATCTGCCTCCTGGAAAGTAGATGAAGGACTTACTGTCTTCTTGGTACCAGAATGTGTTGCGACTGAACTCTTAGAAGATCCACCGACTCTTTGTCCAAGTGTTGTCCTACTCTTACTTCCATGAGCTCAATGGAGAATTAACAAAAATAAATAATGCATGTAAACACACAATATACATCAACACAATTACAAGGTTTAGTAATCTCCTTGCCAATATCTTTGTCCAATTCATGGTCACACTATGGATCTGCCTCCTGGACACTAGATGGAGGACTGACTGTTTTCTTGATACCAGAACGTGTTGCGACTGAACTCTTAGAAGATCCACCAACTCTTTGTCCAAGTGTTGTACATCCTACTCTTACTGCCACAAGCTGCATGGAGAAAAAAATTAACATAATGCATGTAGAGTAAGCAATCGTGTTTCGGACACCCTGCGGGATCGGACACTTTTTCCAGAAACTGGTACGAACTGCATCTTGGAAAGTTGCTTAGCTTATTAGCCCATGTCAAGTTGACTTGGACTCGCCAAATGGCAGCCCCACCCACTCACTCATATGGCTTCCATTGCTCGCGAAAGCACGTGTCTGAATTACTGGCAGATCGGACTAATTAATCCTTGGACAGACAGCAGTTACAAACATCTTTGTACAAGACTTTAGGGCTCAAAACTTGCAATGAACAAACTTCAACCCTTTAGCTAGCTGCACACCAAGAAAGAAGCTGGAGGCTCCTAATTGAGTGCCAAACCAGGACGTTTTGTGAACAGGGTAAAATGACAGTGAGAAATTTGCGATTTTTGGCATCAAATTCGGACAACTAGCAATTTAAACAGGTACAAGAATGGTATGCATAATTGAAGAGAATAGCCTTTCAGAACACTAAGTTGTCAATCCATGTTCCAAATTTGAGGCATTTAAACTGAACAGTATTACAGAAATAGTCATTTTTGCGATTAATGAGCAAAACAGCTATTTGGATTATTATCTATGGCCAAATATAGACAATTTTGGGGAAAAAAAAATTTCTCAGGGAATATTTTGTTTCAAGACTCCAAATTTGGTATGCATACTCAAAAATGAATTCTCTACAAGGTTATTTCCTTAAGTTGTGCATACCATTCTTGTACCTGCCTAAATTGCTAGTTGTCCGAATTGGATACAAAAAATCGCAAATCGCAATAAAACTGATACAACAGCTAGCTGCTAAGATTCAATGCATGCATGATGCTGAAACCCCGGGCGTAGGTGGCCAGGAGAGTAACTGTTAACTGGCAAGAGAGAATCAATGGAGTCCTGCCTGAGTAGTAATGAGAATAACTGCAGACTCAAAGAAATCAACAAATATTCTGTCAACAACCAATTTAGCCAAGTCTAGCGTCTCTTGTATAATTATTTCATACTCTTTCACCAGTGCTATTACAAACAATATGCACTAGCCTCGTTCCCACATAACCTACTAGGCTCCCCTTTCACAGTGAGTATATAGGGGAGAGCCTGCAACGAGTCTATTCCCACATGCAAAACTCTATGCGCATGCGCTTGCTCGTGCTCGCCCCAATCCATGCGCTTGCATGCCACTAGTATCTTTGGTTCTTCAGTACAGATAAGTGAAAGGTATTCAACCACACGCAAGCAACAAGTGAGTAGTAAACTTGTGAGTTTTTGCATGATTTTGTTTTAGCATACTCATGATGGCACAAGTTTTTACAACTACATGTGAGTGTAGCAGCCTCCTAGCTTTACTCCAGTTTTGACAACAACATGATAGTGGATACAATACTTGATACAGTACTTACATGGCTGTTAGCCTATCAAGTGTTTCCTGGTTGAGATAGGGGGTAATGCAGATGGTTTGCTCAAGAAACACTCGAGTACTTGTATTTGTCAAAACTCAAAGGTGAGCTACCTGCAGGGTAGCCCCTCGTTACTCACGTGTGGCTGAGTTACCTTTCACCTGATCCATACTGGACTATAATTTTTATTATTTTTCATCCAGTTTGATCCAAGTTGATCGATGATCAAACTGTGTGGGGTTGACTCCATCTCAACTGCAGCCTTGATGTCGAAGAAATATTGCTCCTTGACACTGCCAACATTAACACAACATATCATATGCTGCCTGTCGCTTGACAAAATTCATTTTTCTTGAAAGATACTTGGCCTAACTCTTTTGAAGGTCAACATGCCCTCCATTACAGCAGTGCTTGCTTGGATTTTGTTGTTTTTTCAGTATATTAAGTGTTTGCAGCTATTTTGATTTGAGTGTTGACATCACACCCAACAGTTACGCTTATGTCTGCTGTTACAGCTTCAGATAATATTGATGGTCTTCTTCCTTTCTTTTCTTCAAGTTTGTCAATCTTCTCTGTGTCACCAGTACCATTCTTTACAACCTTCTTAGTAGTATCAACCATAATTTTCTCCCAGTCATTGACTATTGTCCACTTTAAGTGTGGAAAATGTTCTTTGAAGTGTCTTATTGTGGCTGTGGTGTCATTTATGGTACCGTATGAGCTTATCACTGATTTTTTCTGGGGTGTGTACTTCTTGTGTAGGTTCCTTGTTTATTAATTAATCTTGCTGCTAGCTTGGAAGTTGAGTCAATGATTCTCTCCATCTCGTCTGTCACTCATTTGTTTGCTTCAAGGATACAGGAGGAGTACATTTGTGCCGAGAGAGAACCTGTAGATCTTGGCAAGACAGCTTTATGCAGATTAGCCTTGGATCTGGCGAAGTAGGTTAGCAGAGACATTTTTCTCACCATCAGCTGTTTAACCGATTATACGCTAAATTCTTTTTAAGTGAATAACGTCATACCGCGAAATTAAAATTTTTAGTAGCTAGCCGCACGTCTATGGCTTTTTTTCCAGCTAGCCAACAACGCTTACAAAAGCAATACTATGACTATATAGCCTAACTATCACTGCACCTACATAGCAAGTTTCAAGCTTATCCTCTGAAGGGTTACAGTGCAACCACATAAGAGACCAAAATTCTTAAAAATCTTTGCAAACAGTCAAAAGTGCTTGAAATCAATAAATTTGTTGCTAACAAGCAGAATTTGGGTGGTTTCAAGCGTTTTCGAAAATCAAAATTTCACCGTATCACTGTAGTTATTTTGCGAAGCCATAAATCTGCAGAATTTTGCAAAAATGTTTTAAAAATGCTCTTTTAGCTAACAAAATGCAACGGTTTGGACGAATGCCAAGGGCCTGCTCTACCAAACTTGGTACAATGCTAAGTCATTTCTTTGTCTATCTACAGATCAAATCTGGAACCTTAACTCGCACTTGAAGCTATATTTTCTATCCCTAACTTTTTTGCACTAAATTTCGCATATTTTTTGGCTTTATGCAAGCATTTCTTGCTTATACTCATGAGTTAAGAGCTCTGATTTGGAACATATATTCATCAATGCAGCCTCTAACTCCCTATAAAATCTGGACTCTTAACTCCCAGTAGTTTGTCCAATCTTATCCCTAACGTTTTTTCCTTACCGTTCTTTGCAAACGGTGAGCCACGCCCTCCCACAATCACGTGACCAGACCCGCCCACTCACAGAAGCTTCACAAGTGATCACCCTACACATATGTACCATCACTAGATGGTAAGCCTTTAAGGTCTGGAAGTTATGTTGAGATAAACACAAAATCATGAATTTTGGTCTCTTATGTGGTTGCACTGTATAGAAAAAAACGCCACTCTAAACTCTACCATCGTGATCGCAAAGATCGTGCCCATTAGTCGCTCGGCGACGAGCAGTGCCACGCCTTACTAGCAGTTCTAACTCTGATTTGATTTTTTAGTAGGGTAGTCCTTCACCGATTCCTATATAAAGTTTAAAGTTTAGGGCTAATTGCTTTGCTTTCAAAAAAATGCTTAGGCAGCCTTGACGCATTAATGCTTCAACAGTGGTTTGCAACACCCACGTGTTTGACGCATTAATGCATCATTGGCGTATAATCAGTTATACTCAAGCACTAGCTCTAAGTCTATTGATCACGTGTCGTTCACACATCTAGCCACGCCCATTAATTCCAGTAATATAAAATATTTGTAAACAACTTGTTAATCACGAAAATCATGAAAATATTGTGCCACGAAAATTTGGAGCCATACGGTACCACATTGAAAATGCAAATTTGTATTCTTGCTCTTTTTGGAACTGACATAATGTTATATACCATATATGTTCTATTTTTAAGACCACTCTCCCAGTCGTATTCTTCAAAGGGTAATAAATTTCTTGGAGTATCTACCAGAAAAGCCAAACTTGTTGTGCTGCAAGTGGATAAACTATTGAATGAGGTGATGAGTCTAATACAGTACCCCTCAGAATAAATTTCCCATTCTGTTCAGTAAAACTGCTGTGAAAATGCTTCTGAAAAAACATTACGTCCACGTGCTCTAATCTCATTATCACAATAAGAAATGAAAACACAGTTTTAATGTACTAGCAAATATTTCAAATTGCATATCAAAACTTGGACTACTACAAGGCTCTAAGGTTACGTATCTATGCTTGAAAACAAAGCGAGAACCAGTGCAATGTACAACAGTGAGGCTGTCAATCACCATTCATGAAGTTTTTTCTTAGCACTTGTATTTACTATGCTGCTGCTAAAATTCTTTGTCAGCCTGTACTTTTTATACTTTACTGTTGCTTTACAACACAATACTCTCTGTTGATAGTGCATGTGTTCAGTCTTATCTTTGAGCCAGCAAAAAGATTCTAGAATGGCTAGACGCCATTTGCTTCTTCTCAATATACTTATTATACTCGAGATGTTACATAATTTGGGTTGGTTGCGGAAAGCCATACCAAAGTAATATGCCAAAGTGATCCTTTCACTGCATGAAATCTGTTCAAAATCATGCAGAAAAAAATGGGTAAGTTTCTGATTTTATTTTTTCCTTGAGCCCCTTTTTCAAGATCATAGGGTGCAATAGTCAAGTTACAATTGCCCCCAATTAATGATTGTGTGTGTGTGTGTGTGTGTCTTTGGGGTATGATAGTTGAGCTACTGCATTATTGCCACAAATAACAATTGTTTTTGGAAAATCATACATAGCTCGTTTACTCTATCACCTACGATCTTGAAGCTTGGTCGGTCTGCATTGAATTTCAAGCACATATGCAATGACATTGAGTTTTTTTTCAATGGGGGCTTAAGAAAAAAAGATCACAAAAATTTACAGAAAATATGATTTTTGAACAGATCTCGATGACCTACCACCCCCTACTGTTTTCCGAAACCAATCGTCCAAAAAAATTCTCTTGACATGGACATCACCATAATGAATGCTATAGATATTTATCTTTCTTACAGGTTTACAAACGTATAAAATTCAAAACTGCTTCTATTAATAGCTTATTCTAAGATATATAAATGCTACCACGAGCAGTGATTCTTTGCACCCTATTGCTGTGTCAGCTCCAAAAGTAGCCCTCTACTGGTCCTTGAGCTATCACTTAATATTAATTAGTGACTGTATACGTTTACAATAGCAAATTCCTACAAGTTTTTTCTTCTGTTGAACTCCCATTAAAGTTAGTATTCCAAGGCAATTGCCTGCTATAAGCACCTATGAAATACTATAGCTTGTTAATAAACTTCTGCATAATATATGGGTAGATTCACCATGGATTTATAAACATAATAGTATGACATGCTGTGCAGTGTAGGTATGGACAGTATTAATTCATAATACATTATATTGGAGGAAGTAGGAGTATTAAATCTTATAATCTTTATTTATAACGTAATTTATTATTTCCTAATTTTAAGGATGCCAGAGAGATTGTGGAAGAAAAATTGTTAGGTCTGAAAGGAGTCATCAGCTTCACATTTAATCTTGATCAGAGAAGATGTAATGTGCGTGTACAAAATGATCTTAAACCTGAAGTACTGTGTGATGCGATTGCTGAGACAAAAATACTGTCAGCACAACAAGTTATTAAGAATGACTATGGACAAGAGGTACAATATTCAAATCTATCAAAAGTTGACGATATTAGTAACTGGGATTGGAAATGCTCATTTCTCTAATGTAATTTTCACCCACTGTGCACGTTGTTTTGGCAGCTGCCACTATTTTTGCATGCTGGCCAGGTGCATCCTACAGAAGTTCTGCCACTTTAAGTCTTCCTAGTTGTCTCTCACTTTCAGTCTATTCTATGATCTGTGATTGAATCTGTTATTTGTTACAGCTCTATCTTGCAGTGTTTAAGTCCATGTTGTAATTTAATCATCATTATTCTTACTGCATGTATATTCTTATTCATGAACAATAATAACATGTTGTTGGAAATTGTAATAATCCTTGTAATTTGGCCACTATAGCACTAGTTGTCCATAGTCAAGCAGCTGCAGTTTGCCTTTTTATTCCTAAACTTCCACAAGGATCTATTATCTATGGCTTATCATACGTACGGTAGTACGTATAGTAGGAATGGGCCGGCTGTCCNTTTTGTTTAGGCCTATTTGAGATTGAAACGAGTATAAAGGAATGTACTACCCATGAAAAGAACTTACTTTGTGCTGTCAAAGTTGGCTCAACACATTCTCATTGTTCTCTGGAAATCGTTTTCAAGTAAGTCAGTTAGTAGGTGGAGTAAACCATAACAAGATAGGCAACTTTAACTGGACTGCCGGCCACGTAAGCAGAACATAAATGGCACTATGATGGCTTCCCACTAGCGCTCACTACTAGTGCTGAGGAAAGTTTTTGTGAGTTTTAGACCTTGCATGCAATTGGTAAACTATCAGTAAGAGCATCTGAGCACCTTTGAAGGTTTAATTTTGTTTGACTAGATTTTATGGCAGCAAACATTTTGTATGGTGTCTATGGGACAGCCGGCCCATTCCTACTATACGTACTACCGTACGTATGATAAGCCATAGATAATCAAATAGGCCTAAACAAAAACTAGAAAGCTTTGAAACTTAGTATATTAATTCATGTACTACAATGCAGCCATCTTTGTATGTAGAGTTCAAAGGTCATTATCCACGTGGTATTATTATGCGCATGCACATTAGCTTCTTAGCATAATGATCAATGCACTGTAGCTGCTACTTAAGCTTTTTGTAAGGACTAACTAGTTTTTGATAGTCTCCACACTGTAGTGTTGAAAAAAGTGAATGAAAAAATTTCAAAAAAATAAGTAGTGTAGGAATGGGTAGTGCGGTAAAAAGCATTGGAACAAGGCATGTCTCAATTTCGACACATGACTACTTCATTTTTTATGCCCAACTCCTGGCCGGCAGTCCAGTTAAAGTTGCCTATCTTGTTATGGTTTATTCCACTGCTTAGCCAACTGATAACCAATGCAACAGTATAAGCTTTGGTATACTACAGTAGTACAAATCTTGGCATTATGACACTGAGGATCCATATTAGGGATCAAAAACAAAAATGAAGTAGTCATGTGCCGAAATTGAGACATGCCTTGTTCCATGCTTTTTACCACACTGCCCATTCCTACACCACTTATTTTTTGAAATTTTTACTACTTGTGTGAGTGTTAACATAATATGATCGAATTTAATCATAGTATTCAGATATGAGAGTCAGCATATGTTTACTTTTAAGTAATTAACTTTATGATTAAATTTTAAGCGTAGAGCACTTATGTTTTTCAGCATTCATGCATCCAATATACCTGTTTTGTAGGTATTCCAATCATTTGCAGAAAGTTCTACTGTTGATAGTGAAAAGGAAAATACTAAGCCTAGTGGTGTAAGTTACAGGAAATTATCGTACTTATCAATATCTGTTTATGCCAGTTGATGAAATAACACTAGCCTCGTACCTAGTCCTTGCTCATACAATATTTGCAAAGAAGAAAAATGGGGAAGGCTTGGTAAACTTCTTACATGCCTTATGTCAATAATCTTGTGGGCGAAACTAATTGCACTGCAGCAATTTATCATGGCATCAAAACCGGGAAAGCAACAAACTAAGTTCTAAATTTTTTACCTATGTGTAACTAACTTTTTATCAACTTCTGAGTCACATATCAGCAAGTAAATGTGATTATGACAAAAAAAGCCATTATTACACTATTAAAAAGAAGTAAGAAATCTTGGCCTAACTCACACCAGGAGCTTATGAGCGCTGCGAAGCAGCGGGATGGAGCGTCTAACTAGACGGTGTATAGTGTTTCACGTTTCGTAAAGCGCCAATACTATGAAACTACCTTGTAGGGAAAGTGTGGGGCCTTTCCCACTTTTTAGTAGACATGTATATAGTTAAGTGGTGTAAAATGAATATCATTCATAAGCCTACTATATACTGCTCATACTTGCATTACCTTTGAAGCTGTTAAGAAGTCCAATTTTCACAATTTAAATTTTCGCGGGACATTGATCTCGACAAACTGGAAGCATTACTACAAGTACACATATTTAAAATTTGCAGTTTGAAAGTTGCAAAAATTTCCCACTATATGGTACTTCAGGGTAGATACAAGTAATTAAAGGTTAGAAGAATTTTGTGTACAGATTAAAAAGTGTTGATTCTAGCTGAAATAGAAATCTGTTAGCCTTAGTCACAGTTTTATTATCCCAATTCCAACTCTGAAAGTTCCTTGGTTACACAATTGCCTCCATGTAACTAGTGTGAACTGCTGGTATTAATTCTTCAAATACTCCATTGGCCCTTAAATGCAACAAGTACGACATGCATCCTTGAGCTTTTTGTCTGGCCCTTTACTTAATTGGGACTGTACAGATAGCTACCGTAATTCACGATTTTTTCGTCGCGAAAAATTTCGCCTAAAATAATTTCGCACTAAAATATTTTCGGACAGATCTAATTTGACGAAAATATTTTACGGTGACAAACGAGTCCAGTGCAAGCGAGAAAGAGAGAGATCATGGAGCTAGAGCTTCCCTACTGCGTTAGAGGTTATCATGTATACAAAACTACCTGGACAGCTGTAGTAGGAGAAGAACTCGCATGTAGGAGAGAGCCAACCAACAGTGCTGATAGATATGCCGTGGCAGTATTCAAGGAGGAAACAGTTATTGGACACTTGCCACGAAAGATATCCAAACTTTGCTCACTGTTTTTGAGAAGAGGCGGCTCTATACGCTGTAGAGTGACTGGTACCAGGCGCTATTCTAGCGATCTACCACAAGGAGGACTCGAGATAACCTGCTTTTTGTTGTTAATGGCTGACAAGAAAGAAATTTTGAAACTGAAGAAGGCTCTTAAAGGAAAACAATCCATTGCGGATTAATATACTGTCTTTTCACACCTTCAAACAAGTTACAATATGCAATGTATTGATTATTTAAACGTGTATTAATCGCTGAGATCTATTAAGTCTACATCAGTTTCACATTCATCTTGTGAAAGTACATCCGATTCATCGTCATCTTCACCGGAAACTAAAATAACTAACTTTTTATCAACTTCTGAGTCACATATCAGGAAGTAAATGTGATTATGACAAAAAAAGCCATTATGCACAAGTTTGCATAATGGCTTTCTCGATGCCATTGAGAGCACTTGCAATTCTAGGACGGTGGAACCCACTCACAATGAATTGTGGGTTGTCGGCTATGTACTCTGCCATCTCCACTAGCCAGTGTGCACTCAGTTCCTTGACCATAGCCATACTTAAGTCAATGGGTTTGATCTCAGCTGACTCAATGTCAGACACACCTTGAAGCTGGCTCATTACTTTATTACTGTACCAACTTTCAAATTTTTGCTTCAAAAAATCTTTTGCAGGCTTGTTTACAGCAACATCCATTGGTTGTAGCAAATCAGTTGTGTTGGGTGAAAGTAGACAAACCTGGATATTGTTGGCTTCAAGGAGCTCATTGATTGCTGGTGTCACTTGTCCTTTGAAATTGTCCATGATGACAAGGGCGGCCTGTTCTGGATGTAGTGACTAATAGAAATTATTGTGTGAATATTTATGTTGTAATTTAGCCCTGACTAAGTATATACAGGAAGTGTGTATGGTACTCTTGATCTTTGTTGTATAGTCACTTTTCCTACTTTGTATTGTGAGTAGTTGTTGCTTTTTGCTGTGAATAAAGAACCAGATATGAAATGTCTTTAGCTGTTATTACCAGTTCCTGGACAAGTAATCATAGCTAGCAACACTCAACGCACGGCCTCAGACCCTGGCCATTAAATAGATCTCCCAAGGACTCGTGTTGTCTCGACATATGGAACAATTATGTGGATGATGTATTCCAACATTGTTTGCTCTGTTGACCAATGCTTGGGAGAGTGGGTCACATGCCAATCACAAGGAAATTGGAAGTGAGGATGGCACCGAGCAGTCTTGCCCTTGTAGATTAGCTGCAGTGGCAGAAAATCACCAGTAAGACTTCCAAAGAAAACAGCAGTAATTTGTCGTTTGTCATTGGCTCCAGAGATTTCAACTCGTTTTGATCCCTCTCTATCCATCGCCCATGTTGATGCTGGAACAAGATGAATCCCTATATTCTGGTCCCAATTCAGAATCATTTCAGGGGAGATCTCTTCCATTCTAGCTACAGCTACCACATGGTCAAGGAAGGAGTCTTTGAGGGCTTGAAAATCATCTGCGGTTTGTTTGCTTTTTGCTGTGGTAGCTTTCCTTTTCACAAACTTCATTCTGCCCAGTAAGTGGTATGCCCACTCTCGGCTGAACTTGATATGGCCTCCAAATTCAGCAAGTTGTCGTTGGTCAACGGTCATCACGATCCCTCTTGCAGCAGCTACAGCAACAGATGCTGTAATTATTCCTCCTTGACTTCTAATCTTCTTCAGATATAGCTGTAGCTGTTCATCCATCTTGTGTCCCAAAAGCAAAGGTCGGCCACGTTTCTTGGGAGGTAGCTCGGCTATTTCATCATCCGATGAATCAGCACTCCGTTTCTCATTCAGACACTTTAAATATGCTAACTTAATATAGTGAACAGTAGACTTGTTGATTTTTTGTCCTAGTTTTCTTGAAAAATGGGAACTAGCTGCTTGTGCACCGTGTTGGCAGGCATACTTGGCAATATCAGCTCTGACAGTAGCTGTATATCTGCAAAGGTAATATGGTTCATTGAGTCAGTCATAATCAACATCTTTGTACTACTTTATAGCTTACTTCTTTAAGGACCTCTCTTCCGCCTCTTTGCAGAGTCCATCACCTTCTGTACTTCGAGGTTAGCAGAAGCAATAGCAGCAGACGGAATGGCCCTGAAGAGGGATCCTTGTGGATCAGGTAGCCCATCAACTGGCTTCAAATAGCGAAGAATAGACATTGTTTCGAGGAAAAGAGCTCAAGCAGTACAGTAAACTTTCACACTATTGTTTGAACCAGTTTGAACACATGAGGTTTTCCCGTTCTAAATATTTGTCAGAAAATATTTCGTGTTTAAATATATTCGCGTAAATAATTTTCGGACACTGTTCTATGGACGAAAATATTTTCGCGACGAAAAAAATCGCGAATTACGGTAATTGGCAATATAGGGTTAGAATTTTTGCTACCTCAATGTACACAATTTGGTGGATGGTGCTCAACCCTCGGCACACTCTAACAACTATAGCTATGTCACACAATATTATGTGACATTGTGCCACCATTATCAAAATTAATGGCTTCATCGCATCATTCTGCATGAAACCCCAGAGACTTTGTTTGGGTACGAAATTACTGGCTGAACGATTTAGTCTCAAGAAACATAGTCTATTATTAAGTTAAATGAATTATGTTTTGTGCATCAAATTATCATGATCATAACCACGCTTTGCAAGCTAGCTGAAAATCAAAGGTATGATGTCATGTTGGCAGTGACTTTTGTATGCTATGCCTGTACTACAAAAAGTAGCACCAAGGTGGCAAACTAGCCTAGTCACTGAGTATACTTATCCTCTTGCAGCCCGGAGGATTAACTGCAAGGAGGCTTGTGAGAATTAAGTAACGAGTATATTGTCCATACTACATGGCATGTCTGTCAGATCTACTGATGGCCATGCTGACTGCAAAGGTTGGAAACCTCTGACCATAATATGATTTAATGCTCTTGAAGCCTATACCCCGAACGTCTAAGCTCATTAGATCATGTAAGCTCATTAAGATTCAGTCCATCTCTATATACTCTCCAGAGCCTTCAACTGTATCTCTAAATAACACACACTACATGTGGGCGTGATCAGTAGGTGCAGTCTCGAAGCCTAAGCGCTCAAAAGGGAAAAAAAGCCTCAAATCTCAGCAAGTACAGCGTTTTACACTACCAAAAATATATTTTTTCAAAATATCACCGATTTATGAAGGTTAGTGTCTTCAATTTTGTCACTGGAGCTTTCATTCTTGAGAATATGTGGTAATAGACAGACAGACGGACGGACAAAACTACTTCCGTAACCCTCTGCATGTGCATAGCACATGCTAAGGGTTAATTATACTAGTCTGGCTTAACTGTGGGAGCTGCTGCTTTTTGTCTGGTATCACAAGACAGCCTATAAAAATTTCACCCTAATCAGCTTAATGTTAGCTTCTATGTGTAATTTGCTGTTGAATAATATATTCTTCGTGTTATCCGACTAGGGCCTCGTTTACACGGATGCGTTTTTGTTTGAAAATGCATACTTTTACATGCGTTTCCGGCTTGTGTTTACACAAAAATGCCCAAAACGCAACCGGAAACGCAACCTTTTGAAAATGCAATTCAAAGTGGAGCATTTTGAAAATGATATGTTTTTGCTCATCGTGTAAAAGGCAAAAACGCAACTGGAAACAAAAATGCTTGGCCTTTAAAACTAGCTAGTACCTCCATTTGAGCTTCGTTTGGTCTAAATAGTATAGTTTCATAGTCTTGTTCAGTTTTTCTAGTTCAAAAGCGAGTCTTTTCTTGTCTCTGTGAAATTTTTGTTGATTCAAAAGTTATCATGTCGGCACTCTACGTGACGCCGTATGACATAGTTTACTGGAAAACGTACTTGTGTAAACGTGAATCAAAACGTAGTCGTTTTCCAAGAGGAAAAAAAAACACTCGAAAACGCTACTGTGTAAACAAGGCCTAGATCTACAATACGGTAGAAAATTGTTAATACTTTACATAAGGAAAAATTAGCTCGCCAGAAGTGTTTTTTTGTTGTTGTTTTTTTTCTCTTTAGCTCTGATTACGAAAATAGAGAAAATCCGTGACACTATAGGTGCATTTAGCAATATATATCAGCACACTTCATATACAAAAAGGAGAGTGTGGCGAGCAAAACAAGTCATTCCCTACTATTTATCAAATATTTCTCTTCTTTTTAGCTTCCAGATTATCTACCCGAACAAGAAAGTGAATCACCAGCTGATGACAAGGTAATATATATAGTGTTACAGTAATGTAACATAGTCTAATCATTTAAGAAAGCAATTAAAGCTGAAATGGAGTTAAAAATTGTGCTAAAATTTGTGTTTGTGTCCAGGTTGATAAACTGCTAAATTTGCATAATATTATGTGTAGTTGTGCAGCCCACAGAGAGAATTTTCTCTATTACCCTATGCATATGGAGCTTGGGTACTCAGAATATAGTTTGTAATGGTTGACGAGTTCCTGCCAAAATTGCCACCGTCTTGAGGGTCACAACACTAATCGCTTCGGTCTGCCATGCTCCCTTCGAGCCCAGGCAGCAATGACTTTGAATGGAATCGCTCTAGTCTCGATACAAAGGGTGTAAAGCCACACTTTCAGACTCCTTCTTTGAAATTGAATTTCACATGCGTAGCAAAATTTTAACCAAAGGAGAACGTAGCAAAATTTTGGCCAAAGGAGAACACGTGCGAGCAGCTATTTATAGAATTAAAAATGAAATGACGTAATCTTTATGAATATCATTATTTGAGGCCAAATACACTGTTATATGTGCAGCCTTGCTATGAAGTGAAACTTTTATTATTTCTCTCAATCACATTGAATTAAATTAAAATAGTTATTAAATAAAATTTTGTAACCGTTATACTAATAAAACCTAATAATTGTTGGAAATATCTTATGTTCTAACATAATGTGCTAATTGCAGCTAAACTTGTTTGTTGTGACAAGTGTCCTACCAAAGAACACAAACAAGATGGAATGGCTGTTAGAGTGTGTAAGGAATTCTTCCTATGGGCAAAATGTGAGACTCAATAAGGAGATTGTAGCCCATACAGTAAGAATTATGCACACACTCTAACAGCCATTTCATCTTGTTTGTGTTCTTTTTACGATTTAGCCATTCCTGTGTCTCATTACATTTCCAATGTTTTTTTTTACTTGTACCATATAGAAATACCTTAATTGTATTGAAATTCTCTAGTATCTGGAAAAGTCAATCTCACAGAGGCTCTAGCAGTAGAGAAATAATACCAGCATGCAGTCACCTTTAAGCTTAGATATAAAAGAACATTCTTGTACAACACCAGGAATATAATGACACCTTTAACTTTGACTGAAACTTTTTGACCAGGTAAAATCACCTTCGACCATTCTCTGACTAGGTTGGCAGAATTAGCATCTTCACACTGAATACTTTGTAGTACCAGTGATCTTGTCTGGTAACTTAGAAACAATTGCGTGTGAGAATCTATGGTGATGTCATGGTTGATCTGAGAGATTGATTCTACTGGTTTCTGCTGAGTAGCACCGTGGCTTCTAGTACGAGAAGCAACTGGACTGCCTGAAACTAGTACAGTGGAATAGGATTCACTTATATCCTTAGACACAGATAATTCACCAGCATCTGAGTCCAGCTTGAGATCATACTGAACATCAGGTACCCCAGTGTCATATAAATTTTCACTGATAGTAACAGCTGCCCCAGCTGGAGTTCCAGCAACAGGCGAAGTCAAATCATGGTTTTTGGACTCTTCTGCTGGAGTATATACCAGCAACAGAAGATGTTAAGCTTTTGGAATCTTTCTTCTTTTTGGCAATAAAGGCTTCGATTCTCAGCTTGTTTTGTGTGCTTTAGACGAGACATTGGGAAATAGCTAGCTGCAATGACGTTGATTACAATGCAATCGCTATCTCAATTTTTGCGTATTACTACATCTGGTCGGTTTTCTAAAATTTGGTCACATATGTTGGAATTAAAATAGAATGCATTTCACCTCATGATTTATCTGTGCCACAATACACATTATATAACTTGCGCTCTTTTTTTGTAGGCTATTGAAAGAAGTGGTGTAGTAGGAGGAGGAGGATGGTTTAGCAGTGTAACTAACTTCTTGTCAAACTCTTTGTATTGGTAATGGTTGTATTGATTAGTCTTACATTAATTCTCTGATCATGTTTTCGCACTGATAAATTGCAGTATTACATTGCCATATGGGCACTCCTCTCAGTGCATTTATTGTATTATATTGCATGTGATGAGGCTGTGCACCTATATCCAGATAATCAGTGATATAGTTTGAAGCAATAAAATGTAAGCAAAATATCCAAGGTGGCCATCATGGCTCAGTAATGCCTTGAAGATCATCAATAGAGCTAGCCTCGTCCCCAGGCCCAAAAGAGGGCCTGGTATCTATTGACTGCGCATGCGCCAGTTTGTACCCAAAATCTGGGTACATCGTAAATTTCACTGTAAAATTGTCCGTATACTCTGTTGACTGGATTACGTCATAGGTTTTTTCGAAACGATAGGCACAGAAAAGCTAAACGAACGCTTGTCTCTTTCCAAGCACTTACTTGATATATTTCCAGAAGAAAAGAGTGAAAAAGCAGCAGTAGCCAATCCAGGTAGGACTGTAGATCAATTTCTTTTTCGCTGCAAATACGCGCATGCGCAGTCAATAGACACCAGGCCCTCTTTTTTGGGGCCTGGGAACGAGGCTACAATAGAGCCTAACTTGGCAAAGTTAAAGCAACAGAAATTTATCAACTAAGATATGGAGGCAAGTTTAGATGCTTTAAGGAACTGTGTCACTCACAATATAAGTGGTGTTTTGTTACTAAAATTTAATTTTTGATGTTTTGTGATGTTTTTTTGTTTGTACTTGGGTACCACGTTCAGAAATGTTCCTATATACTACTCCATGTATTGCACATTTCGCTGTTAGTTGGGTAATAGAGCTATACGTGGTCAGCTATTAAATATTACAAGTCTTAGTTGCTCGCATAATGTGTACTCAACATGCTATATATTGCACAGAAGTTGTACACGTAGTAATTTACACCACATAGTGAAGCCATAATGTGCACATCAATAGGATGCTGTGTACCAGAGGAGGTCCGACACGCGTAGCTTACTTTTTCTAAAATTTATCGCAACTTTTAGCAGCTATTCTGATAAAGTAACAGGAGAGAGAAGGATTCCTAGCTTTTTCTACGCAGAAAAAATGCTGTGCGACCAGGAATCAACATCATGTGATCTGCATGATTTTAATGCAATTAGCCTGCAATGGCCCATGGATGTCGGACCTCCTCTGACTGTGTACTCTCTACCTGCAAATTGCATTCCAATGACATACTTTCAACCAATGAAATTTCAGTATTGATTTTTGAGCCATTTTTGCAAAAACTTGCCACTTTCATGCAATAGCACCTTTAAAATTGTAAAGTTTCTGGTCATGTTCATTTAACAAAACACCACTTATATAGTGACACAGTTCCTTTAATTGTTGGTCCTAACTGATCGAGGTTCGATTAGTGACAGAGATTGAGCAAGCAGATCTCAGAGAGATAGCCTTGTGTAAAATGTACAATAATTATAGCAAGCCGAATCTGTTGTTAAAGCAATGACCCTACTGGTCCCACTCCACCAATTGTGGAAGCTGATCTTTCCAGCTTTGGAAGCTTCATTAGCACTGGTCCCACAGTGGTAAGGATAGTTACAACTTCCTCCTCGGAGTATTCCCAATAATAAGTGAAGGATAACTGGTGAAATAGGGAGAAAGGAAACTGTAAGCAAGCTAGTCAGTTGCTTTGTTTGTCTCAGGAGGAATTATGTATGTTAAAACTGTCTATCATCACTCAAGTGCTAAGGAAACTCTGTTTTACTCTGTAAACGAGTCTGTCTCAGGATCTCCTGAAGCTCAAAAGTGAGGAACCTAACTCTCAATAATTATTGCTCAAGTGATTGTGCAGAAGCCAAACAAATTTATACCTATAGAGTGCATGGCTAGACAGTGGCAGCCAGAAAATCTACACCAGAACACTGCACTTTTCTGTGCAAATAGTGAGTAACTTGTCATCAGGACCTTTGGAGCAAGTGAGCAGTGTGATTATCATCAGGCTCCCAGTAGGTAGTACTGGGTACATAGGAAACTAACCATACGTTATCCATGGGTCACGTGATCCATTTTTACATAATAAAAGTTTGAACTTTCATGCATGGTCCAGCTCACTTCACACGGCAGCAGGGAAACCTGGTCAAGTAATGCTGGGTGCTTCTTGTAGATGGGTTGAGTGGAGTTTAAAACAGGTGGCAGGCAACCACTTGCTGGTGAGTTGGTTCAGTTTGTATTGAGAGAGCCGGCTGTTTTCAGTGGTTACTGAAAACATTGCCCTGCTTTGCATTTGAAGCTATATATAGCTATTTTTACAATGTGACATGTCAAATATAACAATTCATGGTTACAAAGACTGAGAGTCCATAGATATAAATGTGAATGTGTACCCCTGAGCTTCTTGTATGCTTTGTGGACACTATACAAATCAGACAGTGATATCCACATCCACCGTAATGGTCCGGTTTTACTTCATCGATACAATTAGCTATACTCATAAACAAACAGTATTATACGCATGCATTAAGTGTTGTACAATGTCATTGTTGTCTAATAATATTATCATTTTGTATGTATACATTATTTAAGGATTAAGCGATCCAGGATATAATTCACATCATTGTGTGTAAGCAGACTATGGCAGATCTTGTCCATTTGGATACACTTTCTGAAGTTCATCGAAGATTTGTAGCTATTAAACATCCTCGCTGATAGATTTGCAATAATCCCTGTCAATATATACATCATTGTATACATAATGTACATGATTAAATCAATTGCATGGTATAACCTACATGTAAGTGTTTTCATCATCATAATCACCTGACTAATGAACACTATTCTGTTATAATGATGCTTGTAAGTTGGTTCTGTATTTTGCTACCATCTGAATCTTGCTGTTCTCTGACTTTCTGTGCTTGAGCCTGTTCAACTGGACTATTAAACTGGTTAATAGGCATGCTTTTCAACCCCACACAGGATGGTGGTTTGGCTTCAAGTTGCACTCAGTGTAGTTAAGGATGCCTCAAATTTTAAGGAAGTTAAGGGCATAATTAAAGGTTTACCCCTTCGTGTTTTAACTATACTTGGTGACTGGAAGACCAAACTTAATAAGCATTGTATTTTTATTGTATTGGATATAAATTGTGAAAATGAAAATGAAATAACACTTGTGGGCATGGCTACAGACAAAAATACATNTGTAGTATTACCGAGTTTGCAATAACTTCTGATGCTTAATGATAACTTAGTTACAAGAACTTACAGTATTTATAAGAAGAACAAATGCTACTAAAAATAGTCCTATACAAGCCTAAGAATAACCTAACATAAATATTAAATCATAGGAAGTGGTTAAGGTGTTAGGAAATACAAATAGAGACAAACTGTAAGACCTAAATATATCAAAGATACATTAAAGCTAATAGTATAGTAATAAGATCAGTCTTATTCCACAAAGTCCATGTTGTACTGACTTGACAAGAGGAGTAGACTATAATACTGGCAGCTATAGTGCGAGCTTCTAGTATTTGTTGCCTGTAGAGGATTTTTTTCAATTATATTGAGCATTGAAATACTAAGATTATTATTATATAAATTATTCTATACCAGCTGATTTCATACCATAATATATTATAGCTCTCACTGAGACTAAGACTAAGACAAAAAGATCTAGACCCAGCTAAAACGGATACTAAGAATTCAAGCTAGCATTTATACTGCTGCATGTACCATAGAGGAAGAAGTTATTACATACTGTATTTCCAATTACAATTATTATTGTTACAATAAGAATTTCGATTCGGGGCCTAGAACTATATGAGGTAGATTACTGACAGGACTGGAGAAGTTTGGGTTGGCCCCTTTCTGTAACAGTAGCTCAGCAGCTTCATAGTGGCCATTCTTTGCAGCTTGATTTAGAGGGTCCAAGATTCATTATCCCAATCAACCCCACCATAATCGACATCAGCACCATGTTCGAAGAGCAGCTTAAGTTCAACGTTCCCATGTTCTGCAGCAACAGAGAGTGGGCTATCTTTTCCATGACTTGTATTTACAGGAATGTTTTCGTGCTCTAAAAGATGCTTCACTTGCTCCAAGTGTCCTTCTCTACAGGCTAAGAGTATCTTAGACATAGTTGTTTTGCCACAATGGCCAGTATAAATTTGCATAAAATTAATATAAATTTCAATTATTATTATAAACCATTTCTACACAAAGTCCTATACTCAGTCCACAATCCAAGAGGGTGGGGCTAAGGAAGTAAACTATAAATGAAACAAAAAATAATAGTTACTCTGACATGCTACCAGAACTATCTTCTTGACTTCTTTGCAGGAGGAGGGTTAAACTCACTGTCCTGTAGAAAGAATACATGCCATGTCACTGTACTGATAATACTATACATGGCCCGGAATCCATGGACAATACAACACATTATTGTCATCTATAATAAAGAATCCTGATGCTTACATTATGAGCAGACATTTCTGGGCGAGCTCGTTTTGAGTCACTAGAAGGCTGGTGGCCACACTTGTCTCTCTCAATATCATCAGCAACACCTGTCTGTCCAACCTCCCTCAGTGCCTTCACCAACACTCTCCAGGTAAGAGGATCGCCAGATTTTTCAGTCACTTTGTCTTCTTTTCTCAGCCATGCTCTCACCATGTCATCAGGGAGGGTCTTCATCTTTTCGAGATTGAAAACATTCAAACCCAACTTCCCACCAAGTCTCACAATCTGAGATCGATCCAGTTTGTTCAGATAGTCACAAATCTCACCCCAATCACATCCATCCACAGAATCAGTATGGCCTAAACATTGTGCATGCGTATGGTTGGTTATCTGATCTGAGCTCTTAACCACAACAACATTCAAAAAGGTTGATCATCTTCTCAAGCTCAAAAACATTCAGACTAATATTATTGCACCAAGTTCCTCAATCTGACTCCTTTTAGTTTCTTCAGATCGATATCTAATAATTGGTTGCCAATCATATTCATTAACTATTATAATAATTATTATAATTAATTTTTATGGATATGTTTGTAAAAATTGATATTATAATGGAATATTTCATGAGATAGTTGAGACCAGAGCCTGGCAGAGGAGGAACGACAGTCAGGTTGACTGCTGAGCTGGCACTAATTAATGAATTGTAACAACCATAATATTATTATGATGTAATGTCAATCAGAAATGAGTTAATTGGGCTAGCTACATGAAGCAGGCATCTTTCAAAAACAGTGCAACTGCATAACATTATGACATAATTTTATACTAATCAATGTGCACACAATTGCTAATTACTGCTTGATTAGTGCCAGCTCAGCAGTTAACCTGAATGTCAAATTTCCTCTGAGTTATGACAGTCACTATAGAGTGGGTCATAATCACTTCCATTTTTCAGCAAAAATGTATACAGAGTGAAATGGAGCAACAATTAAATAAGAAGCAACTCAATTACTTTAATTTGTATGCATAAATATTTCTAGTATAATATATATCACTCTGTAAAATACGTCCATCTGATGACATTGTACCTATACTTTTAACAATTATAATAATTATTCACTAAAATGAATGAAACTAGACTTATATCAGAACTAAATTCATGCAAATTACTGCAATGACTCACCACACCAAGACCCATACTAACACTATAACACTAACACTAACACTAACACTAACACTAACACTAACACCAACACTAACACTAACACTATTGTCTTACCAAAATTTAGGGTAGACACCATTTTAGGGTGAGGTTCCTTGTGACACTCATACATAAACTGAATTATGTTTTTGCCATCCACTGTTCTTCGTTTAGCATCTGCTCCTCTGTCTAAAAGCTTCTTGACTACAGCAGGAGAGTTTGATTTCACACCAAAAAACAATGCGGAGCATCCTCTAGTGTTGGATATTTCAAGGTTGGCATCATTCGCCAGCAATAATTGTACTACATCAAAATGTCTATTCTCACAGGCCAGTGCCAGAACTGTGCATTTCTTGCTGTTCTTTTGGTTGGTGTCAATATCAATGTTTTCCTGTTCCATTAGCAGTTCTTTCATGTGATCTCCTTGACTTGCCATCATTAAGGCAGTTTCTCCATTTGCATTTTGTAAGTTGACTTGAGCAGAATGTTTCAATAGGAGTTCCACATGTTCCTCTTTACCACATCTGGCTGCCTCCATCAAGGCTGTATTGCCTGATTTGAGCCAGACATTAATATCATGTACATGTGGTAGAATTGCTTCAGCAAGAGCATAGTCTCCAACTAAAGCTGCCTGTACTAGTCTGTTATTCATTTTTTTCACAATGTCTCTATTTGCGTTGTGGAGAAGAAAATGTGCGATATTTGGGCTCCTTGGTTCTGCACCAACATGCATGTACATGCTCTCAGGATGTACTGTAGTAACTGCACACGATAAGATCTTAGTGTCAATATGTGCTCCGTGGTCTACAAGTTCTTTTAGGACTTTTGTGTCATTGTTCTGAACTGCATACATTAGAGGAGTATCAAAATGGTATGTGTCACCAGATGTATCTGGCGGGTTTATTCTAACACCGTTTCTTATCATTAGGCAGGCTATATCAGAGTAATTACTTTTTATGACTTCCAATAATGTTCTGTATGCTGTATCTGAAAACTGATTAACGTCTGCACCATTTTCAATCAACACCTTTGCNATAACTTAGTTACAAGAACTTACAGTATTTATAAGAAGAACAAATGCTACTAAAAATAGTCCTATACAAGCCTAAGAATAACCTAACATAAATATTAAATCATAGGAAGTGGTTAAGGTGTTAGGAAATACAAATAGAGACAAACTGTAAGACCTAAATTCATCAAAGATACATTAAAGCTAATAGTATAGTAATAAGATCAGTCTTATTCCACACTTAGTAACTCCTTTTACATCTTTCTCCTGTAAAAAGGATTTGCATCTAGAGGAGGGTTGCAGTCCGAGACTCTCCGATATAGAGATTAACGATGTAGATCCATCATTCCAATTGCAAACTGCAAGAGCACTTGCTGTTCAACAGCAGTTACTCCAAGAAACATCTCCTTTGGACAGAGTTTCCACAGTGTTGCATGAATAGATTCATTGGGGTTTTGTGTATAGCCATGCACACACCGCTCCAGTAGCTCTCTACTTCCCAAAACATTGTATATTGGGCGGAGAAGTTGTACGATTGCATCCGGGATAGGATTCTTTGTATGATGATAAACTTCATTCCTAGCCTTGGCTCGATTGATTTTGCAGTATGAATCAACACCTTTCGGGCAAAAGTGATGTCGAGGGTGTTCATCAGTGGAATTGAGATGAAGAAGAGTAGCCTGTACACTCTTTATCATGCCATCGATGTCTCCAACATTGCGTCTAATAGCATCACCATACTAATTCTGTAAAGAATTCATCAATCCTTTCGTAAGCCTCCCAGCCCCACCAATAGTTTGCCCATCTGACAGCTTTCTACCCTTGTATTCTGCCTTGAGGTTGCTTCCCATCCGCTTTTGAATGTGACCAACACAATCAAGTTTTTCTACTTGATCTTCCTCCTTCTCACCATAAGGTTTCTCCTCCATAGAGTGTGTTTTACAGTCACCATCAGCAATAAGATATTTAAATCTCATATTGTATTCAAGAGATCTAGCAAACATCTTGGCTCCATAAAGGCAGCACTTCCCTAAAAATTGGCAGAACATACATGACTCTCTTTCCAACGCTTATATTCTTCACATTCCTTGTCTTTCTTATTCCAGTGATTGCACCCAGCGCAGAATTTTGACATGACCACATAGTCTAGTACTTTTCCCGTTTCATGCTCTATGGCAAAAACAACACCAAACAGTGATGAAAATCCCCGTTTCTGCCATGTGCCGTCACAACTAACAGTTACGTCAACAATCTCCTCATCACTGGTTGCACCATAATTCTCTCTCACTTCTTGATGTGCGTGGTGTAGGCATATCCATCAGAGTACAAAACTTTTCCACCATGGATCTGGTTTCTCCACTGCATTTATTGGTAAAAATGGACTTACGGTAAATGGCAAGCACTTGACTCTTGTCACCAACAGTTTCAAACAGGATTTGTGTCGAGCTTCCGCAGACTTCACAATGTAAGGAAGGTTTAGTGTCTAGCCCATTTCTCACTCTGAAATCCTGTTTGAATACGACAGGACCAGAATGACATTCGCTATATATTACAGCTGACTCAAGAGCAGTTTGAAGGCCACACACCTCCAGCAGTGTAATCTGCTGCCGGTTCTCGGTATCATCTGTCCTTGCTATGGCACTACGTTTTCGTTTCACCTTATCATTAGTCTTGAGAGGAGACTTACTTAGCTTTTTCATTGAAGCAGTTTTGGTACCACATTTTGACTTGGGTGGTTTCTGTGATGATGTGGAGGGGAGCTGTGATGGTGTGGAGGGGACAGGCACCAGCTGTGATGATGTGGAGGGGACAGCTGTGATAAAGGTACTGATTGGGATGCCAGTAACTGTGAAGGTTGGCCAGATGGCTGACTTTTGAGCTGGCATAAATAGTATAAAACAAGTGACAGCTTAGGCTAATGTTAGACAAAGTTTTAAATATAGCTTACAATATTTCTTTCTCAAGTGTGGAGCCTTTTTCTTCTTTCTTCTCACAGTTCTCAGCTTCGTTCCTGGCATCTTGATCTTGACATCACTTGAATCATAGATAAAGGAAAGGGAGAGGGATTGGCAACACGCGTTGGGTCACGTGATCTTTCAATAGAAATTTCTATAGGGCGGCATAATCCTTTGATGTACATCTGTGTGTCCCTGCCACACCCTCACATCAAAGCTTGGAAAACCATGGATATACTATGATTTATCGCATATGACCTATGACCTCTAATACATTACTATACGGAAGAAAAAAATTGAACTCTACTGATATTTTGCCATATCAGCCGTGTTACCCACGTGAGAAAGCCGTATCAGTCGTGTTACCCACGTGACTATGTTTTTTTTGTGAGATAGCCAGACAAGAGAGCTGTTATTTGCTGCACTGCTGCTGGTAAGTAAAATTTCACCCTCATAAAATATAGTAAGAAGAATAGAAAGAATAATAGTAGGCAAGCTAACTGTCTAAATCACAGTGTATTGTATATACGATAAATCCCTTATCGCTATAGTAACGGTGCGAATACCGGGAAATTTCACTCGTAAATTGCCCTAGGCATTAAACTCGTGCTTCGCACTCGTTCAATACCTATAGGCAATTTACTCGTGATATTTCCCAATATCGCACCGCTACTATAGCGATATGTATATAATATCATAGAAAAACGAATTTGAAGGTCCTGTGGCGTGATGCTGGGTTTTATTTAGAGGGATTATGAAGCCTTGATGGCCACAAAACAGTTTCAAGAGCGGTGTAAGAAGTGTTTCAATTAAGTATAGAGTGTGTTTGTGTACCATTGGTTTTCTATGTACCCATAACTTAGTGAGAAGCTATCAGTTAACCTTCTT
The DNA here is from genome assembly GCA_964030475.1 of Tethya wilhelma. Lineage (NCBI taxonomy): Eukaryota > Metazoa > Porifera > Demospongiae > Tethyida > Tethyidae > Tethya > Tethya wilhelma. The sequence continues at coordinate 11,285,055 of CAXIPT010000001.1, read as the reverse complement.
TTGGTTTTATCGCATTAGCTAGCGATCAAGGCGACTGAAAAACGCCCTCATTTTACCTCTGTATGTGTTAGTTCCAATTTTGTAGCTACAATGTTATGCTACTGAGTACGTATTTGTGCTATGTACCTATGTCCATGACATAGTGAACTCATTGTTGTTGTTTAGCCATTTGGCCATTTGCAGACATGTTAAACTTCTGAAAAAACCATTAAACAAACATATTACCATGTATTGATTTTTGGTGGCATTTTAAATATGTTCAAATTAAAAACTGCAGACATGGGCCGTAAAATGAGACTGTGCTCATTGAAGTATCGGGATTGGAAGAAGACAAGTCCAAAAAAGAAGTTTACAAGCCATAAGAGGTTCACAAGCCCAAAGAAGAGTCCCAGGAAGAACCCCAAGAAATGCAAGAGACAAGTAAATCGTGATAAGTCAGAATGTACTCATGAAATGGAGCCTTCATTGTCGTCTATACACAATAACATAAAATTACCGTTGAACTGGTATAACCATACACCTCCTGAACTTACTTCAATCCTTATGTAAAGTTATAGACATTCCTTCGTCATCTAGCCAGCCTCTAATCATAACCCACACAATCATTGTTGAATCAGACCTTTCGTGGAAGGTCTTCGTACACAACAAACAACTGGGAAAGTGTACTGGCTTAAAAAGTATACCATCACAAATTAAAGCTCACAGTTATTTGAATGAACTTATTACCCTAGTTGACAATCTTAATGTGTGTACTGGACACCCTGATAGCAAGTTTGTGGCCTTTGTAGAGAGCAAAAAGGGAAAACAGCTTTGTAGTAAATCGGGTACAGTTAATGCTTATATTGATCAGTACGCCCCTGTTTTCCTAGATGGAGAAAGTCACCTGAAGACAATACGCACATCACAATGTGAAATGTTAGTAGATGGTGTCAGATGCAAAGTATGCTCTTCGTACAGAAGAACTTTGCGTACTCTACATAACAGATAGAGCAAGCATGACTCTGATGAATTTGGTAGTTTAGTAGTCATACAAACAACAGGTACTTAAATACCCCTGAGAAGTTGGCTAAAGTATCTGATATGAAACGACGAGTAAGGAATGCTGAGTAAGAGATTGCTAGACTTAAGGAACGTGTGTGTTCTCTTATACAAGAAAGTCCACCAGTAGATAAGGATTTTCATGAAGACATGTCTTCAATGATGAAAGAAACAACTAGTGAAGTTCACAAAGCATATCCTGAAGGTTCATTTCGTCGTGTATTTTGGGATCAGCAGCTTGCAAATGCTGGCAAGTCTGATGCAAGAATGTACAGATGGCACCCACTGATCATCAAATGGTGCCTCAACTTAAAATTGATGTCAAGTGCTGCATATCATGCCATGAGATCTAGTGGGTTCATTACCTTACCGTCCGAGGAAACCCTTCGAGATTATACAAATTACATTAAATGTGAGACAGGCTATCAACAAGAAGTAGTTGATTTGATGAGGAAGGAGTGTAAGTGTGACGAGTTACCTGAAAGCAAACGACATGTTACACTACTTCTGGATGAGATGAAGGTAAAAGAGGACATTGTCTATGATAAGCATACAGGAAATGTTGTTGGATTTTGCAACCTTGGAACTCTAAATGATGAATTGCTTAGTGCACATTTTGGCTATAATGGTTCGTGGCTNAACAACCTTGTCTCAAGGTTGTTACAACCATATGCAGGTTGTTACAAAGTTGAGATTTTTGTATGGGTATCTATTGATCTGATTGAGTTAGCACGATCCAATGCACAACCCATGTCCTCCAACCCCTCGACGTAGGTGTATTTAAGAGTTTTAAAAGCAATTTTTCAAAAACAGCAGATATCTTGCTGCAAATCCTGGAAGAATGATCACAAGTGATAAGTTGGCATCTCTGGTTGCAGAGGCCTGGCCTCTATCTCTAACTCCTTTGAATTTTATGGCAGGTTTTAAGAAGACTGGAATTTACCCTACAAACCCCAGTGAGGTGGACAGGCAACTTGCCCCTTCAAAACTGTTCCAGAAACCGTCCACAGATAACAGTCAAGATGGTTTAGCTTTTGAGAATCCAAAAAGTGATCCTCTTTTTTCACCAGACAAGGTAGAACTATATAAGATGAAGAGGGGTATGATTTGGACGATCCAAGCTATACAGCATGGCTTAAAATTAATCATCCTGCAGTAACACCACGAAGTCATCCTCTTCATTAGTCTCTGATGAGCTGTCAAAAGGAAGTAGAATCTCAGCTGATTCAGGGATGACTAAATTGTCTGGTGGTGATGCACTATCTGAGATTCTTGCTCTACCACACCTTGAATCAAAACTGACTACGAGTAAACGCAAGCCTGCTCTAAATGCTAAAGCTGTCTGTATTACAGATGACACAGTATTAGAAGATCTGAAGAGGAAAGAAGCTGAAAAGATTGAAGCAGAGAAAGAAAAGGAGGCAAAGAGAATTGATAGAGAAAGTAAGAAGATAAGAGAAGAGAAACGATTAGAGAGAGAACGTAAAAAGAAAGAAAGAGAAGGGAGGCAATTGGTAGAGAGACAGAAAAAGAAGCCTGCTGTGAGTAATGGAAGGAAAACTAGGTCAAAGAAGTGTGTTATTCAAAAGAAAGCAATTGATGATGCCCTTGCAACTTTGCATCTGTTATCAAGTTCTGATGAAGATGACGATTTCTCTCAAAGAGATGGAGATTCAGGAGAACTAGAAGAAGATAATGCCACATGCCCAAAATGTGGCATTAGCTTTCAGAAAAGTGGATTCAGTGTGATACATGGTTCAACAAAAAGTGTACTAATATAAAAGGACGAGTGCCTAAGGAGTATTATTGCGATCTATGTGCTGTGTAAATAATATAACTCATAATACATACACTGCTATCTGTTAATGTTAATATAGTTTTTTTGTAATATTGCATGTATACTGAGAAAAAAAATTAATGTATGTTGTGTACCTATTCTTGAAAAAATAATTTTGCTGACCTTGCATCTTTGACCGGAAATTATGAGCTAAAACATTTTTGTGACTCATAATTGCCTCGCTTACTCTAATAAAAGCTCATTATTATATTGATGAAGTTTTCATTTTAATTTTTTTGATCATTACTTGAGGAACATGATTCAGAATGTTATTTCTTGATGAGGTGTGTGTTCCATACAAAGATCTCAGTCTGAACAACAGGGAAAACATCTTAGAAAGTGCCACTTCTTTGACAATGCTGAAATGGAACAACTTTTTTAATATACTGAATGGTGCCATTCAGTTTGTTAATACCCATTTTTGTTATAATTTATGTAGATACTCATGATCAATTAAAACATTGAAGCAACCGTCACACCGTTGACCAATCCGAAAATAGCTAAGATACTTAAAATGAACAAACAACTGCAAAAAATTTTTAAAAAACGTAGCATGGGCATGCACATTTGTGCAAAGCTTACCGTATCTAGAGTCTGTGCACTATAGGCACTGTGGATACACAGGGTTTGGTTCCTGCTTTATAAATATTGGTCAACCAAGAGTGTATAGATGTTGTACAGAAGTTCTTCTCTCTCTGTACATGGTGTTTCCATCCTGTGGTACCATCAAGAATAGGTTGCAGTACCATAGTACAAACTCTTTCTCTGCAAATATTCATGTTTTTTTGTATACTTATAATTTTGTGAAAAAAAATAGTGGAAAGGTTTTTACCCTTTCTATGTATTAATGTTGTCCATGAAAGTTGATTTTATGTCCTAGAAAACTGTTGGAGCCACAGGAAAATACAGGTTAGGAGGTGCTTTCAAATCAATTGAGTTCAACCCGTGTGGTTGTACAGCATGCTCAGTGTTTTCATACATGTGGAGCTGCTGCGTGCAAGCACTTATTGTACTGTAGGGGAGCTGTATGCTATGTTTAGAACAGTTTTTGACTGTATAAGGAGCTAGAATGCCCAAAGTATATATAGCAACCACTTGATGTGGTAATTAGTTTGCGTTGCTAAGTGCTATGAATATTAATTAGGCATACCGTAATGTTCTAATTGAAGAACTAAGTTGCGCGTTTAAACAGCCGTGAAATAGAGGGCAGCTTTTCTACTGACAACTTGTGGAACTCCTTCCACAAGTTACCTCTCTTAGTAGAAACAGATCTACACTTCCCAATCTTCTGAAAAGTCCCCTTTAGTGTTTTCACAACATCATCACAAAAAGTACAGTAAGCCAAATTATCTTCTGGCAATGCTAACAAGTGTTTGCCAATATTCTGAACTGATAAGGCACACGAATTTGCAGCCAAGAACTCTCTCTTATGTAGTGTTGTGACTATGGCAGTTTTTACGAGTAGTTTAGCCTCCTGAGAGGCTTGAGCCACTTTAGAAGATGCCATTTCCCAGTCAGCCCAGCTGTTTTTGTGGTCCACGTAAAATGGGCGTGGTTTCCTGTACGGGAAAACACGGATAGAATACATTGAAGTATATGCGTTGCCAATCCCTCTCCCTTTATCTGAGCCACTTTACTGAAGCTTGAATGCTCAGTCATACTGGGCCCAAGCTAGGCCCTTGAAATCCCGGAAGCATCTAATGATTGTTGTTTGGTAGCCCATAAACTCATGCACCATGGTGGGGTAAGCTGTCGCCAGCATCCCCACCATCACTGCGTAACAACTCAGCCATTGCAAGATGTTTGTTATTGGCGCCTGCTCCTTGCGAGGCCCCACTTTGGCTCCTCTACCTTACTCCCTCATCTCGATGAATCCAAGCCGAATGTTTCTTGCTGCTATCTTGGTAGGCACTGGGACTAGACCACCTTCTGTATAAGTTCCATTGACCGGCACAGTTGCTTGAGACCATGCCATGCTCACTGAAGGGGTTGCCGCTGGAATTCCGCAACTACCGACAGCCACAATCCCACCCGAAATGCTGGATGGTACAGAAATTGCTGCACTTAAGCTTCTTGGGACAACTAAGAAGCTGCAGCTGCTACTCTGGGTACTGTGGAGGCAATGGGGCTAGGAGTCAATGTATTCATCTAGCTGATCCTTCCTGCTTGCGGAATAGCTCCCAGGATGCCTACTGTGGCTCCACCTTTAGCTATGCATAAAATCAGAAGCAAATGTACCCTTGCTAGCTCCATGCTATCTTTCAAATCTTATCAGACACATGCTTGCAGCATGCCTGCAGTCAAGCTTAACAGAAACACTAATAATTCATCAGAATTTTTTTTGTTTGTTTGATTACTGCTTAGCTGCACACTCAGTGTAGTTAAGGATGCCTCAAATTTTAAGGACATAATTAAAGGTTTACCCCTTCGTGTTTTAACTATACTTGGTGACTGGAAGACCAAACTTAATATCCATCGTATTTTTATAGTATTGGATATAAATTGTAAAAATGAAAGTGAAATAACACTTTTGAGCGTGGCTACAGACAAAAATACATACTTTTGTGAATGCAGAGCTGAATGTTTATTTGAAGAGGCATTTTTTTCCTTATCTAGTACATCTTAACCATAAAATATTAGATCTGCCCAAAAACTGTGGTACCCATCATTAATTAGTGAGAAATAATCAATATGCATATATAATTAGGTGTGCAATATTTAGAAATAGGCCTATTTCTCTCCGTTTCTACCTAATTAAGTTTGTAAGACCAAGTTTCCAAGCAGTTTCAAAATCTTGAAGATAAATACAATATTCTGACAAAATATGAGGTTGTGAAAATAAATATCCAGCTCTGCATCTTTGCATTAAGGTCTTACAAAGAGGACATCATCCTGTCCCACCCCTGCAGGTCACATGACATTCACACTTGAAAATAATTTCTATTATTGGTCAAACAATCAATGGATGTAAGGTTTTGGTGAATATAATATATTCCTGAAGTACTACAAATTGTACATTATAAAGTTGCAGCCTTAACTACACTGTTAGGCCCTTTAGCTGCCAACTCTGCTTTGTTTATTATTAAATATTATTATTATTATTATTATTATTATTCCCAGTACGGTAGTACTGGGTACACAGGAATGGCACGGATGGCCCATTAGCGCAATACAAATATTCACGCGAATAACTCTACAAAAACTGAGCGTTTAGCACTAAAAGGCTTCTAAAGCTACTATTTAGCTCTTTCTCTTTCTAATGAGCCCAAAAACATGGCCTAAAA
>CAXIPT010000001.1:11236641-11278246 GCA_964030475.1 Tethya wilhelma | reverse complement strand
CATGAACTACAATATATTACTGGGGGGTGAAATTTCATCGTACCATTCATGAGATATGGCCGAGAAGAAGGGTGTGCATTTAATAGAAAATATTGAATAAAATATGTTTCAAGACACCCCCCAGGGGGATTATGTTAATTATCATGTACTGATCTTGTGTACAAAATTTGGTTGCCATAGCAACCCTTTTACCGTACCGCCTAATTAATTATTCATGATTTGCTAATTTATGAAAGCAGAAAAGATCACATGACCTAAATTTAATGCCTATTGTTTGACCAAGTAATTAGGTCATTCAGTTTCAAGAAAAAATTCCAATTTATTAGGAAGATATTGCAGCTTTGAATATTAATGAGGTTAAAATTGTGCTCAGCAGCTGACCCAGGCCTTAAGTACACAGTGTTAGACCGGATCCTCCGGGGGAGGAGATTTTACCCGGTGTGAATATCGTATGACACCGGTTCCAACCTAGCTCCTCTGGTCTCTACAGTCATTAGGCCAGCGGTCCACTCTCAATACAAACATTAAAAATTCAGGAAGTACTACGTAAATGCATTCCACAAGCTAATTATCTCACTGCAAACTTCCAGTTTTTTTTCACAGGTCTGTAATAATCTTTTAGGGCAGGTGTGAGCTAGCGTTTGAATGGAGAAATTCTTTCTTATTCTGAAAAATCAAGTCTGACTTCCAGCAGACGCTTCAATGTGGATCTACACTGCCGTTTCAGAGGCCCTTCGAAATGGTAGTGCTAAAGTAGGTCAAGAAAGAGTGGGAACAATTTGTTTTGCCTAGTGCTGTGATAACAATTTTGGTATCAATCTGTAGCGCTAGGTTAGCGCTTCAAGAAAATTCAATTGCCAAACTTCCAGTTTTTTTCACAGGTCTGTAAAAATCTTTTAGGGTTAGGGTTACCAAACTTTTTACTGAGTTAGCCCCTTTGCTGTACTACTTGCTGTGAGAGTAGTTAGGTCAGTACTTGTTGGGAAATGAAATGTCATAAAACGATATAGCAGAACAAAACTCTCCCATACATTTCTCCCTATCTCAAGTACTAATTTGCATATTCATTTACTGATTTACATATTCACTACTGACATCATGAACACACTTTATGCACTTGTTATTCACGTTTAGGTTTCCACCGAGGATGATGAACAACCTTAATTATGTGAATGTTGTGTTAGATCTTTCTCATATGCACAGTTACTCCCTTCTAAATACCTCCTCAAACTTGTACAGTCTGTTAAGAGCATCTTCTAGTGAACACTCTCCTGTCTGCAAATACTACTAGGCACAGACTGTGATTTTGGGAGCCACCTGAAAAGCTTTGCTGCTGGTCATGGTGTACAGTTCTGTGCCATGATAATAACAAATTTATTCTGTGAATATGTCACTATAATTTATTCAGTTTATTCTCCTAGTACTGTGCAACTTCGTAATCAGTCTTTCGGGGTCAAAGGTCGCCACCATCTGTTTCGTTTCCATTTCCTGTTTCCCATCACATTTTTTTTAACTTGCCGTTAAAAACACGTGGAAGCAGTAAACATGGCTGAAAGCGCTTGTCTTTGCTGAAGCTTTTTGTCTTTGTTTGAGCTTCATAGCACCTACTGGAGCCGAGATACAGTCCAAGGAGTGAACCAATCTTCTTTGGACCACTTCTCTTTGGAAGAGAGTGATTCTAAAGCAACAGTTAAACTGGATTATTTTCTCACTTCTAAGGTAAATTGGGGTAATTCGGGCAGCTCTTCTGGTCCCTCAAATGTCTGTTTACTTTACTCCAGAAGTAAATACGTTGAACCTGAAGCTAAGCTACACAATAATAACTTACTATATACAGCATCTGCAGCAGCTAAAACAATCTGCATGCTACTGTAGGCAATTTTTTATCTGACTATAGATAATATACTCCGGCTAGGGATTGGAAACGGGCGGTCACGTGCCCTATACTCCAATAGTTTACCACGCGGGCCGTGCGCGTTATAGTTTTTCACACTTTGAATCCATGTAAAGAAGAGCTCTGCAAAGACAAAAGTCAGAAGAGTAGCATGCTGTAGAGAAGAAAGGTAAGCGGCTTGTGTTCTAAGCATAAGAATAAGCTACTTGTGATTGATAATCCAGAAAATTTTACCTTCTGTTGAGATATGGGCGTGTCAAGCATGATTCTCCATGGTTTGATACTTTTGAGGGTGATTCTAGCTACATGTTTAGCTTCATGTTTATATGTTGAAGTGTTTAGCTTCAGTCTAGTATACCATGTGCCCCTATGTAGTTTATTTCCATTGGAGTGCTTTGGTTTTTAAGAAAAGTTCATCAAAGTGTGAAAATTGAGCCCTATGTTTGTGGGACAGCCTTGTCCTCTGTACTGGATAAAATCTAACTTTGATTAGAGTTCTTGATTCTACAACTATTATTATATGCCCTACCAGTTACTTTTTGCTTGTAAATCACTCAATTTTCATCTCATTCAAGGTACCATTACGGGTGTTAAAGGTTCAAGTTCCAGCATAATACAGAATACAGAGCAGCTGGCAACATGTATCTCCATCACATTTGGTCCAAATACTTCATCAGTTGCTACAGAAATTGTAGTGTGTCTTTCTAACTGTTTTGTGTTGCTACACCAGACGAATCAGGCTGCCTGGGTCCAGCCATATATGAGTCACTATATCATTGGTAATCACACGGTCACAGTTGGGATTCGGACTCAGTTGGAATCACACCACTTTTGTCAGTATTTGAGAGCAAGACCACTTTCTTATTCTTATACTGATATTCGTACAGGCTATTGCCAAAGATTTATTTCTTTGTAGTAGACTACCCTTACGTGTTCAATGTTAAACATTTTAGTGTTGTTTTATTGCATCAATGATCATTAAATTTTATAATAATATCTTCGTCTAGGGGTGCAGGAGGGTCTCTGATACTGTTATAAAGTAGAAATGTAGTTATTGTAATATAATCTCTGAATGAAACCCACTCTAAGAAACCTCCACTCTTGGTTGCACATTTCCATCTAACGAGCATGGCCCGCGCAAACTAGTGTTAATTGGCACTGTTTCCAATCCCTAGCCGGAGTATATTATCTACACTGCGCACTTAAGGCCTGGGTCTTTTGGCAAAATAAGCAAAATTGTGCTTAATAAAAATAGAATTGACAAGATATGCTGCTATCTAAGATGAAGATCTTTATATCCTCATAAAATATAAGCTTTCTATTACATGTTCCCAAATTTGTATAATCAGATAATTAATATTCATCGGAAAAATTAAAATTTCAACACAACTCCTAAAACATGAATTATTAATTAGGCGGTACGCTAAACCTGTTGCTATGGCAACCAAAACTTGACAACAGGTTCGTAACATCATGAACTACAATATATTACTGGGGGGTGAAATTTCACTGTACCGTTCATGAGATATGGCCGAGAAGAAGGGTTCGGATAGTGTGCATTTAATAGAAAATATTGAATATCTCTAATTAAAATATGTTTCAAGACACCCCCCAGGAGGATTATGTTTATTATCATGTACTGATCTTGTGTACAAAATTTGGTTGCCATAGCAACCCTTTTACCGTACCGCCTAATTAATTATTCATGATTTGCTAATTTATGAAAGCCGAAAAGATCACATGACCCAAATTTAATGCCAATTGATTAACATTTGACCAAGTAATTTGGTCATTCAGTTTCAAGAAAAAATTCCAATTTATTAGGAAGATATTGCAGTTTTGAATATTAATCAGGTTAAAATTGTGCTCAGCAGCTGACCCAGGCCTTAAGTACACAGTGTATGATCTGACGTACACTTTTTGGACTTAGAAAATTTTCAAGCGGTCAACATTTCAGTAAAGGTCGTCATGCGTATTTGCATAGCCGTGGAATTCAACTTTGCTGAGACTATAGCTGACAGTAAGCTGAGCTGCACTGCAAGCATGAAGATGCTGCTGCTAACTTGACCGAGCTTCTTATTTAGTACATAATAACATGTCTGTTTTTGTTTAAAAACTTAACATAATAAATTATTCTAGACATCCACAATAGGCAGAGATTAGCAGATATAGATCGAGTTACCTAGACCTAAAAATAGCTGCATAAGAAAGTATTGGCAATGCCTACCTATGTGCGCACTTAATTGTGACGACCATTTCCAAGTGATGTTGACGTGACAATCTTCTAAGTCCAAAAAGTGTACGTCAGATAAAAAATCGCCTACCATAGTTATCCATGGCAAATAAGTCATCTAGTTTTTAATTTTTGCGAAAAATGGGGCACGTGGGATAATTCGGGCACCTAGGTTTAAAAGCATTGCATGTGGAGTTAAATACTAGCTACTTGTGTGGTTAATATTTTAGCATACAGTGAACGAAAGATACAATTGTTCAAACATTATGCAAAAAATCCCACAAATCCGGAAGCTCTCAAATAGCTCACTAAACTACTTCCAGTTTTTAATTAAAATCTTTATGCGGCGATTCGACTGAGTGTTTCATCATGTCATGCAGTGTGGCCTGAATGGTTCAGGCTATCTGAATATCAGCTTTAGAGTAGTATAAAAAGTAGTATAACCATTCAAGGTTCTTACTGAGCCAGATCTATTGGCTCAGAACTAGCTGACACACGGATCAGGCTTTGTTATGTGTGACTTATTGCTGCTTCACCACACTAGGTTGTGATGTGGCTGTGACAGTGTCACTGTGCACCTACTCAGGTAGGTCTTAGACTCTACTAGCTTGCAGCTGTAAGTTGTAGCTGGCTTGTAATTGGCTTGTAAATTGCTTGTAAAATGCTTGTTCGCTTACATAAACTTATGAATATTTAAATCGATTGTATGAGCAATACTAGCCGCTTATTTATTAACCCTTGGTGCGTATGCGCAGCAGGGGTTATGGTAGTCGTTTTGTCTGTGTGTGTGTGTGTGTGTGTGTGTGTGTGTTCCAACTATATCTCAAGAACGGCAGCTCCAGTCTTCAAAAGCGGCATACCAAGGTAAAATAATCGAGATTATCTAAAAAAATTACACAAAGAATTCAACAAAAGCCTGTAGTTCCTGAGATATGAAGCTTTTCAGCCTCTTTGAGCGCTAAGCTTCGAGGCCACACCCATAATTTTGGGGGACGAGCCTGAGCGAGCTTCATAGCATAGACAGTAGAAGCTTAGCTACTGATATGAAATGGCCTGAGGTCCTTTTACAAAGCAACAAAAGCCTATAATTTCTGAAATCTGAGGCTTTTCAGCTTATCTGAGCTAAGCTTCGAGGCCACACCCATTTATCCTGTTAAAATTTTGGGGCAAGCATGAGGGGCGAGCCTGAGCGAGTCCCATAGCATTGCAGACCTGCTTTTGATACACACTCATCCAACTACATTATACAGAAATAACAATATAATATTAGACTACACAATAAACTGCTATAATATATCAAATATCATTATAAGATTCAGTATGTACCCCGCACCAAGGGTTATGCACCTTGGTGCCTTCATTATGCAAGCGATCGAAGTTAGTCACTAAAAGTTGCCGCCCGGCTACGAAAAATGATAGTTCTTCTATTCTTTTGGGGAGTTTTCAATTGAAATAGACCAGTAGTGATTGGTTTGACTGGAAACGGTGGTCAAAATATTCTATAAGAGCATGGTGAGCAGCTAAATCATTAATTAGCTGTGCGTATGGCATTGAAATTGTATTTTATTATTAATATTCAGCTAGCACTAGATTTTGTGCAGCGTTTCCAGTCGGAATAGCATTCTATGTGTTGATTACTTTCTACTGATATCAAATACGTAGTGATTACAAAGCATTTTCGTAGCCGGAGACGGCAAATTAGTGGTTAAGGCAAATAAACTTTGACCCCACTAATATTCATGACCAATTAGCGTATCCATGGTAACCATGCATCATGAATATCTTTTACCAAACTGATCTGCCTTAACTGCCCTGAATGTAAGGTTATTGTTTTTTAAATACATGAACTGTAGTACTCATGTAGCTATGATGCACTCTTACATGCATCACCATGCGCTAGCTAGCTAGTTGAATGTGCCGAGCGGTGCCTTCATTTAAAAATGGCTTTTGAATGGGGTGAATTTCATGCATAATTAGTTATTTATGATACACTGAATGAAAAATTGATGTGATACAGAAACACCAGCTTGTCATTGTCTTACAAGCATGCATAGAGGGGACTAATGAGTGCTTATCGTTATGTAAATTTATGCATCACATTAGTTTTTGTATGTTAACTACCCCTCTTTATTTTTTTCACTTTTTAACCAATCTAGCATCATTGTTAGGTCAGTCTCCCACTCAACTGACAAGGATGCATAGCTCAACTGTTGCACTGCCAATCAAGTCTGATGGGTGTATGTATATACAGGTAGCAGATCGTCCGTCAGACAAGATCATGTGTAAAGCTCGAATCTTCCCATCTGTGCTTTACACTCATACCAAAAGTTGTACAGAGGCTCTTTTCTCTCTCTTCATGATTTTTCTATCCTGTGATGCCATCAAGAATAGCTTGCAGTACCATAGTACAAACACATGCATTTTCTGTTAAAAATTCATGGTTTTTTGAATACTTGTACTCTGTGCAAAAAAATAGTGGAAAGGTTTCCATATGCATGTCTTCTTTGTGTTTGTCCATGCTGATGTTGTCCATGAATGCATGTTGATTGTATGTTGTAGAAAACTGTTGGAACCACTAGAAAAGGCAAGTTTTGAGATGCTTTCAAATGAATTTAGTACAATCCGTGTGGTAGAACTGTATGCTCAGTGTTTCAGTATAGGTGCAGCTACTGCATGCAGGCATTTATTGTATTGTAACTGTTTTTGAGTGTATATGGCAGTAGAATGGCCAAAGTATATAATTATAGCAACCACTTGATGTGGTAATGAGTTTGCGTTGCTAAGTGCTATGAATATTAATTAGGCTTACCATAATGTTCTAATTAAAGACTAAGTGCCGGTTTGAAACACCCGGTTACGACGTTGATGGTGATGTCATATTATGTCGTTGAATTTTGTTACGATGCGCGTGCCATAGGTATAATTATAGCAACCACTTGATGTGGTAATGAGTTTGCATTGCTAAGTACTATGAATATTAATTAGGCCTACCATAATGTTCTAATTAAAGACTAAGTGCCGGTTTGAAACACCCGGTTATGGCGTTGATGGCGATGTCATATTACATCATTGAATTTTGTTACGATGCGTGTGCCTTAGCTACAACACGCGAGTGTCAATTAGCGCATTTCAATCACGTGACCACTATAGTTTAGTATTGGATTTGGTCACATGCACCTACCATGCTGAGCATTGAATTGACACTCGTGTGTCGTACCTCCTCTGCGTGACAGCACTGGAGCACGCGATACGTGACAGCACTGGAACGATACACGACCTCCAGGGCCGTCACCTGTCACGTACCCACCGTACCGGAAGTCCAATAGACTCAATACAAATCCTTTTTTGATTACATAATGTTAAATTTCCAAACATTCTACAATCTCCAAAATTGATACCACTTTTCATAACTAATCTCCACTCTATCTTCACGCTTGAGCTTGCACAAACACGGTTTCCTAGACATTCCAGGCATCTGCTTACTCATCCACCACAAGAGGAGTTGCTGTAGGACCAAGGAAGCCAAAAACAGAGCATTTCCTGGAACCACTTGGAATGGATATGGCACAGAAGGATTTGAGACAAGTATTTCTCAAGCAATATGGGTCTTAAGCATTCCATGAATGGAAAATACATATAATAATATGTATAGGAGTTTAAGGATTATAATCATTATCATATACTATATACATTGATAGACAATAAAAATTAATAGTCATAGGCTGCAGCTGAATAGCTAGCTAACCACCGAATATGAATTTAAATCACAGTCATTAAATGCTTAACTTTAAGTCAAACTATCGATCCCAAAAGTTTGTAATAAATACATCCAATGTGCTTGAGTAAGTTTTTCATGTAGCTGCTGGGGTATCTGCCCATCCTGTGACTTGAAATCAGCGAAAATGATTTTTGAACAACTAGTATTCCCATGAGAGTGAACATTACTTAAGGTTACGGGGTACATTCTGTTATGAATATTTAATGAGCAAAAATAAAAAGTTTCTTTTTGGCAAATTACTGCAGCAATTTCCTGCTAAATTTTAAACAACAGCTTAGACAGTTATTCTTTTGAACTTTCAGGGCTAAACAGCGAAAAGACAACCTCAGCAGGCCTACTATGCTCAGAGATGCCAACAGAAAGAGTAGCCAAAAATTTTGGCGGTCAGTTTATTTCAAGAGGCAACGTTCCAGATTGAGTATGAAAGCGTTAGACGCTTATTTCCAACTCTCTGCAGAGCCAGATCTATTTAGTTGGCTTCTCTTTCTTACAGTATGAAAAAAATGGTAGCTCAAACTTACTTCTTGTTGTGATTCTGCAGCAAAATCGAAGACAAAAGCTGCCGTTTCTCTCTCGTTGAACGTGCTGTCAAATTTTTTTTAGATCTGGCCCTGCCCACACTCAATCCGGTTAAAAAGAGCCACTTTATACGGTCACACGCGGAATACTTTGGAAAAAAACTGATGCCAAAAAATCATGCAACGGTTTTGCACAAGTTGCGGTTTGCTCCGCACTAAAATTACTACGCGTGCTCATTAACATATTCATGAGCAAACTGTAGCCCGTAAGCTTAAACCAGACAGCTGTTGTTTAGCATTCACTACATTATAGTAGAGATGCATGTTGTTCCTTGTGAACTAGGCACAAGTCGAATGGTGGAAGACAAGATTTTCCATCTTCACATCTCGCATACCCCTTGCGACAGCCAGCACATACTTTAATCGATGGCATAAGGAATTTAATTTCAAAGGGGTAATTGGAAGTAACAGTTGGTAATGGCCTTCCAGGGTATGATGTTTGCGTTATGTGAGGAGAACTATAAAATGATGACACGTTTTGTGGGGCCAGTTGAAAGTTTAGTTGACAGAAATGATTGTGGTAAATGGGGCCACTAACATGCTGTGTAGTTGGTATGCTCACTTGGCTAACTTGACCATCTGTAAATGTGTAAATGTTACCAGAAGCAATACTTGCAGTACAAATGGAGGGAGCACAAAGTGAATTAGAGTCTGTTTCATTAGCACATCTGGAAATATCAATGTCACTTGTGGTCAAAAAAGGGTCAACATAACTTTCAATATCTGGCTTCTTGTATTGAGAGGGTCCTTTTCTCTTTGTACCTCCTGGTTTCTTAACTCTTTAGGGCCGACAGCGCCAAAAGTCGCACGCGCGTATTCTACGATCGCGTAATCTGCGATTTTTCGCATTTATTATTTTATTGGGATAGCGTTTGAGCTATGGGCTTTAGACTTGCTATGCAGTTAGGTAAGATAGCGCTCTACTAAAATACCAAGTTAGAGTCCGGTCTGATTAGTAGGCGGAGAGATATAGGCTTCAAAGTTCAAAGGTCGCGATCGCGGTAAAGATCGAGACCGTCGGTTTAAACTCACGTTTTTTTCTTAGTGCTTTGCAGGGGAAGCTTGACGCTAGCTATGGAGGTGCAGGGGGGCTTAAGCTATACCTGCATGCAAGCGCTTTTGCAGTCCTGCTCTTCAAGCTAGAAAAAAAGCCAAAAGTATGCAGGTCATTTGGCGAACTTTGACCGCTTCCGTTTTTGCAAGCTTTTGAAGTTAACAAAAGCAAGCCAAGAATAGAACTGTTATAATTATGGCCTAGTACAATCATAGCTAAGCTGAACTAGCTATAAGAGAGAGTGGCATAGGCTTAAGCAAGAACAAAAATGTACAAAAACCAAGGGTTAATTAATTATTCATAAATTCTAATTATATATGCATAATCAATTCAGGCCCTAAAGGGCAACATATTTGGACTGATTATGTGTTGCAACAGCAGTATAATTTCCAGTTGTCTTTGACCTTCTGTAAGCAATTAGAAAATCTTGCAAGCATTTTTTCTCTTCACACACTGCTAAGACATGAGAACACAACTTCTGAGATTTATAAGCCATATATCCAAGCTTCATCACAGGCAAAGCTTCCTTTCTTATATAGTCTTATAAACAATGTGGGGTTTACTACCATATTCACTTGCAACACACATTGCATCTTGCATTCCAGGAGCAGCACAGATACTTCCAGTAGTATCTTGTTGGCTTTGCTCCAGGTCCTTTCCAATAGGTCAGAAGAAAGAGTGGTGATACCAGATTTTTCTGGTGGAATTGAAAGTTTGTTATGATTAACATTACCACTTGTACTGCTACCAGCTGCAATGTTTTCCTCAAATGCCTTACACTGTGTATTTTGCACCTTCTCAAGATGCTTTTGTCGTTGGTCACATGACATCATGAACCACTTACTACTCACAATTTCAAGTGATTTATAAGCAGCTTTGAATCGATATTCTCATGCACTGCCTTCTCAACTTCTTTTGACTGTGTCGTAATTAGATCATACATATTATCAGTAACCTGACTCCAGTTTGATTGCTGATAGTCAGTGTAGGCTTTAGCAACATTTTTCATACTTTCATTATGATTGGTAGTGTAAGCAATGGGAGGAGAACCCAAACCAGCAGATTCACGAACTAATGCGATCATGGAAGAGCTGCTTCATTCTTGGTAAGCCACAGATAAAACTCTGATTGTCTATGTGGGTGAATGGCATTTTCTAGCTCGTCCCATTCATCTTTTAGGCTTTCTAAACGCAAATCAAAATCTTTGTCATCAACAGCATCGAGCAAACCCCTGATATACACTGAGCCTTGTTGCATACCAAAAATATCTCGAACTATAGACTCGGGTAACAGAAGGTCAGTCAATTTGTGGCGTATGTTATCCTTCATATGAATAAAACATCTGAGATGGAGTGTCTCATTAAAGAATACTGCACACAAAGCCTTCACAATAGCTTGTTGGCAATAGCTTGCCAATGGCACACACATTTAATCAATTACAATTCCATTTTTATCAATGTTGAGAAAAAGTACTAGTAGGCTATTCAGTGTGAATACTGGACCAAAAAACGTCGGTGACTTTGATGTGGCTGTACTGATGACAGACATGTGTAGAAGTAAATGTAGTCACAGTCATATAAAATTTTCCTAAATTGAAAGTAGGATCTATTCCCATAATACAAGCAGCTCCTGGATTAGTGCAAAACCTGACAATACTCTGTAGCTGGTCGTCTGTAGCCAAGACACAGCTCGGGCTAGTAACAAAATTAACTGCTTTAATGAACTTCCGGCATGAGATCTTCTTTGCATCTTTGCACCAGTTCAAAGAGTGGATCAACCTTTCCATATTTGACATTTGAACCAGATGAGCTTTTACTATTCTACACTTGCCTACGATTTCGTGGCAGTTCACTGGCACTAGAACAACCAATACTGCCACCAGCTTCATCATAGAGAACTGACACAATGTGCTTTGGTTTACCAGTCATCTGTTTTATTTTGATAACGTACTCTTTTGGGTACGCGGTTGTATCCTTCTTCGAATTACCATGGGGTGGTATTACAACAGGTACTTCTTCTCCCCCATCAAAAATGTATTGCACAACAGCAAATTGAACTGTTTGACCACTTGCATCAAGCACATATGAAATTCTTCTCTGTAATTCAGGAGTGGCTTTATGGTGATGGTACATCCTTACCAATGTAAAAACTTCTGAGTCAGTTGGTGGGTCTCCATTCAACAATTCTGCATTTATGACAAATGAATCAGAATCACGTTTAATGCAGTATTTCCTCCTTGGTTTACCACCATGCACCCAAACACCATTATCATCAGCACGTAAATTGTCAATACATCGAACACATGAGAGATCCATTACAAAAACACTATTGTATGTTACAGATGTAGGCTTTCGATGACAAATGAGATTTGGTGGTATGATTCCAATCATCAACATAAACAACTGATCTACATTGAGACCTTGTGTTGGACGAGCTAGTATAAGTACAAACTTATGTTCTTGTCATCATCTTCGACATTGGGAATTATTTGCTTTATTAGATAGAGACAGCTAAGTGTGTCATCTCTCACACTTCCTCTTACCTCTCGGCTCAACACAAGGCAACAGACGATCAGCAGAAGGGTTGTCACCTGCTCTATATCACTATTCACCTCCTCAACATCATCATACACTTAGCAGTACAGAGGCTCAAGCTTGTCCCTAACCTCAACAGAAAACACAGCAAGATCACCACTCTTCTCTGCACCAACCCAATCAATTCTCTAGAAGATAGAGGGACTGTCGAAAATAGTGTCTGAACAGACACCATGTGCCAAAGATACTGTCAAGGGAAGATGGTCTGAGGTGTTAAGGTCCTCCATAGGATGTGTGATACAAGATGTTGCCATTGATACAGCCTCAACATCTACCAAGATGTAATCAACAGTAGTTGTTACCTCACCACTACGATAAGTGTACCTGGATCTGAAAGCTAGAACACCTTGAGAGATAACACTCAGCTTACATCCATCCATCAACTCTTGAAGTAGAAATCCCTGCAGGTTTTGCTGACCATTCACATCACCAAGATGGGCGTTAAAATCCCCTAGCAGTGTGACTGGACCAAGCAACCTTGACTCACTAACGATCCTCTCCAGCTCCTGCAAATGTTCTTTGTAACAATCCACTCCCTGATTCAGGCATGGGAGATACACACCAACCACCGACATCAATGAGTTATTTCCATCATCCATGGTGAAACGCACGCCACATATCCTGTCAGAATTGATTCCAGAAATTGGAGTAGAAGAGATACTCTTGTGCCACAGCAAACCGATCCCACCACATCCTTTACCCCCATCTCTGTCTTCTGTCAATCTACTATCTGACTTCCCTACTACTTCGTAATCCTGTTTGAGCTCCTTCAACTTATAAAGCTAATACGGCCAAAGCCAGTGCTCTGACAGGACCAGAATCTAGGAGCCATCCTCCATGAGTGAGTTTATATACGGCAGGCTAGATGACAAACCCCTACAGTTCTAGCAAGAGATTTTCAGTTATCCACCTTCCTTCTTCCTTCCAGTCAATGCTAGAGAGTTTGGCACTCCTAAAGAAGCAGAGGAACCACCAGCACAAGCTTTTTTCTCATTCCACTTAGCCACAAAACATCTTGAACTTTTCCCAGCAGACAAAGCTGAATACAGATCACACTCATGTATTTTCACTTTATATCTTATCAGGCGAACATATTGCGATACCTGACAGCCTAACATAGACTCCAACATTCTCTTTCCACCAACGTGCTCACTTGGCACTCGTACATGTACAGAACAAAACTTCCTCTCTCTATGACCTGACACAGGGCCTCGTTCAGCTTTAAACGAGGAGGCGGGGTTTATTACCCGAGTTAGGAAACTTCCGGAGGTGCGGGTATTTAAAGCGCATGCCCAGGGCACGTACTTTGACCTTTGTGCTAACTTCAAAATTTGACAGTTGAGTCTCGAAGATGGTCTCAGAATCTGTCGCACTTATTACACATTACCACAACACATTCTTTATGCAAAAAGGGCGGTAAGATACAAATGACACTTGACAAAACAAACCAGCTGTAGTTTACACTGAGACACTTAGTTGTAAAAACCATGGCTTCTGGAAGTCCCCTGGCAACGCTCAAGGTATATATAGTGCACACTGAATTTACAACAATTTTTATTGAGTGTAATATCATCCAGCTACAAGTGCAGTACAAAAACGAACTTCCAAAGAAGTTTTTGGAAGAATTCAAAAAATTAGTGAAGGCTCATCCAGAGGTTCAAGCAAACCCTGTTCGGTGTGTATCCGAGGCTGAAAGCAGCCACCAGCACAAGAGAAGTAATCCTATAAACTTAAGCACAAGGGTGTAGATAACAACCAAATATACTTTACAGTATTCAATAAACTTAATTCTAGGTTTGGATGGTAGTCCCGACAAGTTTGCCAACCCGCATCCTAAGAAGAAAATGAGGAAAGGTGACCATGAATAGTCAACTGGATAACTATAGAATCAATACTGGTGAATAAACAATTTGAACTTATCTTTTTCAGACTCCAATAAAAAGAAAAGCAAGAAAGGTCATAACACTGAAATAGAAAACAAAGAAAATTAATTATGTAAAAATTAAATGCATGTCAAATTTATTAGCTATCACTGATTGTACACAGGACCAAGTGGATATGACAACACCAACCCACCAGAGGCAAGTGGCAATGGAGTGTGCCAATATTGTCACTTGTCTCCTTGTGTAATAGTACACCCCCCAAGCTGGATGCAAGGTTCAGCTGGAGCTAGTTAAGGGAATATCCCAAAGCGGTACAGGCTATACCGCAAGTTTTGGACTCTGCTTCGGCAGCTAGGTACATGGAGCCATCCAGAGTACCTAGCATACAAGGCAACCAGAACCACATTGGATGACCCAAGAGATGTCATGCCAAAATGTTTAGTTGATGTTAAGTACACACAAGACTAATGAGTACTGTATAATCACATATCAATGTCCACATAGAAAATCAGAGAGTATTTTCCCAATCCTGATGGTGTTCCGTACAAAGACTTCCAACCTTCATCTCCATTTATTGCATAGTTATTAATCTGCTATTATTATGATAAATTTAATTATTACATTGATAATTATACATTCCAGTTTTACTCTGGCTCATCATCACCTTCATCATCTCCATTATCTGTTGACCATCATCCCATAGCTCATCATCCTCATCATCATCTCATCATCAACTTGCACTATAAGTTTATGACAGAATAATAATTATAATTTGACACCTCAAAATAATTATAACTAGTACCTGAGGTCATTTGATCTCCACAGAATGTACTCCTTCCATATCTCCTCAACAAACTTGAACTTTTTCTTGACAAGAACTTTCATAGGAGTTCTACGGTCCGGCCTTCTGAGATCAACAGCCATTTTTTCACTAGTACTAGGTCTGTTGACATTTTCATTGTAGGTTTTCAGATAACATGATTGAAAGTAATGGTAACTTTATAATTTTTGTACATATCCAGTCCATGATGGCAAGATTCATTCGTGTAAAGAATTTCTTCGAGCCAAAGTGAATTCGCTTTGGGAGATAGGGAGTTGATGATTTAAAGGACTCAACCCAGTATGTGTCTCGGCACTGCAAAGATATCAATACTAAAGAATAATTTACACTACAGTTTTATGCAAATTACCCTGCAATACGACTGCATTCTTGTAGATCAGTGTAGATGTTAAGGCATTCTGATATGCACTGATAGCAGCAAGAGATGTAAGGATGGTTTTTGAAGGACCCTACCCTGGACGTTGACATTGTGAGTCTTTGTGACATCCTGAATGCTGGTTCTAATGTACCAAAATAAAATATTATATCAAACTAAGACACGTTCTACAACACACATGATGATGTGTTCACCTGATAGTGCTAGACAATATTTAATATACTCTGCTTGAGTTTTGTCGAACTTTGGGCACAGTTTCTTCATACAGTAGTACAGGTGTACTTTGGTACTCTTGCCTAAACAAATTAGAAACACAATTCGTATATGAATTTACATATACTTATACTTGTCTGACAACTCTGGAAACCAGGTCTTGCCTTCATCCTTCTTTTTCCCACATGCTGTCTTCTTCAACGTTCTTAGTACCATTAAGAAATGAAGACATCACATCAACTTCCACAATAGCCTCCATCATAGCCAACTTAGCACACATGTTGACTGCATCCAAGTACTGTCCTTTGTTGTACACTGTAATGAAATAAAGTGACATACCTTCCTGACAAGGAAATGCAGGGGCGTAGCTAGCATTGGGCTCGAGGGGCTCGAGCCCCCCTTTCTTGCAGACCGGAAGTAAAATTATTACAAATTATTGGTAAATTTCCATTGTAAACAATTTCTTTGTCAGCAGCAAGCCCATACAAAATAGCTGGCTGACACTTCTCACATTGCTAGCTGTCGTTTCTGCCGTTTTCCAAGCTACCAGCTTCTTGGATCGCTTGGAATCGCTGGACTGCACGATAGCAAAGAAGGGTCGAAGGTCGGAAAATCGATCACGTGCACTAATTAGTGGGCGTGGCATCCCAAAATTTTCCTACGCGACATTCAGCCCCCCCTTTCTTTATAATCCTGGCTACGCCCCTAAAATGGATATACTGGCTTGGAATGATACCAGCAAGGCATGAACAATCCTGGATACAAAGAATAATTACTTCATGCAACTGCTGAAATCTGATACTAAAAAGATAACTGCATGCACTTATCTACTGACCACAACCCATTGAGCCAAACCATGCAAGTAACATAATAGTGTACTGGTAAACATAACTGGTGCTTGGGAGGCTCAGAATTGTTGGAGGAGTTTAGCCAGTGCTGTCTCATAGACTTTTTAATAGTGACCAATTATTTACTCATATTAGGCCAAACTCACTTCTGGTTTACGAGATACCTTCCACCAAGAACTCGAGAACTGGCCCACCACTTTCTTCGTTTACACTTTGGACATTAAAAACTACACGAATAACATGCCCATTCTGTATAAATCATACCATCTTATTATGTATACATTCAGTAACGTGCATAATTATGCACCTGTCGGGTGTCTGTGAGTGTCCACTTGTGATACTGACATTCACTAGCCTCGTTCACAGGCTCCTCCTTCGCGAATATTTTCTTCGAAAATAAGGAAGGAGAGAGCCTGGTACCAGTAGTCACGTGAGTGACGTACTGTTTTACGTAATTCAAGTTAGTTACATCCTAAGAAGAAAATGAGGAAAGGTGACCATGAATAGTCAACTGGATAACTATAGAATCAATACTGGTGAATAAACAATTTGAACTTATCTTTTTCAGACTCCAATAAAAAGAAAGGCAAGAAAGGTCATAACACTGAAATAGAAAACAAAGAAAATTAATTATGTAAAAATTAAATGCATGTCAAATTTATTAGCTATCACTGATTGTACACAGGACCAAGTGGATATGACAACACCAACCCACCAGAGGCAAGTGGCAATGGAGTGTGCCAATATTGTCACTTGTCTCCTTGTGTAATAGTACACCCCCCAAGCTGGATGCAAGGTTCAGCTGAAGCTAGTTAAGGGAATATCCCAGCGGTACAGGCTATACCGCAAGTTTTGGACTCTCAGTGGCGGATTTAGGCATGGTTCCATGGGTTCCATGGAACCCCCCTTTCAGCTGAGACCTCGCATTATAATTAACTGTGCAGATTGGAAAAGGTCAAGCTGGAACCCTCCTTTCAACTTAAAAATACTAAAAGCAACTCAAAATCACACTAAATATTAGTTTTTTGTGAAAAATAGAGTTTCTGACTCTTTTTTGCCGTTTTTGTCTTCCACTCAGGCTTTTTTGGCAAAATTTTAGCTGCACGAGCGCTAAAGGGGCGGGGCTGTTGCGACCGGAAGTGGGCGTGGCTACATAAAATTTTCGCGCTCTCCGCGCTCTCCGCGCGCATTGATTGGAACCCCCCTATTCAATTTCCTAGATCCGCCACTGACTCTGCTTCGGCAGCTAGGTACAGAGGTTTGCAACGATCTTGCTCTGTACACGTGAAGCGCGATCTGAGCATGCGCAAATGAAACGGCGCTACATTTGAATTGGGCTAGTTATAAAAACTGGAACGAAAACAGAAACCGGATCCGGAATGAAACGAAACGAAACGAAACGGGGATCTGGGTACGACCCTTCTGCACATGCGCACTTTAAATAGACCTAGCTAGTACCTCATGCCAACCGGGCTGTCAAGATGTCTCTTTCTAAATTTGCTAAACTGAGTGATTCTGACTCTTCTGACTCGTTTGATTCTGATTTAGACAAACTTTTGTCTAAGGTGAAGAGCCGCAAACGACGAAGGAAATTGTTTGTTAGGCTATCTCGGAAGTCCGCAGAGTCATCTGAGAGTGAATATGAGCTGCAGTTTAGAAAGAACAACGAAGCCAAAAGAAAGATTTTTGGTGACAGTGAACCAATTACAATTGATTCTGATGACAGTCACACGGATTCTTCAGTAAGTAAAAGTAATATTTTTTTTTTTTTTTCATGCATTTGTCCGGATACATGTTATCCGGAGTTGTATGTGCTTTCGTGTAGTATAATATAGTACCCTGGCCCGCACCTTTCGTGTAGTATATTATAGTACCCTGGCCCGCACCCCTCCGTTTATATATCTATAGTAAAAGATCTATGGCTGTTGTGTGGTGCTTCCATTGCAAGAGAGACAAGGCTTTCGACATATTGACATGTATATGTAGAGATTTTTCAGGCTTTTCAACTGAGTGCAGCCTAGTTGGCAACGTACTGAGATCTGTTACTGTTTTGCATGTGTATTTTGTATGTACAGGCTACAAAAGATATTGTTGACCTCTGCTCTGAGTCCAGTAGTGAAAATGAGCATGAAAGTTGTGAAAATGGCTTTTCACCTGTCAAGGCTAAGACTGAAGTGAAACCAATTGATGTTATTAAACGAATTCTTCCACATGTATCAACCAAATATCACGATTCAGAGAGTAGGTCACTGCCGATACTTTCCCGAATGATTGAAGGATTAAACGTTACTCAGTTATTTACATTAATGATTGGTAGCATACCATTCAATCGGATTTGTACTCGCAAGCCTACTGGTGTCACCTATAGCAGTGTCTTTGTGGTCGATCTTTCTTGTGTTAAATGTGTAGAAGACTTAAGAGCTGATGACAATGGTGCATGGATACATGGAGGAAAGCCCCGACGTCAATATATAGTTGATTTTGACGAGTCATGTTCTGAAGTGCTCTCAGCAATTCCTGTTGATCGCAATAAAGAGGTAGATGGTACTGAAGAAAACCTTTTCACCTTAGTTAGACTGTATCATCGTCATAAGGCAACACCACAGTTTCAGAGAAGAATTTCTTATGTATTGGATTCATGCAACTCTATTGTCAGATATGCAGTCGTACAATACTTGTTTGAAGATGGTCATGAAGTGCCAGTGGTTTCTTTGCCTCATGGCAATTCAAAGAAATCAAGTGTCCCATATCGTCGTACTCAGACCAGCACAATGCAGAAGCTAAAGGAGTCAACACATATTAAACCAAAGATAGTTGTATCACAGCTCTATAACGAGGCCGGTGGAAGTAAGGGGGCCAATAGTGCAAGTGAATTGCCCCGTAATAGACGTCAAGTATACAATACACGACAACAAGCCAGTACTAAAGGTACTCGTTCTGACCCAATGTTTGAGTTGATTCAACAATGTAAAGAAGACATGTTACCCCATGGACGAAAATTTGTGAGATGTGTAAATGTTGATCCAACCCCAAGCTGCATTCTAGCTTCAGACTATCAGTTAAATGATCTAAAGAGATTTTGCACTGATCCTGCTGAGTGTTGTGTGTTGGGCATAGACTCTACTTTTGACATGGGCAAGTTTTATGTGACCATTACAAGTTATCGTTATCTACATGTTGCAAATGTAAGCAGTAATAAATCTCCTGTATTCTTTGGTCCTGTGTTTGTACATACAGAGAAAACGTATGAAGCATTTTACCATTTCTTTTCTTCTTTAATTAAATTGGAGCCTGCTCTCAATCAGATTGTTGCTATAGGAACAGATGGAGACCCAGCAATGGAAAAAGCTATTAGTGCTATTTTCCCTGAAACAGTCATTCATCTTCGATGTTTTATCCACATGAAAGACAATATTCGACGAAAATTGACTGAGCTGCTTATTCCTCAATCCATTAGAGAGGTTATAATTCGTGACATTTTTGGCAGTCAAACCGGTTCTCTTTATGTAGAAGGTCTTCTAGATGCAGAAGACTCAGCAGACTTCGATGGAAGGTTGGCATCGCTACAGCAGAAATGGGATGAACTTGAACAGTCTGTTCATCCACACCAGAATCCATGTTTCTATGATTGGCTTCTTCGATATGAATCAAGCACAATGAAGTCATCAATGATTTCATCTGTGCGCAAATCAGCTGGTCTAGGAAATCCACCATCGAAGTATACTACCAATGGTAATGAATGCCTTAACAACGTAGCCCAAGCACATGCCAACTACCGTCATTGCTCTTGGACAAAGTTTAATGATATTATATGTACGATCTTGTGGATTTGCAGAGAAAGGAGGTTGAAAAGGCTGTTTTTGGAATGGGTGAATATAAATTTATAGCAAGGTACAAACACTTGCAATTGGATAGCAGCCAATGGTTCTCCAAAACATCTGAGCAAAGAACAAAGCACCTCAAGACAGTGTTTCAGTTGAGTACTACAACTATTTCAGCTATTGTTTCAGAAGAAAGCACCTCATCCAGTATCCACCTGTCTGTTCCTGTTGAGAGTACAGAAATAACTACTATTCCATCTAATTTGTTAGTGAAAATTTGGAGAAAGGCTGAAAAACTTCTCCAAACTCCAGGAAGTGTGTGCAATGCTCCAGGAATGTTAAATGCTAAGTGTGTAGCAAGTGAATCAGGAGAAAGACCACATATTGTCAGTACCAGCAAAAAAGGTAACCTTTGCTGTGATGATGCTTGTATTGGGTGGAAATCGCAGAGAATTTGTGCTCATGTAATTGCTGCAGCAGAATCAATGAATTGTCTCAAGTCATTTATCGCTTCATTTAGAAAATCGAAGATGACACCTAACTATACAGCTTTAGTTACACACAATCTCCCTAAAAATGTAGGCTCTAAACCAGGATCACGTAAAAGGAAAGTTCCAGCAACTTTTCAGAGACAAGAAGTTGACTCTGTCATCAATCCATTTCAGTCTGAGTCCACTTTGAATACACCTTGTTCTCTAAGTGTTGATAGACATGACAAGAGAAACTCGGTAACTGTCACGGCTAGTCAGATTCAACACCTTAACATTCAGCCACAGTATGTTTCTTCATTCATTTCAGTTTCATCTCCGATGTTATCACAACCCTCAACTTCTTTGTATGATCAATCATCATCTCTATCTTTGTTGGGTCATGCTCCAATTTCCACTACTACCACTACTACCACTACTACCACCCACTTGCAACCAACCATATCCTTTTCTACATCTGGAAATGCAAATCAGGACGGCATCAATATACCACTGGGCTCAAAGTTCTGTAGAGCCTCACCACTAGTGACAGTGACCCCACTAAGAGATCCATTGCCTATAATTAAGTCCTCATTATTTGAAGTGAAGTTTCGAACTGCTGCAATAAAAGTGTGTGCTGGATGTCAAAATGGCTATATGAAGGCTCCTGATGGGAAATCACTACCGCCTCCACCTAATGATCTTTGTCTAGTACGAAAAGAACAGCACCTCTATTACAATGTTGCAATAGGAAGGCAGCAAATATCTGCATTTAAAAATGTACACTACCATGCTAATCTAACATGCCCTAAAGCCCNTTGTGATACCTGGTTGCTCTTAAGAGATGAATCAGAACTTTGATTATCATAACATATAGAAAGGCAAGTAAATCATATGATACAGTTCCTGCATCCAAACAGCTCAGCAGCCCGCCGCTGGCTCAGTGAGTCTGGCTTGCTAGACTAGAATTATGAAAAAATGAGAACAAACAAGTAAAAAAAACATTGGAAATGTAATGAGACACAGGAATGGCTAAATCGTAAAAAGAGCACAAACAAGATGGAATTAATGGCTGTTAGAGTGTGCCCATACAGGAAGAATTCTGCACACACTCTAACAGCCATTCCATCTTGTTTGTGTTCTTTTTACGATTTAGCCATTCCTGTGTCTCATTATATTTCCAATGTTTTTTTTACTTGTAGAATATTTCTTCTGCCATTATATGTGACCCAATTTTGGAAAACCGACCAGATGTAGTAAAACTTTGTTCGTAGTAATCGGCGATTGTAGTGTAATTCGCGACACGCACGTGAAATTAATTTTTTTGCACCAATGGGGAGGGGCACACCTTGGCGAGCTGCAGACGTGATTTTACGGGCAGGGCTGCTTCTATTGCTGAGATATAAGCGTTTGAATGCAGCTATGTCAGCCATGGCTAGCTTCTCTCCTGTTAGTACACGGGATGCGTTGCCATGTTCATTGATTAATTATTCTGATAAGTACATGATGCAGCTGCTGCTGTGCATCTCATCATAATCTTGCATATTTAATGTGCAACAAAAAACAATGCATTGTTCATGAACTAAACATTTCTAGCAGAAAGAAATCTCTTCCAGATGATCAGAAGACGGCCCAGTGTTGCAGAATCGCTGGGCTATGCCAGGAGCTGTTTATCTGTGCATAATAATGAATGAATGTTTGTACATTGTGTATAATAAATTTGCAATGAAATTTGTGGGGGAAAGAAGCTAAGCGCTTCTTATTATGGGCAATAAGTATTAGCTAAACTGTTTCCTACAGTTAGAATAGCTATAGATGCATGCATTAATATTGGGTGCTTATTTCTGCGCCATTTATAGCCTAGTTACTCTAGTTACAGCCCACCCGCTACATTATTCTACTTAGTAGACTTACTTACCTCGTTGGTGAATCCTCCTGGAAGGCTCCCTGGTCTTCTGTGTCTTTAAAAAGGCTCATAAAGTAAGTTTTAACTAGCGCTTCAACTAACTTCATGCATATTCTGATACTACACTAAAATTGTACCACAAACATAAATTGTTTGTAACATGGATAGTATACGGAGTTTGTGTACTCGCGCTTAGCAATGTATTCGCTTACGATTTTAGCAAGTAAAATTGAATGAACGGTCGGTATATTTGAGCTCATATCTCCAAAACTATAGCGCCTAGCCGCTTCAAATTTGGAAAATAGCTAGCTGAAATGACGTAGATTACAATGCAAGCGCTATCTCAAAATTCGCATATTACTACATCTGGTCGGTTTTCCAAAATTTGGTCACATAATTATTCCAGTTGTTTCATTGCATCAATCGACAGCTGTGGATAATCATTGGGGATAATGACATCATTCTGTTTAGGAATTTCTCCAAACATAAGAGCAATAACTTTGAGTTGATCTTCAATACTAAGGCTTGTTGACAAACTATTTGAAACTTGCTGGATTACATCCACTGTTTCAATCCCAATACAATCATCTTCACTAAATACAACTGGATTGCGACAATGGAGAATATCAACAGAGTCTAGGTCTGCCAATGTGGTAGGTGGAGAACTTGGAGGAGTGGTACTGACCAATAAGATGGAAGTTAAGAATGGAGCATTTGTCTTGGGCTGGGTCACAATTTTTGTTGTGCATAAGGTTATCTTTTGAAGAGCTTGAGGAGCTAGAGAGACTTATTGAAACAATGTTGGTTCGTTCTTTGTACCCTCGAAGTATTTTTCAGCCTCAGCCGGGGTTTTGAATTTACTGCCTAACTTCTTAGACGCCCTTAATTGGCAAGCTCCACAAGGATATGATTATATTAATCTTGTATGTATATTTCCAACTAAAGCTACTCAATGTTGCTCGGCTGACTCAGTGGTAAAAAAAGTCTGACTTACTTGATCTTCTACGCCCACAACGGCCCAGAACAAACTGAGAAGCTTTCTCCCAGAAAGACTCCTTCTTAGTCCATTCCTAACTAGTTCCATCACTATTTAACACAAGTACAAAAAACATTGGAAATGTACTGAGACACAGGAATGGCTAAATCGTAAAAAGAGCGCAAACAAGATGGAATGGCTGTTGAGTGTGTGCAGAATTCTTCCTGTATGGGCTGCATTTAACAATCTCCTTATTGAGTCTCTTATTTTGCCCACAGGAAGAATTCCTTACACACTCTTAACAGCCATTCCATCTTGTTTGCGCTCTTTTTACGATTTAGCCATTCCTGTGTCTCATTACATTTCCAATGTTTTTTGTACTTGTTTGTTCTCATTTTTCCATAATTCTACAAATCACAATTGAGTTGGTGTGTGTAGCTAGCTACTAAGCTAGTAGTCTGGCAAGCCAGCTAGACTGTGGCCGGGCTGACCCTGCTTGATAACACACATCTCAGTCATTTGCATGATTTGGAGGCAGGAGCTGTATCATAAGATTTACTTGCCTTTCTATATGTTATGATAATCAAAGTCCTGATTCATTTCTTAAGAAGAGCAAGAGGATCCAGGTATCACAAAATAGTTCCAGGCCGAGTTCCAGGCAACTTGCATTTGAATTCCAAATAACGCACACTTTTGTGTGTGGAAAGGGTCGTTAATTCGAATTTTCTACAAGCTAATGAATTATGCATGAGTGTAGAAATTAATGGCAGCCGGGGAGGCGCTTTTCGCCTTGTATCTAGCTACTCAATGAGAGGCGCTAAAAACCGATGGCAAAAGCGACTGTCCCGGAAGAAACCAAGCTCATTCGTTCAAGAATCAGCTTCTAAAAGTGAATAGTCTCTGAGAAAACTCGAGCCAAGATAGAAGAAGAAGAAGAATAAGAAGAAGATGGAGAAATTTGGAGGTTTGGCATGTTTGTGTTTGTTACTTTAGCGATGGTTTTAGGCCATGTTTTTGGGCTCATTAGAAAGAGAAAGAGCTAAATAGTAGCTTAAGAAGCCTTTTAGTGCTAAGCGCTCAGTTTTTGCAGAGTTATTCGGGTGAATATTTGTATTGCGCTAACGGGCCATCCGTGCCATTCCTGTGTACTCAGTACTACCGTACTGGGAATAATTATAATGAATAGACAATGTCATACTTATCTTTTTTTTCTGATTCTTGAAGTTGAGGTCTACCTTTGTCCTCATTGAGAGCCCTCGAGGACTCGAGTAGAGAGACGCTATACTTCTCAAGTTTTGTGGCTAGTGCTGTGTTCTGTTTTTTCTCAGCAGACATGGGTGTTTTGTTGAAGATAAAAGCCTGTAATAATTATAATACGTTTTATATTATATTATAAGTGGTATATGAAAGAAACAAACCTTTACTGAACCTTTCCCTTCTTTTGTTTAAGCTCCATTCTCCTGAAGGTTTCTCATAGCCTGAAGTGCACCTTCGATACCACCTCTTTTGCGAAACCTACGTTTCTTGTGGACCCAATATGAGACATCCAGAGATTTACCAGGAAGACCTAGGACTACGGCCTCAGTTAACTCTTGCTGTGGTTCCTTAGTGGTTGGATGTACACAGTCATTGTCAAGTGCTTGTACCAGATCAAGTTCGTTTCAATCTGTCCACGGCCAGCTACATATGCTGCCTGTTGGCAGCTTACTTCCACGAAGTCAATTGCAGCTTTAAGTGCAGATGGTGAGATTGTGTTTGGTATTGGCTCTTGGAGTGCTTCAGAATCTTCACGGTCCACTTGAAAGAGGATATGCAACACTGCACTCACACATAAAATTTGACCCATGGATTTGCTTAACATTCCTAAAAAAGTTGATGATAACTATTAATGTGATTACTAAGGAAAGCATTAGTTAGCACATGCATGCCAACAAAAATTACACATTGCTGAATCTGTCAGAATAAAAATTTGGAAAAGCAAACAAGTGAAAATTTGAACTTCAATAATTTCCTAACATAAAAAAATTAATACAACACTTATCATATGCGACAATCCCTGACAAACACTATACTAACCGGATAGTAGGTCATCCATGGCAGCAATAACTTGCAGTTGCTTTTGTGTTGTGTTGTATTTAGTCTTGAATAAACCTAAGTCTGAATCTTCTTCAGGTAGACAAAACACTAATTTGTCCAGATCTTTGCTGATTGCTGCCTTTCTCCATCTCTCAGCAAGCAACATTACTATTAGTATTGTTACGAATGAATAGCAGCGATGTCAGACAAAAAAAAAAAGTTTTCTGGATTGCTAATCTGTGCTCAGATTTGAATAGAGGACATCAGTAGGAACTCAGATATACCCATAATTTGCTGCTCAACTGATGACACGCACACTTTGTTGTTTTAAAAATATTTGAAATTTTCTCCATATGACCTCGTATATTTAGATATGCGCGGAAGTGGCACAATTCAATATACGCGCACGCGTAAACAGTTTAGGTGCTGTATTATAAATTCTCATAACTCAAGTTAGGAAGGTCATAGCAAGGTGAAATTTTGACTGTTAGACTCAGGAATGACCAGAGATTCACATGAACACACAAAATAAAAACAACAACATTAAACCAGTCAGAATTCCATTACACGGACTTCTCCATTAACCATATCTTGAAGTAACGGGTACGAGTATTCATCATCTTCGTCATCATACACCACTCTGTACTCAGCACTCTGATTATTGTATCCTAGAACTGTTCCTCTATACCAGACAAGGCCCTCTTCAGTACTGAATTGGTGTTCAATTCTCCTGTAGATCAAAAGTTCCAGATCACGATTTAGTTCTTCTGTTGACAGTGGTGATGGTGTCTCTGGTGTACAGAACAGCTTTAACAGGTTTGCATTCAACTCAGAATGTGTAAACAGCCTTTTCTGGTGAGAAAACAGGAAGACTGTCTTGTCTGGGTGTGTCTGACACAAGATTTTCTTACGAAACTTCAATTGTAGTTTCAAAATATCGCATTTCTGTTTCAAGGTACGGAGTTTTGCTAGTCCTACTTCTACCTCACTCTCAGTAGTCCATAAGCCCACCTTTTGGATCTGCTTCGTAAGATTTTCCTTTTCTCTTATCTCCTTTTCCTTCTTCCTCTGTATTTCCAATTCCCTTTGCTGCACACACTCTCGTCTCTTAGCGCTGATTTCATCCCTTCGCTTTCTGAAATTGACTTTATGAACTGTTGACAGAGAACGAGCGGCCTTCAAAAGTCTCTCTCTTTCCTCAGGCGATTTAGAGTGCAACCACTCAGAGGTCTTGTGAGAGAAAAGCAACATGGATTCAAGTGCGATACAGGTGGCATTGGTATTTTCTGAGAGCATTCTATCCAAAACAGCAAAGTCCCGTTCCGGACTCACATTTGTTGTTGGAACAGACTCAACTTCTTTCACAACAGTAGCATCTGACACTGAATAATGAACTCCTCTCGGTAAGTGGTCAATAAGCATTCTTTGCATAGTCAGCACAAATGACTTGAACAACATTTGAAGGATTTCCTGGACCATTGAATCATCTAGTGTAGATGTGAACAGCATCTTATAAACTTCATCTTTGTCTCTATCATCAAATATTTCCAGCCTATCATTGCCTTCCATAGCTTCTTGTGCATCCTCTCCCCACATCTCTAGTTTCTCCACTATCTTTGTATATATGTCACTCATGTCCAGTACTGACACCGACGAGAGCACCATATGTCTCCATAATGGACCAGTCAACAGTTTATCGATGATTCCTAATGCCCTGCATCCAGCTGCATACTGAGGCACTTTTAGGTTTGACAAAACAGCTTGAAGAAGAAGATTCAATGATCCGTGGGCTTCTGTTAGATACTCCATCATGTTCTTTCTCAAATAATACACACCTGCAGCATCGTAGAAAAGTATGTTGAAACGATTACCATGAAATGCTGCCAATGGAACCTTATCAATCCCCTTACTACGAAGATAGGCTCGGAAGTATGTTGAGCAACCAGCTTGCTGCGATCCTCTTCTATGAAAGGCTTTACAAGCTGTACTGATGAGTTGCTGGGTACCAGATGAGGAAGAACTGTTAGTAGGTAGATCACCTTCAAATGTTGACTCCCATTGCTTTAGTGTAGCTTCTGCTGAATCAGCTAATGCAACAATAAAATGGAGTCCGCAAAAAATTATTCATTCTTGTATACTGTTCTCTTTCTGAATCGCTCAATTCAGACCACAACATCTGGCAGTATGTCAGCTCGGTATTCAGCAAGGAGTTCGTTAACTCTTTAGGGCCTAAATTTATTATGCATACTTAATTAGATTTTACGAATATTTAATTAACCTTGGTTTTGTACATTTTTGTTCTTGCTTTAGCCTTAGCCACTCTCTTTTGTAGCTACTTGAGCTTAGCTATGGTTGTACTAAGCCATGGCTATATCAAATTAGTTCTAGTTTGGTTAACTTTAAAATCTTGCAAAAACGGAAGGGTCAAAGTTCGCCAAACGACCTGCATACTTTACGCTTTTTTTCCAGCTTTATAAGCAGCACTGCAAAAGCGCTTGCATGCAGGTATAGCCTAAGCCTCCCTGCACCTCCATAGCTAGTGTCAGGCTTCTCCTGCAAAGTACTAAGAAAAAACGTGAGTTTAAAACCAAAGGTCACGATCTCGCCGTGATGGTGACCTTTGAACTCTAAAGCCCATATCTTCCCTCCCACTAATCAGACCTGACTCTTACTTGGTATTTTAGTAGAGCGCTTCCTTACCTAACTGCACAGCAAGTCTAAAGCTCATAGCTCAAATGCTATGGCTTAAAATAAAAAAATGCGAAAAATTGCAGATTACGCGATCGTTGAATACGCGCGTGCGGATAAATCCGTCTACCGGCCCTAAAGAGTTAAAGAGCTTTTCAGCAGCATGGCGATCTGACATGGTATTCTTTAACTTAGATATAATTGCAGAAGACACTGATGATGCCCCTAGTTCTTTCTGTACAGTGTCAATATCCTCAAGGATCTCTTTGAAAGTACTCAGGCTATCTTCAGCAGAACCAGAAAAGATGTGACGGAGACCAAGTGTGTATGTACCAGTGACAGTTGCCACATCATATGTAGCATAGTGCTCTCCATACTTCGTAGTACCGTCAGTCTGCAATGTATTAAATTCTCTCTTGTCATCATTGAGCTCTTCTCCTAATTGTGCATGAGCCACAGTTAAACACTCTACCATCATCTGACACAGAAGGGCTTTGCTAGGCATGCGATCCAAGGACTTGTGAGCAAGGTTGGTAATCACAGATATGATAACAGGAACAATGTTCCTTACTCCTACATTTAAGGACAAGAGTTCATAACAGCAGACACGCATGTCATCAGTGTATTTGCCTTTGTGAAATGTTGCTATCTCGTCATTAAGATTTGATGACATGATCTCTTCAACTAACTGAATATTGTCATCTTCTAAGTGACAAACCTCTCCTCTGAGTTCTTCAATTGTCTGCTGCTTGTCATTAATTTCATGAATTTCTCTCTCTTCAAAGGACATTTTTAGTTGTTGAACCTGAGCCCTCCAATAGTCAGCTCTATGACGTAACTTGTCCTTGTGTCGCTTTAGTTCCTGAACCTGAGGTTCAAGTTGTGATACTTTTTTTTGCAAACTCTCAGCCTCATTTTTATGTAAATCAAGGTCTTTTGCTTGTTGCACGATAGTCTTGTCTCTACGCTTGAGTTTTTTTATAGCATTACGTTGGATAGCATACATTTTCTCTCGTAATTTGTCAGTATTTTCCTTTACATCTTTAAGCGACTTGTTCTCTTCATTAACTTTAGCTATCTCCTTGCAAAGATCCACATTCACAGCTTTTAAAACTCGATTTTCTTCGGGACAAGTATGGGCACATGTCACAGTTTGCAAAGGTTGAGTAGATTTTAGCTCACCCTTAACCACAAACATTCGAGGAAGTTGGTTATCTTCATTCAGAAAGGCTAAAATTTTTTGGTCCTTTTCAGCAGAAATCCGAATTTTTTAAAGTTTACTTAGTCTTGCCTCTAGACGAATAACACTTTGCCTAATTGACTTCACTGTAGGTGGAGATTGGCTAGGCCACAGTTTTCCAAATAGGCATGATAACCATCGACTCAGAGTAGCAAATGTGCACTTAGGAAACCTGTTCAGGAACTGATATAGATCAAGTACATGCTCATTGGTGACCTTTTGTACTTGTTTGAGTTTTGGTATGTCTTCATCTACAGTAAAGTCAGGTATATACGCAAGAAGTGACGCTCCCTTGATACCAAGTTTCTGCAAACTAGAACTAACATCT
This sequence comes from Tethya wilhelma, assembly GCA_964030475.1. Taxonomy (NCBI): domain Eukaryota; kingdom Metazoa; phylum Porifera; class Demospongiae; order Tethyida; family Tethyidae; genus Tethya; species Tethya wilhelma. Next base: position 11,248,452 of record CAXIPT010000001.1, on the reverse strand, counting down.
GGCACATCTGCAACAGCCATGTGAGTGTCCTGAAGATTATTAATGACAACATGGCACTTTTGAAGCTCAATAGGGAAGTGAAAAGTATCATAAACATATTAAAAAAATAGCTCAAGTAGTAGATATTCTATGGCTAGTCAACTCTACGAGAGTTTCTTTCGCAAGTAGACCACACAACTTGGCCAGATGTTCATTATTCACTTGCTTGAAGCAGTAAATACACAAAATACGAGCAAAATATCAAAAAACCACCACAAAATTCAAACTCAGCACCTTGAACACCCCCTATATAACTTACTTTTCTCTGCTCAACTCAGAATCGTCTGCTCTCCACTCTCAAACACAAACGACTTCATTGTGCCGCTTGGACGTTCTAATTAACCGGAGAAAAATTTTCCTGTTTTTTTTTAACGTTTGACATCGCTATGAATAGTACAGTTATATAATAATGGTGATAATAATGTTTAGTACCTAATTTAGCCATCTATTAACAAACATATACCTATTTTGTCTGTGAACGTCTTGTCTGCTGGTTCTAAAGTATCAAGTTCAGCACAAGTAGGCTTCGGAAAAAGCCATAGGAACCATTGGCTAAGTCCCTTTTCTGCATTTCCTGGAAGCTCTATTAGAGCTCTCGCAACAGCTGGTTGGTTGAAACCTCCGACTGTTAGACTTGTGTCACACATGGAAAAATATGCTTCACCTGTGACTGAATAACATGCAATGACAAATAGTGGTATATGCCTCCGTAAACTGTGCTAACAAAGAGAAGTATACTAAATACCTGTGGTCCTGGTCCAAGGGTTTGCATTATAAAGTTCCAAGAACATTGCCAGTTCATGAGAATCTGTGAGCCCCCGGCTACTGTACAGCTTGATCTTTGTTAAAAAGGCTGACATTTCATCATGTAGTCCTAGTAAATGGCCACTGTTTTCTGCCATTAGTACACCCATTTTCTCAAATGTTGCATCTGAGAGAAGCCATGCTGGGTCTAATTCTATATATATGAAGGTTAGAAATGTTAAATATATTTCACCTTGGTTTACATGCATGCTTTACTTTGTGTGCATCTTTTCTTTTTGTATAATGTAATGTGTAGTAGTTTCTGTGGTATAGTGGTATAGCATTACTCATGTGTGTCTATCACAGACTAGCATCTGTCTTGTACATTGTCATGTTTCTTTCTTGTGCTACTCACGTGTATCATACATTTATGTATTTCACCATGCAGTCAACACATGTCATGCATTCTGGTATGCCTTTTAAAGCAGTCACGTTTTCAGAGTTCTCTTGTTGTTGTCACTTTGTACTAAGTTTGTAGTTCATTAATATTATTTTGAGAAACTTAACATTTCATGGCTTAACAGCTAATCAAATCAGACTGCCCAATATAGAAGCTCTATCCAACAAGAAATTCACACACATCACAAGCATCAATTGAAAGTACTACAAGAATAAAAACATTGAAATGTAATGAGACACAGGAATGGCCAAATCATAAAAAAGAAAGCAAACAAGTGGAATGGCTGTTAGACTGTGTGCAGAATCCTTTTATGGGCTGCATGTAATAGTCTTTTTACTGTGTCAAGTCCTTCATTTCGCCCACAGGAAGAATTCTTTTCACACTCTAACAGCCATTCCACTTGTTTGCTTTCTTTTTTATGATTTGGCCATTCCTGTGTCTCATTACAAATTCAAAGTTTTTTATTCTTGTTTGCTCTAATTTTTTCACAATTCTATCAATGAGTTTGTGTATCAGTGTGTGTGTCCGACTGAATGCTGAAATGTGTGCGGATGGTACATGATGTCCTAGCTGCTAGCTTCAACTGAATTTGCAGGACCTGGGATCACTGCAGGTGGAGTAGTGGCATCACAAATCTTTGTTGCCTTCAGTGCTAAGTTGCTTATTCAATAGTAGCAAGATAGTTATTGAAGAAAGGTAGAGTTCAGCCAGAGCTCTGGAGTTCAGCACTAGTCAGGTAAGCTGTGAATTCCAAATAACGCACACTTGCCTATGTGGAAAGGGTCGTCAACTTGAATCCCCCGTATTCATGAATAATGCATGAGTTTAGAAATTAATAGCGGCCATATGGAGAAGGCGCTTTCTGTCTTGTATCTAGTGACTGGACGAGAGACATGAAAAACCGATGGCAAAAGCGACTGAAGACAAAGATACTAAGTTTATTCGTTCAAGAATCAGCTTCTGAAAGCGAGCGATCTCTGAGAAAAGCCTTGCCAACATAGAAGAATAAGAAGAAGAAGAAGAAGAAGAAGATGGAGAAAATTGAAGGTTTGGCATAGTTTAGTTTGGTACTTTAGCGATAGTTTTAGGCCATGTTTTTAGGCTTGTTAGAAAGAGAATGAGCTAAATAGCAGCTTCAGAAGCCTTTTAGTGCCAAGCGCTCAGTTTTTGCAGAGTTATTCGCGTGAATATTTGTATTGCGCTAATGGGCCATCCGTGCCATTCCTGTGTACCCAGTACTACCGTACTGGAAATACAAGATCACACTTTACGTTTACATTTGGTAGCCTGACGAATCCTTTCTAGTATTCCTCGTAAGAACTGATACACTGTTGTCTTACGACTCCCAGTGGGCATATATACTGATAGTCAGCCAAACAAGCACAGGCTCAGCCTAATCACAACCACTTCAGCAGGTGCAATCATAAAGCTTGTAAGAATCACGAGACCTCCCAGAATGGCAGCAGGAGGCACACTCATTGCTTTGCCAACCTGCCAGCAACCCTATACACAAAGCAGATATGCTATATGATCCCAATATTATAACTTTGAGATACCCATANCGGAAGCTATTGATCAATCCCAGAGCGATAATTACGTGTTCTGTGATTTCATTCGTCAGGCCGAAATTCCTGGCCTCTGCACAACTTTTTGATGCGAGATACACCAGACCCCTTTTCCCGCGGAGCCATATAGGCGGAGCGAAAGGGGTCTGGCTACGCGAGACTATATGCATGATTGTTGGTCCGGGCAGAAGAAGTACAGCAGTCGGGTTGACTGCTGAGCTATAGCACTACCTAGTTACAGTATGTGCACTGTTTTTCAAAGATGCCTGCTTCATGCAGCTTGAGCTAGCTCAGAACTGGTAATGGTCGGCACAAAAGAAAACTAGTATTAAATATTTTAATTGAGCTTGTGAGGTCAATATTGTTTACAAAATTGGTGACTAATAGTCTGTGGGTTAATGAAGCATTATGATTTCCTCCATTCCATAGTAACTCACATGAGACTACAATGTCATGAATAACAGTGACCATTCTTATCATTTCCTTTATGAATACTCCAACACACAGTCACATGCATCAGTGCACACACCTGGCACTATAATAGCCAATTGTTTCCACATGAATGCTTTTAAAGGATGTTAATTGTTTCCCACAAAACTGAGTGAGTGAGTGACAAATATATGGTACAAAAACACAGAAAGAAACTTTACATGAACACTAAGTTAGCTATACACAAAGCAATGGTAACAGTCACAAGATGATAATGCATACTAAACACATTCCATTCTTTCTATCTCTTCAGCTACACCATATTGTCCTATTTTTCTAAGAGCCTTAACTAAAGTACTCCAAGTTAGTTTATGGCCACATTTTTTGGTCACTTTGTCTTCTTTTTTCAGCCAAGCCTTCACCATGTCACCAGGGAGGGTCTGCATCTTCTCAAGCTTGAATAAACCCAACCCTAAGACACTACCAAGTTCTATGTTCTGAAGCTTGTCCAGTGGTTTCACATAGTCACAGATATCATACCAATCACTATCATCTGAGAATCATGAATAGACAATGTGGTATGTGAGTAAGTAAACAATCATCATTACATAAGAGAGTCTGACTCACCAACAACATCTGAAGTAGAGTCTGAGGTTAGTAGCTGGTTGTCATCTAAGAGTCATGAATAAACAATGTCAGTGGTATGTGTGTGGGTAAACATCATTACATAAGAGAGTCAGTGTAGACTCACCAACAAGATCTGAAGTAGAGTCTGAGGTTATAGGAGTATGTTTTGTAGGAGAAGGCTGTGTACCAGTTGCACCAGCATCGCTAGTCCCCGAGTCCTTCTGTCGCTTTAATGGCGGTGAATTAATATCCTCACTGTCTCTCTCTATCTTGTTAGCTACACGATTTTGTCCTATTTTTCTAAGAGCATTAACTAAAACACTCCAAGTTAGTTTATCGCCACATTTTTTGGTCACTTTGTCTTCTTTTTTCAGCCAAGCCTTCACCATGTCACCAGGAAAGCTCTGCATCTTCTCAAGCTTGAATATATCCAACCCTAACACCCCACCAAGTTCTATGATCTGAAACTTGTCCAGTTTTTCTAAATAGCCACAGATATCACCCCAATCAGTGTCATCTAAGAGTCATGAATAAACAATGTCAGTGGTATGTGTGTGGGTAAACATCATTACATAAGAGAGTCAGTGTAGACTCACCAACAACATCTGAAATAGAGTCTGAGGTTATAGGAGTATGTTTTGTAGGAGAAGGCTGTGTACCAGTTGCACCAGCATCGCCTGAGTCCTTCTGTCGCTTTAATGGTGGTGAATTAATATCCTCACTGTCTCTCTCTATCTTGTTAGCTACACGATTTTGTCCTATTTTTCTAAGAGCATTAACTAAAACACTCCAAGTTAGTTTATCGCCACATTTTTTGGTCACTTTGTCTTCTTTTTTCAGCCAAGCCTTCACCATGTCACCAGGGATGCTCTGCATCTTCTCAAGCTTGAATAAACCCAACCCTAAGACATTACCAAGTTCTATGATCTGAGAGTTGTTCAGTGGTTTCACATAGCAACAAATGTCATACCAATCACTGTCATCTGAGAATCATGAATACACAATGTGGATTGTGAGTAAATAAACAATCATTACATAAGAGAGTCAGCTAGTGTAGACTCACCAACAACATCTGAAGTAGAGTCTGAGGTTAGTAGCTGGTTAACATCAAACTCCTTGAAACATTGAGGACATTCTGACTTTGATGGACGGTCTTCTCCTTCGTAATAGTTGATGTATCGTACAAGATTCGTCTTCCCACACTTGCAAGGAGCCAGTAGAGGTCCACCATAATATCTCAGCTCTTCAAAGTTGCTGTGTAGGCAAATTTTTCGGAGGTACTCAGTATGGAAGCTATTAATGTGGTCGCCAGGAGTCCTTGGGTCACTAGGACGAGGGCTGGAAATAAAGACACACAAACAAAAGGGAATAAACTTGACTATACGGTCACATCATTGTTCACTTACAGCACAGAGATCTTGAGTCGATGTTCTTCTGTCTCCAACTCCACACTCCAATGACAACCATCGATGTTCTTGAACTGGCACATGTCCTTCGACAGGTATGGCTTATCTTCATCTGTAGGTTTTTCTCTCTGAGTGATGGCCAACAGTAGACACACCAGTCTGTGGTAGATTTCCCTGGGAAGAAACTGCTGGAAATCAAAATAGAATGTGGTCCACCTTAAACACGGGACAGGTTCCTCTGCAATCTTTTCTGGGAGTTTTCCAGGAACAAGATACTGTGGTTGCTCGTCTCTGGCTGTATATAGTAAGGAGCAAAAAATAATGTCACTGTGTGTAATTGTGCATGGTGGTGTATGTTTAAACAGACTTACTTATGTCTGTTTTTGAAATGTTTCTGATAGGGTGTATCAATGCTTCTGCCTGAAGCATAAGGCACATCTGGTGAAATGACTCCTCTATTGGCACTCGGAGATATTCAGACCAGACCTCCTTTAAAAGATCAGCTGTTGCAACACCAGTTTCACGGAGTTGGTTCATGTCCTTGCCTTTAATTGTGGACCAAAAATTCAGCTCCATGATATTCATCATGACATCTATCAGCCATTTTGGATCAAGTAACACCAGCTCTTTCAGCTCAGCATGCTCCTCTTCACTGATGAAGAGAAGAGGAAGAAATTCTGTGGAACAAAAAAAGAATTTAAGTAAATCAGACTTAAATACATCACTTATACACAACTCACTTAGGCAAACGATCTTTCCTGTCTCGTGGAAGAACTCCAGAATCAACTGTTGCCCATCTTGGTCAGTGATACCACACTGTGTGGCTATCTTGAGCACCTCGTCTGTTTTGATGACTAGGGAGGACTTGCTTTGCTTCAATGATTCCTGCAATCTGACCAGTTCATTGTTGAACCGGAACCAGATCACAGGATACTTTTCTCGTAGAAACGAAAGATTTTGAGATGCATTTTGAATCTCCTCTTGAAGAGCCTTGGCTCCACTTGCTTCACGATCCTTTAGTTCTTTACCGTCAATTGAATTTTCTACAGCTAAGAAGATCCTGTCCTTTTTAGGGCCCATCATGTGAAGGTGACACGAACACCTTTCATCACTGTAAATCTCCTTCCTTAGTATCTCATTGATCTCGTTTAGCTTCTCGTCACTGATACGCACCAGCTTGCCATCTTTCATCATATCACGATGAGTGCCCACAATGCAGACATTCTTCAGATGGTCCTTGTCTTTGCCAGGGACAACAGGAAGAGTGTGGGCATGGATAGATTTGAGCCAGTATCGCAGCTCCTCAAAGGGATTCGTTAGATCTACATCTGAACGAACCCTTTGCTTGGACCTCATTTCGAGGTATGGAATGATCTTCTTTATGCTGAACACCACCAGGAACATTGCTCGTCTCGTGAGGAAGCAGTGGTGCATTGAACGGTACTCCTTTTGACCGACAAAATCCAGAACATTGAGAATGAGTAAAATGTCCTCTTCATTCATGTCCTTTGAAAGAGCGGCCACGAGTTGTTGATCGATTAGCTTCACATGTCGGCTGCTGACTTTAGTAACAACTGCCTTTGTTGTTGGTTGGCTGCTCTGATCAAAAGTCGCTTGACCTTTTTCAAGGGTAAGTGATGATTGCTCGGACTTTTGCTTTGGTTGTTGAATTGATGGATCTTCATTCGTATTGTTTGAAGTATGGGTTTCAAAAAGAGCTTTTTTAAGAATAATTTCAGTTTCTTCCTCTTCTTTATCAGATCTGAATAAGCCTTCTATTCTTCCTTGTCTAGATTGAGCAAGAGCTTTCCTCTTGGCAGCCATGTCTGTGAGGACCTGTTGGATCTCTGGCTTTAGCTTGGATAGCTCTTCCTCCAGGTCAGACTCTGTCACAGTTGGAGTGGGACTATCACTTGCAGCAAAGAGTTCTGTTGGTAGAGCTCCAATCACTCCTACGGCAAACTGTTGATCTGCATGTTGCTGTACTGTGCTCTTGTCTTTCTCGGCCCAGTCTTCAACCCCTACCTGACGTGAGTCTACTACAGTATCTACAATCATATTGTCTATACCTCTAGTCGATTCTTGGTTGGGGTTGAATGGCTTGTTGACCAGGAGGTGATATAGGCTGGTCTTGCCAACCCCCTCCTGGCCAAGGATGAGAAAATTGCACCATGGAATCCTGGACTGTCCTTTCTCCAAGGCCTTAAAGTATGCATCAACTGCTTTTGGCCCTCTCTTCAAGATCTCAGGAGGGATAACTACAATTAATACAAAAACAAGAAGCAAAATGTGTAACTTAAAATCACGTGTGACATGGTATGCAATATACTCACTGTCGTCTGGCTCAATCTCAGCAGGAAGGTGACCATCCTGTATACAAGAAAGACAGACTCATTGATGGTCAGTTTGTGTGGTTTGTACATTGTGGAATACTCAGTGGTTTGGTGTTTACAGTACTCTAGTCAAAGTCATGCATGAATAATTAATAGTATGCAGAGATATAAATCTTTATGAATACACTTGAGGCCAAATTGCATTCCAAAGGAACAATAGCATGACAATATTCAATACTCATGCAGTATTCATAGAGAGCTCATGTACATTCAAGGCCACACATGTAGACATGCACAACATCAGGTATAATAATTATGATATGCCTCTACATTCTGTCCAGTCACTTTAGCTATATAGCATGCCATATGCACAGCTGCCAGCACATTATAATTATACCTTGTTAGGTATCAATTTTATTTTTCCATTTTCCATATCTGTTAAAACAGTGATGACAGAACTGCTGGATTTCTTATAGGCAACATGTAGAGCAGTGTCTCCCTGTTTAAATATCACAAACATAGTAAGCTTCTACTTTACTGAATTTGTAGTGAACTTGTGAAGTTTTTTTCACCTTTGAATCTTGTGCATCACTTTGCACCCCCTTCTTAAGGAGCAGCTCAACAAGAGCTGAAGAGTCATTCTTGGCTGCCAGATGTAGAGCACCCTGGCCATTCTCATCACATACAGCTGTGTCAACCTGGTCCTGAGTAACAAGTGCTTCCACAGCTGCCACATTTCCATTGCTACAGGCTGTCAACAGAGGAGTGAGGCCAGTCTGAGAGTTAGAGAGAGTATAGAGAACAACCCCCAGTAAGTAACTAATTTGATTTGATTTAGTGCAGTGAGAGAAAGAAATAATAAATATCCATCAGTTAATTGTGGCATAAATCAAAGTAAAAAAATAATCACATTTGTTTTGCAATTCAGCATCATATCACATAGTTGGTTCTCCAACAGCCATGTCAGAGTTTTACTTTCAGAATAAGAATTACAGGCATAATGAAGAACTGTTTTTCCTTCCTACAATGTGTGTGTGTGTGTGTGTGTGTGTGTGTGTGTGTGTGTGAACAAAATACCTTGTCAGTCATTTCCAGTAGATTCGTAGCTTGCTTTGTTACTCCACCATCAATGTTCACCAGTCGTTGGACGAGTTTGAGGTTATCTTTGCTACAGGCAACATGAACAGCAGTCACACCATCCTGGAGGTGTATCCGTACATGTATAATAAAACTAATTCAACAATCTCTACACCTTTTACTAAAACCTTGTTGTTGTAGGAAGGGGAGGCACCATTCTTCAGTAGAACGTCCACCATCTTAGTGTCTCCGTTAGCAGTAGCAATCATCAGGGGAGAACACGAGTCCTCAACGGATGATAACTTCAATAGGAAAAGACACTAGATAAGTTGTTTAATGCACCAAAAAACAAACCAACTTACATTGTGAGAAGAACTGTAAGCCAAGAAGTCCACTAGTGGACTACCATCATCTGGCTGGGAGGAGTGGGAGTGCTCCTTCACTAGTGTCAGAGCCCTTTCAACTGAAGCAAGGAGACCACTCTGAACAGCTTTGAGGATGATGTTGGAGAGCCCAAGAGCAGCTTTATCTGGAAAACAACAATGTTAAATTAACAAAAATCCATTTACAACCCCTCCAATAGCGGAATGTCTATATCTAATGACTGTAAAAGTTGCTAGACATAATACTCACTCACTTACTTACACACACACACACACACACACACACACACACACGTATGTAAGGCCATTGCAGCCAATACGGATGTCAGAGGGGTCTGGCAAAGATGCAAAATGTTGGATTCAATATCAAAAATATTTAAAGACCATTACAGCTAGGATGGACGTCAGACTGGTCGTTAGAGGTGCAAAACATTGCTCTTAGTTTTTACAAGTTTAAGGTAGTAAACGTAAACTTAAATGTGTATGGTGAATGTAAAAGTTGCTAGACAGCTAGGACACTAAAAATTTTGTCAACCAAATAGCTGACAAAAGACAAAGAAATAGATATTTAAGGCCATTGCAGCCAACATGGAGGTCAGAGAGGTCTGGTAAGAGATGCAAAATGTTGGCCTTAATTTTAGGAAGTGTTTAAAGCTGTTAGGGAATGTACATGGTGACTGTAGCTAGACAGGGGGTTAGAAACATGTGGTTAGAGATATAAAATGTAGCACTTACTGTTTACATAAAGTTTGAATGCTCTTGAAGAGTAGCCTCCATAGCCCCAGTAGGTGGTCCTCCCTCCGATGGCGACTATTTCTCCTGTGGATGTAGTGGCAGTGGAGGTAAAATGGAGGGGTAGAGGGAGGTCATAGAAGTGGTGCCATTGTTGGCTGTTGTAGCAGTAGGCCATCATGGTAAACCTGGTAGATGAACCTGTCAATCCTCCTATTGCTAGGAGGACTCCTTGGTGTGTTGTTAGCGATGTCTCCTCTAGTTGGATGGCTGTCTCTGTCCAGTGGAGGGTTGAAGGAGACGCCATGATGTCATCCATGTTGCAGCTGTACATGGCTGTGTCTTGTCCATGGCCACCTGCCAAGAAGAGACGGCTGCCCACAGTTGTAGATGACATGAAACCACATGGCCGAGGGAGGGGTGTTGTGGACAGCCATTGTCCCTGCCGGGGGATGTACAGTTCTACAATGTCAAGATGGCGGCCATTGTTATAGGCACCAGCAACAAGGAGGATATCTTTGTGTCCAACAGCGGAGGCTCCTTCTCTTGCTGTAGGCATCGGAGGAATAGTGTCTTCTTTAAATTTCTTTCCATCATCTTCTTCGTGGTTCAGCAGCTGTCTTATTTCGTTGGTGAGTCTGTTGCCAGGATACTCGCTACCTCCAACCAACAGTAGGCGGCCATTGTAGATGACTAGTCCATAGCGTCTTGTTGGTGTCTTTATCTTCCTCCATTGACCGCGTACAGTGTCAAGGTACAGCAGTGTGGCCTCCTTCTCCTCCTCCTTCTCCCCCATATAGTACCCTCCGACGTAGAGATGTTCATTGTACCATACTGACTTGGCACTCAACATACCCCATGGCAACTGGGGTAGCTCCTCCCAGTCCATGGAGACGAGGGGGTGAGTGATGGCTACCTNCCTTGATAGAGAAAATTTAAACACATGGTTAAAACAGAGAGAATACTATTGGATATGCAAATTAGGAACCATAACCAAACTTTCAAACAAAGGCCTAAATAAAACAATCTATGATAATAGCAAATGAGATCAAACCAACACCACCAACACAAGCTATAAAGCACAGGCGCATGCAGTTCCCACCCATCCTGACTGTATCACTTAAATTATAAAGCACTCATGGGGTGCTTTGATTAAAAACTGGGTTGGCCAGAACTACAGAGGGCTATTGCCCCGCCCTAACCATTATTACACTAACCAACACTACTAAAATGACCCTAAGCACTCACATAAACAACAGCTAAACATGCAATAGCTATTTTGAAATCACCATAGCTATTAGCCACTAACAAATTATAGCGTAACCAACACCTGAGGCAACACCACTTAATCATATAAATAGAGGCCAAACAATAACACTATAAACAAAAAACAAAAAACAAAAAACTAAAAACTTAATGACGGCAAACCAAATTGTAGACGAAGCTGAAAGGCTTATGGAAGACGCAGCAAGGAGAAACGACGAGAGAACTTTCCTGTCGGTCTACCTTGAAGCGGATTGGGATCTCAGATCTCTAAACCGAGAAGACGAAAGAGATCGACTTTGCTCTATCCACTGGAGGATACGGCGTTGGTTCAGGCTCTTAAGTGAAGACGACTGGCCGGACCTCCAGAACACTGAAGAAACGGACTACACAACCCAACGGGAAGAATGAAACTTTACAATTATTTATAATAGCCATATATATTCAAAATTTCAAACTTTCAACTTTACTCTTATGAGAGACATTTCTATTTATCCAAAACCACACCCCTTATAACCACACCCCCTAAGCGCACAACGCGCATGCCTTATAAACAGAAACGACCCGTGACGAACATGTGACAACACGTCACACGCCACGCCAAGGAGAACTTAACCTAACGTACGAACAACTAGCTTCCATTTTCGAGTTATTTCCTGCTGAAGAAGACTACTCGTCGAAAGGCCTACAGGAAGAATTCTGGAAGATTAGCAATTGGAGCATTTGGAAGACATAGAAGAAGCACGTGGAGAA
>CAXIPT010000001.1:11189975-11236224 GCA_964030475.1 Tethya wilhelma | reverse complement strand
GTCTACCAGACGTCTACCCTGTACGTCACTCACGTGACTACTGGTACCAGGCTCTCTCCTTCCTTATTTTCGAAGAAAATATTCGCGAAGGAGGAGCCTGGGAACGAGGCTAGACATTCACAAGGTTTCATCAAATTGGAGCAGAGGTTTTGAAATGCCTTGTGCTCACAAATGAACAATTTATCTTCAACTGGACTGTAGTCGTCAGAACCCTATGAATACAGATGACTTTCAAAGTCAGTTACAATTTATACTTTTTTTTAAATTTCTGACCTGATTGATCTAACATTGGCATTACAGGTAGTTTGTCAACAACTGATACAGCAGTTGAGCTGTCAGTTGAGCTTTCCTCAGTTGAATGAGAGTCCTCCACAGTAGAGACAACAGCTCTCTGTTATCTAGAGGTGCTGAACTTCTAGTAGAAGAAAGGGTAGAAGAAAGCTGGTATCTTGCTTTGTCCATCCTCGTCAAAAAAGAATGCTTGGCGTCCTCGTCGTCGAAGTTCAGCTCCATTTTGGTAGCGAACTCTGTGACTAGCACACTTTTTTGCCGGTTGTAAAGGTTGAAACTCTCTCCTTGAAAACTTACTGATTAAACATCACTCAAAAACAATCAGCAAAGAAAAACAAAAAACAAACCCTCAAAGAAATACACGCAGATATCAAAGAACTAGCCAAAAACGAACAAGACCCCGATACTAGAGCACTAATACAAAGGCAATGGAATGACATAACAAGAAAAGCAACAAGAGAAGCTACTCAGCTCCCTGAAACACTAAAGGACTCAAGAGACAGCAAACTGACTAACAAGAGAAGAAGAGACACATATGAAGACGAAAGCACAAGTCCCAAACACAAAATGAGAAGAACAGAAGAAGAAAGCTAAACCATGTCACATGGGAAATCCTTCTGCAATCACTTGGGAACCTACTCATGCAGTATTAAAAAAACGAAACACCCCCTCGGCAACCAGAAAGAGAGGTACGCTTCGAGAGAAGAGGCAACCAACGACACTTCAATAATAATGATTATAATAACAATGATTTATCTGATCAAAATGCGAATAATGAATCGAAAGCGGATGAACAAAATGAATTAGTTATATTAAGCATAAAATTCAAACCCACTGTAGATCAAATTAAAGTACTCAGAAAAGGCTTAAGCTTTGTTCCTAAACCTAAATAAACATAAAAAACTTGTACACTGACATTTGCAAATTTATCTAAAAACTAAGAAGCACATACTACAGCAACACTATTTACAAAAACAAAAACCAAAATCAACATCAGAAACAAGCAAATGAAAGAATGACAAAACTGCAAGAGACCCATTTAACAAACCCAAATACACTCCAAAGCCCTTTATTGCCCAAATGATAAACTTGAAACTTTTATCCATAGAATGAGACTAAAAATCATTGATGAAACAAAACACAAACAAACAAAATCAGACAACATGACAAGAAGAGAACGAAGAGCACTAAATGAACTCAAACACAATAAACACATAATCATAAACAAAGCATCAACAGTTGTCATCCAAGCTATGTAAACGAGGGACTTAAACACCTAGACGACCCTCAAATATATAAAAAAAACTACCTCATGACACTACTGACAAACATAAAGATCTCATCAATGATAAACTAGAAAGATTAAATGAAAATGGATTTCTAAAAAAAGAATGGTACGAATATTGCAAACCATCAAACAAAGCAAGAACATCTAGACTATACTTCCTTAAAAAAATACACAAAAACCCAGACCGATTGTGTCAAGCTGTAACAGCATTACAGAAAATATTTCAAAATTTGTCGACACATGGCTACAACCGTTTGTAAAAAGCCTACCATCACACATCAAAGACAGCAGTGAATTCATCAATCTCATCGAAAAAACCAAAATTCCTACAAACAGTATTCTACTATCAATAGATGTAACATCCTTATACACAAACATACCGCACATAGATGGCGTAGAAAAAATAACTACATTCTTAGCCGAACACCCGGATGCATACAAATACCCAAAACAATCACATGTACTTGTAATCAAAGAGATGGTACTAGAAAACAATATCTTCACATTTGACGGTCAATTCTATAAACAGCTACAAGAAACAGCAATGGGGACCAAAATGGCCCAAGTTATGCAAATATCTTCATGGGAGTAATCGAAGAAATAATGATCAACCTATCCAAAAAAAACTATGGAAACGCTTTATAGATGATATTTTCCTAATTTGGGTACAGCAATCAACCAAATACACCCAACGATTAAATTCACATTCGAAGCAGATAAAAACAAACTAATATTTTTAGATCTAGAACTATACAAAGGAAGAGGTTTAGTGTAACAAATGTATTCGACGTGAAAACACACATCAAAAAAACTAATAAACAATTATATGTACACGCTGAATCATACCACCCCACCGAAACCAAGAAAGCTATAATGATTGGAGAGACCACGAGATACCTAAGAACTAACTCAAACAAGGACAATTTCATGAACATGCAGGAGAAGTTAATAGCTAAACTTGACGAGAGAGGTTACCCACCAACAGAAACAAAACAAACCATCCACAAAATCAAACACCATAATAGACACCTTACCTTAACTCTTTAGGGCCTAAATTTATTAATTAGATTTTATGAATATTTAATTAACCTTGGTTTTTGTACATTTTTGTTTTTGCTTTAACCTTAGTCACTCTCTTTTGTAGCTAGTTGAGCTTAGCTATGGTTGTACTAAGCCATGGCTATATCAAATTAGTTCTAAGTTAGCTTTATTAACTTAAAAGCTTGCAAAAACGGAAGGGGTCAAAGTTCGCCAAACGACCTGCATACTTTAGGCTTTTTTTCCAGTTTGAAGAGCAGCACTGCAAAAGCGCTTGCATGCAGGAATAGCCTAAGCCTCCCTGCACCTCTATAGCTAGCGTCAAGCTTCTCCTGCTAAGAAAAAAACGTGAGTTTAAAACCAAAGGTCACGATCTCGCCGCGATCGTGACCTTTGAACTCTAAAGCTTATATCTCCCCTCCCACTAATCAGACCTGACTCTTACTTAGTATTTTAGTAGAGCACTTCCTTACCTAACTGCACAGCAAGTCTAAAGCTAATAGCTCAAACGCTATGGCTATAAAATAAAAAATGCGAAAAATCGCAGATTACGCGATCGTAGAATACGCGCATGCGACTTTTGGCGCTGTCGGCCCTAAAGAGTTAAGAAGGAAAAACAAACCCAAAAGACTCAATCAAACATTTTTAGTCACAACCTACAATGACAATACCAATCGAACCAAAAACATAATCAGAAAACACTGGAAATCAATTAAAAATATCTTTCCGCAGAAACTAAATAACTTCACCAACCCCATTAGAAAATGCAAGAAGAACTGCTTTACCTATAAAATCCTAACCACTAACACTTTCGCAACAAGCACCCACGACAGAACCAAACACCCAATAAATCTGCTGGTCCCAACATATTGTGCTTTACAATCTTTATGTGTGCAAGTGGCTAGATATATGATGTTTTTGGTGTCGCAATTATATTTTACATGTGGAACATCAACCAGACCAATTAAATACCGAATATTTGAACACCTACAATCAAATAGCTCGGGCATAGGCAAACACATACAAAACAGCAACCACAAACGAGCAGACATAAAATTCCAAATCCTAGAAATGGCACCCCCTTACCTCTAGAGAGAAAATTTAAACAGATGGTTAAAACAGAGAGAATATTATTGGATATGCAAATTAGAAACTCTGACCAAACTTTCAAACAAAGGCCTAAATAAAACAATCTATGATAATAACAAATGAAAACTAATCCACATCACCAATATAAGCTTTAAAGCACAGGCGCATGCAGTTCCCACCCATCCTGACTGTATCACTCAAACACACCTCTGTACACATCAATCTAATCAGCAGACCATCAGACTGTGGCCATCACACTGCATCCCATCATTAACACTATTTAATGTCACTGCGTTGACACCATCCAGCTGAGCTTCACATTCTGAATCAACACCAGCACTCACACCTCCTAGCATTGTCTCCTTACTTCCACTGCATCCATCCTCACTGCATCCATTTTCATTGTTGTCTTTCAGAGCCCTGTGCCTCACCTGGCTCCTTTCTAATTCCCCCTTTCTTCTCTTGCCATTCCTCAGCAAAATACATGGAACACTCTCACACCTCTGTATAGAACCCATGAGTAACCAAACATCCTTCTCTGCAACAGTTCTCCCAGCATTCATCTTCTTCCTAGCCACTAGAACATCACCCTCATCAGCCAAGCTCAACCTCACTGCGTCCATACACAGAGCTTGCCTCAGGCCGCGAACTTGTTCTTACACCTCAGACGTCCAACAAATTCATCTTTGGATAACTCACAACTCACTCCAAACGATGACAATAGCTCCGAATTACACATAGTAAACTAACCACACCAATAATAAGACCAATAAGACCAGAATAACTGTGGTATAAATTATGAAGAGAGACCAGAGACCAAAACAGACGGGCACGCGATCATGCCACTTTGGTTAATTCACTATGTGTGCATATGAGCAGTAATGGTAATTAGTTAATTGCAAGGCGGTAAAACGAGCTGAATCAACTGAGATAAAGTTTGTAAAGTTGCTGTTCTTCTTTATACAGATTGCTGGAGATTTTCACTCCAAACCTGCTTTTTTCAAAGCACAACCTATTCAAGCTACAAGCTGTACTGATAACTGTTATTTGCATCTGAGAAAACTGTGCTCTTGGAGCATAGTCCATTATCTGGGCCAGTGTGTAGTATTGCTTGTATCATTCTTTCACACTCTAACTATACGATAGTTTCATCATTTGCTGGATATTGTTGCTATAGATAGAGTTAAGAGCTTTACATATTCTAATTATTGCCTACTGTATGCAGCTATTATTGGTACATAATAATTACAGTAACTGTTACCTGAAAATTTGGAACACTCGGCAGACATACGAAAAAGCGAAACAGTACATACCATTTAATAATCTTACAAGACAAAATATGTGGAAACACTGATTACGTACAGACATGCACGATAGACTTAGAGATCTAGCTAATTTTTTATTTATGTACAATCCAGAGCACATTCATCTTTTTTTGAAGATTAAATTGAGTTATTGGAATTTTAAGCTAAGGTATGATGCTATGACATCTACAAAAAAACATTAGAAATGTAATACAAACATAGGAATGGCCAAATCGTAAAAAAGTGAGCAAACAAGCCAGGATGATTGTCTGATTGAGCGAGTTCATTTCACTGTGTTTATGTTCATATCCTTACTGAGCTCGATGACACTGTAGACAGAGGAATGAACTCACTCAATCTGACAATGATTCCTGGCTTGTTTGCTTACTTTTTACAATTTGGGATTACATTTCTAATGTTTTTTGTACTTTTTTTTCTAATAATTGTTCACAATATCAGTGGAATTTAGTCTTTCAGTAGCCCGCGCTGAGCAGANGTCTCCCTGTCCCCCTGTCTCCCTTGTCCTCTATGTCTCCCTGATCTCCCTGTCTCCCTGGTCCCCTATGTCTCCCTGGTCTCCCTGGTCTCCCTGTCTCCCTGGTCTCCCTGGTCTCCCTGTCTCCCTGTCTCCCTGGTCCCCTATGTCTCCCTGGTTTCCATGGTCTCCTGGTGCAGTCCCTGTCTCTTACGTCTCCCTGTCTCCCTGTCTCCCTGGTCCTCTATGTCTCCCTGCTCTCCCTGATCCCCCTGGTCTCCTATGTCTCCCTGGTCTCTCTGGTCTCCTATGTCTCCTTGGTCTCACTGTCTCTTACGTCTCCCTGTCTCCCTGTCTCCTTGGTCTCCCTGTCTCCCTGTCTCCCTTGTCCTCTATGTCTCCCTGATCTCCCTGTCTCCCTGGTCCCCTATGTCTCCCTGGTCTCCCTGGTCTCCCTGTCTCCCTGGTCCCCTATGTCTCCCTGGTTTCCATGGTCTCCCTAATCCCCCTGGTGTCCCTGGTGTCCCTGTCTCTTACATCTCCCTGTCTCCGTGGTCCTCTATGTCTCCCTGCTCTTCCTAATCCCCCTGGTCTCCCTGGTCTCTCTGGTCTCCTATGTCTCCCTGGTCTCTCTGGTCTCCTATGTCTCCTTGGTCTCACTGTCTCTTACGTCTCCCTGGTCTCCCTGGTCTCCCTGTCTCCCTGTCTCCTTGGTCTCCCTGGTCTCCCTGTCTCCTTGGTCTCCCTGTCTCCCTTGTCCCCTATGTCTCCCTGATCTCCCTGTATCCCTGGTCCCCTATGTCTCCCTGGTCTCCATGGTCTCACTGTCTCCCTGGTCCCCTATGTCTCTCTGGTCTCCCTGTCTCCCTGTCTCCCTGATCTCCCTGGTTTCCCTGGTCTCCCTGTCTCCCTGTCTCTTACGTCTCCCTGGTCCCCTATGTCTCCCTGATATCCCTGTCTCCCTGGTCCCCTATGTCTTCCTGATCTCCCTGGTCTCCCTGGTCTCCCTGGTCTCCCTGGTCCCCTATGTCTGTCTTCCTGGTCTCCTGATCTCCCTGGTCTCTCCCTAGTTTCCCTGGTCTCCCGGTCTCTTGGGTCTCCCTGATGGGAGAGCTGCATTGAGACCAGAGGGAATCCATGCACATTATTATAATATCTCCCTGGTATCATGTCCCACGTTTTTCTATAGTCTCTTATATACATGTCGCATACATTTGCCCCAAATATTCAAACTTTAATTTACAGTTGATCATAATTTTATTTATATGGCTACATGCATGGATGAGTATACTGAATAAATATGAAATCACTAAACAGAATAATCAGATATGAAAGCGATACTATAGGTTTATTGAATAATAATGAAACAGATAAATGGAGCAGAATAAGCATATCATGATAAATATGAGTCAGTAGAACACAAAATAACAGTATGATAAGAGATGAATAAATGCAACCTAACTCAACCAGTGATATCACACTCAGTTGCTTGGCTTGCCAAGAGGGTTTGAGGAGTCCATGCTCCTATTCCAATTTGGAAGAACTGTGTTTCGGCGTGTTTGTCGCTGCATTGGGTATGTTTGCTGGGGATTTTCAGACTTCGGTAAATCATTGGGGCGTGATGAGTTATTTGCTAGCTTGGACTTCTTTGCCGGAATTGGATCGAATTCATCTCCACTCTTTTCTGAATCTGTACTAGTTGACAAACTCGAATCTGATGAGGTATCTGATGAGGTACCAGAGTGAGTGACCATTAGTTGCCGTAGAGATGTTCTATACTTTTTGTACTTTCGACCATCTCCACGTATGGTATGCTGACTGGAGCAAGGATCTTGTTCTGTGCGTTTGTGGAGAGCTGTGCCAACATCATCTGCACGTACAAGCTGAGTGGAATGAGGATCAATTTCTGTGCGTTTGTGGAGAGCTGTGCCAGCATCATCTGCACATACAAGCCAAGTGGAATGAGGATCAGTTTCTTCGTGGGGACTTGTGCCAGCATCATCTGCACATACAAGCTGAGTGGAATGAGGATCAGTTTGTGTACGTTCGTGGGGACCTGTGCCAGCATCACATTTAGGATCATGTTCTGCACATTTATGGTGTCCTGTGCCAGCATCATCTTCATGTACACCATGACTGGAGTGACGAGGGATTGTATTGTTATCTGGCTCACTTGTGATTGTGTGTTGGCCACTCTTGGCAGGTTGAGTGACTGCAAATTGTGAAAAGATTTAATATAATATAATACTGTATAGTAAGTGCGTAATGTGTTTTGGAGTGAGTACAATACCTTTGAGCAGTTCTTGCTTCATTTCCTTCGGCAATTGTTGTAGCCAGATTATGGAGCACTTTCGAGAGACACTATTCACACGACGGGTGATAAAAGTGTCGGTGTGCCCTCTCTGGAGAAAATCTTTGCTAACGTTGCCAGATCTGCCAGTACCAGAGGTCTTCAGAGCTTTGTTTATCTGCTCTTTAGTGTGCGTAAGTGGGCTTGGTAACATAGATGCCAAGTCTTCTAGACAAATGGCAAAAGACTCATTCCCTTGGTCAGAGATTCCGGTTCGCATAGTGTATAGAACCTGCATGGGCATTAGTACAAGTATATGTTAAATTATATACTTATTGACACACTGATTCATTGTCATTATGATACAGAGGACCGTGGAGATGATATAACGGTTAATTGTTACCTTGCTTAGAGTATCACAGTCTTTAGCCCATGATAAGATATCTCTCAATGAAACCAACACTATCTCATCACCTCCTGCATCATGCCCTGTGGCTTGGCTAGGCTTTCCAGCAGAAATACTAGAATTCAAATTCTCTAAAAATTCTGGCAATTCCTCTTTTACGTGAGACATTCCACCTTCATCCACCAGCTACAACGATAAGAAATAAAAAGTGCCTGCATGCATGGCTTCAAACAGCTATAACAATACTAAACTATGAAACATTTATCATGCAGATGGTACTGTAAAACATAATTATTATAATACGTATAGGAATGGGCGAAATAGTACATATTTAGGTAGCTCCATAAAAATGTAGCAAAGCAAAGTTATGTATTCAAACTTGCTCATAATATTATATTTACCTTGTAAGCAAAGTACAAAAGAGTCGAGTACCCCTGTGCTAGTCTCGGATCAATTGTTGGGAGTATATCCCTAACAAGTGGTAGAATGTTAGAGGTGATCTCGGATTTTCCATTTCTCTCGAACTCTTTTAAAGTGCTAACAGCCCACCCAGCAGCACTTGAAGAAGCCTTCTTTGCCTCTTCAAGCTGGGAAAAAGAACTCGAATCTTTGTCATCTTTGGGCCCAATGGATGGAAGGTTGAAGGGTATGACAAGAGCACGTGAACTGTACCTGTGTATAAAAATGTTGTAATCAATCATTATGGGCAGTGCCGATAAACAAAAATTTCGACCTCACCTCTGTATGTTTTTAGTGTTAAAATTAACACACATCAGAGGAATCGAGCGAGGTTTTCGGAGTCCTACTCTCAGATTGCCTGTTTTTTTTCCATTGCATAGATCAATGAGCATCTCCCCTATGCTAGCGTAGCTTTTTGGGTCATCAAGACAAAAAGGTAGCGTAGACTGGCTGCATCTCTCAACACAGATTGAGTCTGATGTCCGGTCTGTCTTCATTATGTGCCACTAGCCTTGGCCAATAATTGCCAATGCACATGTGGATTTCCCTATTGCATGCATGAATATTTGATTGAGGCAAAATTAATTTCACATACTCAAAAATTTTATGTAATTAAAAAAGAGAAATCGTAACAATTGCGACTTGGTATGGTGCACAATGGTGTGACATTACAAAGTTAATGCATTAATTCACCAAATAAAGATTGAAAGTATCAAACTAAAACAACAATGCATTACATCCATCACTAAATACTAGCATGTACTTGGCAAAATGTATACGAGACACAACAAATACTATACATAATATTATTGTTTGACATTAAATTTTACATCTATCATGCATGTGGCACTGACTATAAAATTATTGTATACCTGTTTCACAATCACCAAACAGCATTGGGACTGGACATGCACCAAATGCATTTATGACTGACTCATAGTGGAGAGCATAGACTTCAGCAGCAACTGTCAACACACCTGCATCAGTAGACATATGATAACTTCATTAGCACTGATAATTATTTTGAGACTGTTTAACACTTTTTGACCACATAATACAATATTTACTATAAAGAGTCTATGATGTAACAGACTGTTCTTACCTGGCACAAAGTTGTGTTTCATGCAGGACTTCATTGTTGTCAAAAGGTTGCTGAGAGTCGATTTACTCTCAAGAGGAAGGACAATATCACTATCAAGAGTGATAATTTGTGCATTTTTTGCTGCTGGCACAATGCATGGCCCACCAATTGGCTGCCATACATATGGAGACTCTTGTTGTTTCACCAATTTACCATTAATGTCGATCTGGACATTTGAATTGAATGCCCAGATGTCATCATTTGGCTGTTTCCCCACACATTTCATTCCTTGCTTCACCTTGGTATGGTTATTGAAGTCAAAGTTACTTTCGAGGAATTGCTGGAATTCAGGAAGCTCACGGTCTGAAAAGGAGGTAACAAAGCCTCCTGAGCCAAATGTTGCACTTATGTCTCGAATGAATTGGACTTTGTTCATGACACTTTCGCATCTATAAAAGCACAACCTGCAGTAACATACATACAATTTAACAGCTTTAGTTGTTGTCACTGTATTTTTTAAATAACATAAACTTATGCGATAGATAATGCACTGGAATGGCCTGGATATAGCTAGTCTATACTTAACTCACGTTTGTTTTCCATCACTCTTTCTGGTGATAGTGGCAAAGAAACCAGCAGCTGTTTGACTTTCAACGAAGGTTTCAAGGTTGATACAGAAATTTGTTTTCTCCTTATATTCACCCTTGGCGGTGACAACACCAACCGTACGTGAAGACTCATCACGACGATAATGCTACAAAAGATTAGTAGCGAACGTATAATTATACAACGTTTGTCATAGTTTGCACATCGAGTTACAATAACACTACTAACTTACTTCTTTAGGTTTTTCTTCTGCTTCCTCTTTATCTACTTTAGACATCTTTCCTGCGACCACAGATCACTATAAGGAACGAATCTTATGACAGAATGACACCGTCACACGAGCAGCCTTCTCTAAGCTACCAACTCGATCGGCTCTCACACGAGGTAGACTACAGCTGAGATTCTACGCATGCGCACGTAGACTAACAGAGGAAATTAGCCGGAAATTACTGAGCATAAGGTCCTTGGTGCGCATGATCACAGTCTCTGAGTCTGCTACTTTGTTACAGTAGTCAATGACATGCTAATGGCAATTAATCTCCTGACTCATTATAATAACTATAAGTTTTTCACCCGACAACTGATCCTGGCAACCATCCTTTGCTATTTTACCATGAAATTACCAAATAGATACCAACACCATGCATGCGCATCTGTTATACTACACACATACGTACAATTTACTTTAGATTATTATGTTCTTTTAAACTTGACTTTATACCTTAGAATTATTATGGTATTAATTAATCTTAACACCTACATTTCAAACTTTCTGTCTATGCTATACGACCCATGCACATATTAATTTGAGTAAGTTTTTACTTCATGCGGCATGCAAATCCTGCATGGGCCATATTCACTTGATATGTTTCACAGAAAACGATTATATTATAAGTGAAATGATCGACTTTGTTAGCTATGATATAAATACATAATAATATTAACTGTGTAATGGTATTATACATGCAATTAACTAATCATGAATGCAAATAATTGTGACACTGTGCAAAACACTCTAAGACTAGTGATACCTGATTATATATAATATGCATGCATGGTTGTAGCCAAATTGATTGAATAAAAGACTTAAACATTTCGTATACAGTTTCTAGTTAAACAGTGAAGTATCTTTCTCATGCTGTATCTTAGAAAGAACTTCCTTTTGAGTTTTGTTTCGAAATAAAATGGTACTCTCTAAAGGATTGCAACAAAAAGCACACCGCACATAATACACCAAATCATTGTACATTTTAACGATGACTGATACAATAGTTAAGTCAGATGTAGCTTCAATACCAGAATCTGCGTTTGTTTCATGACATTGTAGTATTTCTTGTAAGGCCAGATATTCAAAGTCAGACCACCCTCCTTGTTTAATAGACTCTCCTCTGTCAATGGCAAATGGCAAATTTTTTACTATCAGGAAGATCTATTTGGTACTGATGCTTCCTTCTGACTCTTGTTTTGGTAGTGTGCATAGGTCTTTCTCCAAATGGGTTATTACAACAAGAACAGCGACAGAAGGCTGTACAAGCTTTTAAAGATTTGTAGCAGGAGCACCTAGTTGCATATATTGCAGTGGGAGTACAAGATCTTGTTTCTTGAGAACTCTTCTTGTTTACTCCACATCTACAGCTTCTTGTAACACTTGTTGCATGATGACCATGTATAGTCTGAGTGATCGTTTCAGAATCTGTACTGCAAAATGGTATGGCATAGTCATAATGTCCTTGTGTTGCATTTACTTCATCAACTGGTGTATGAACTAGAAAAACAGTGCTTTCAATTATGGTTGTCTCTGGAGTTACATAGAGGACAGGCATTCTGCAATCACGTGACAATATAATAATGGTAAATCCAAGAGCTGAGCATAGAGCAAGGGGCATGGTATCTCCCAAATCGCTGTCATAGAAGGATGAAGTCAGAAATTTTTTGGCTTCACACTCATAATCTAAATGAATCAAAACCAGTTTTAGTCACATGACACCATGTGGGAGACCAATCCACTCATAAGGAGACTTGGAGACAACATCATCAGTACAGAGTAGTCTACTTGTGTGCTACTCACAAATGAAACCAAAGATATACAGCCGTCATTGTGAAGACCAGAAAGACCAGGGAGACCTAAGAGACGTAGGAAAGTAGGGAAACTAAGGAGATGTACCAGAGACTTAGGACACTAGGGAGACCAGGGAGACTTGGGATACCAGGGAGACCAGGGAGACGTAAGAGACATAGAAGACCAAGGAGACCAGCTAGACCAGGGAGACGTAAGAGACATAAGAAAACCAGAGAGACCAGGGAGACATAAGAAGACCAGGGAGACCAGGGAAACCAGGGAGACCGGGGAGAAAGAGACAGGGAGACGTAAGGAGACCAGGGAGACCGGGGAGACGTAAAAGACAGGGAGACCAGGGAGACATAAGAAACAGGGAGACATAAGAGACAGGAGACAAGGGAGACGTAAGAGACAGAGGGACTGGGAGACCAAGGAGACAAGGGAGACGTAAGAGACAGAGGGACTGGGAGACCAGGGAGACAGGGAGACGTAAGAGACAGTGAGACCAAGGAGACATAGGGGAGATGAAGGAGACGAATTAAGAGACTGGGAGACCACGGAGACTAGGGAGACCAGGGAGACAGGGAGACTTAAGAGACAGTTTGACCAAGGAGACATAGGTGACCAGAGAGACAAGAGAGACCAGGGAGACAGGGAAACCAGGGAGACATAGGGGACCAGGGAGACCAGGGAGACATAGGAGACATAGAGACATAGGAGACCAGAGAGACCAGAGAGACATAGGAGACCAGGGAGACCAGAGAGACCAGGGAGACATAGGAGACATAGGAGACCAGGGAGACATAGGAGACCAGAGAGACATAGGAGACATAGGAGACCAGAGAGACCAGGGAGACATAGGAGACATAGGAGACCAGAGAGACCAGGGAGACATAGGAGACCAGAGAGACCAGAGAGACCAGGGAGACATAGGAGACCAGAGAGACCAGAGAGGCAGGGAGACATAGGAGACCAGGGAGACCAGGGAGACCAGGGAGACCAGGGAGACATAGGAAACTAGGGAGACCAGGGAGACTAGGGAGACCAGAGAGACATAGGAGACATAGGAGAGACCAGAGAGACCAGAGAGACCAGGGAGACCAGCCTGAGGGAGACCAGGGAGACATAGGAGACTAGAGAGACCAGGGAGACTAGAGAGACCAGAGAGACATAGGAGACCAGGGAGACCAGAGAGACCAGGGAGACATAGGAGACATAGGAGACCAGAGAGACCAGGGAGACATAGGAGACCAGAGAGACATAGGAGACATAGGAGACCAGAGAGACCAGGGAGACATAGGAGACCAGAGAGACATAGGAGACATAGGAGACCAGAGAGACCAGAGAGACCAGGGAGACATAGGAGACCAGAGAGACCAGAGAGGCAGGGAGACATAGGAGACCAGGGAGACCAGGGAGACCAGGGAGACATAGGAAACTAGGGAGACCAGGGAGACTAGGGAGACCAGAGAGACATAGGAGACATAGGAGACCTGAGAGACCAGAGAGACAGGGAGACTAGAGAGACCAGGGAGACCAGCCTGAGAGACCAGAGAGGCAGGGAGACATAGGAGACCAGGGAGACCAGGGAGACCAGGGAGACATAGGAAACTAGGGAGACCAGGGAGACTAGGGAGACCAGAGAGACATAGGAGACATAGGAGACCTGAGAGACCAGAGAGACAAGGAGACTAGAGAGACCAGGGAGACCAGAGAGACCAGGGAGACCAGGGAGACATAGGAGACATAGGAGACCAGAGAGACATAGGAGACTTAGGAGACCAGGGAGATTAGGGAGACTAGAGAGACCAGGGAGACCAGAGAGACCAGGGAGACATAGGAGACCAGGGATACCAGGGAGACCAGAGAGATATACGAAAAAAAACTAGTTCATATTATACACGCATGCATTAAAATGCTGACTTAGCATATTTCGTGATTCTTAAATGGGGAAACAACCCAAAACACGGTGTGTACTACGCATAGCAATAGTGTGGCTGCTATGAAAAACTTTTTGGAAGCCAGCATCGGTACACAGTCAACGATCCATACATCTTTTGATAAGTCTAGGATAGAAAGATATTATACGAATTGTAAATGACTCAATGCAATCATCGACTGTGTGGTTTTGTGTATTTTGCATTTCGAGGACATCGTGATATAACAATGGGGGCAACATGACAAGCAAAATCTGTATACACAATTGTGCATTGATCAGATATAATGTCCTTTACTTTGCAGCAAATTCATTGNCAATATAGCTCGCACGATTTTTCCATTTACTTTGGCTCCAACATTAAATTCCTTTAGATCATCAAGCAGTGGAGCTAGGTAATGATTGACATTTTCTGGTTGATTTGGGCCTGGCATTAATCCTAGTAAAACAAGTACAAAAAACATTAGAAATGTAATGCAAACATAGGAATGGCCAAATCGTAAAAAAGTGAGCAAACAAGATAGGAATGGTTGTTAGATTGAGTGAGTTCATTTCACTGTGTCACCTTATGTTCATATCCCTACTAAGCTCAATGACATTGTAGACACAGGAACGAACTCGCTCAATCTAACAACCATTCCTATCTTGTTTGCTCACTTTTTTACAATTTGGCCATTCCTATGTTTGCATTACATTTCTAATGTTTTTTGTACTTGTTTGTTCTATTTTTTTCAAATAATGTTTATAATATCAGTTGAATTTAGTCTTTATAACCTGAGCAGAGAACTTGCCAACAGGCCTCAGTTCAGACAGCTCAGAAACTCTGAAATCCCAAGCTGAAATTTCCAAAACGTGTATTAATTTTATGTCTGACAATTGTATGTGTGTCTTGTTAGCTAAAGATAACTTCCCTACTGAAGAACTGAACACAGAGAACGAGAGGATAGGACAGAACCAGGCACTGATGCAGAGCTTGCAATTTGCAATAGATTCCAAATAACGCCCACTTAAATATGGAAAGGGTCGTTAGTCTTGCTAGCTTTTGAATAATGTATGAGTTTAAGAAATTAATGGCCGCCATATGGAGAAGGCGCTTTTCGCCTTGTATCTAGCGACTCAATGAGAGACACAAAAAACCGATGGCAAAAGCGATTGAAGACAAAGAAACCAAGTTTATTAGTTCAAGAATCAGCTTCTGAAAGTGAGTGGTCTCTGAGAAAACTCTTGCCAACATAGAAGAATAAGAAGAAGAAGAAGAAGAAGAAGAAGAAGATGGAGAAAATTGGAGGTTTGGCCTAGTTTAGTTTGGTACTTTAGCGATGGTTTTAGGCCATGTTTTTGGGCTCATTAGAAAGGGAAAGAGCTAAATAAAAGCCTTTTAGAAGCCTTTTAGTGCCAAGCGCTCAGTTTTTGCAGAGTTATTCGCGTGAATATTTGTATTGCGATAATGGGGCATCCGTGCCATTCCTATGTACCCAGTACTACCGTACTGGGAATAACATTGCAGTTTTTAAATCTCATATGTCTGGGGAGATTATTTATGACCATGTACATTGCTCCTATGCTGTGTTTTACATATTTATAAGGCTAAAACCAATCGATATTAAGTGTAAGGCTCAAGCAATGCGAACATGGATGGAGCTTTTCAAAATTGCAAAAATCTTTCCATATATCTCCATCGTAAATATCACTAAGTAGTCCTGGACTTACAGCACAACTTTTCCAGTGATCAAGAAATTGACATAATCGAGGTAACAATATCGAAAAAGAATTAGATAGAGGCATGTAGCAAAAAGAAAGCTTGGGGTAAAGAAATATTTTTCCAGATGATCTCTTTACTGTTTTCATTAACACTGCTTCACAGGAGAAGAAAATGAGGCTGCATATGGGGATCAGGTTTCCGGTGCCAAGGATGAGAAGAAAATTCTACATGCATACACTTCTTTGACACTTCCACATGATTTGAGTCTTTCTGTATACATTTATCACACTGATAGAGTTTACTACATTTTGGACATTCTATATAAACCATGAATCCTTTTTGTTGTGAGGTACTCAATTGCTGTGCTTTTGCAAGTGTATTTGGAAGCAAAGATGCAAAATTACGTACAGTTTGACTAGAAAGGGCCTGGCCAACAAGTACCAAAAAACTAGCAAAAAATACAAGTATGGTGTTGATAGCGTTATCCGATAACGAAAACATGGACTGAAATGTTAAAATGGCTACAGCATACCATTTCATCAAACGCCTTTGTGTGTATTGTATGTCATTTGTCCCTTCATCTAGAACACTTACTACATCATCATCAGTTTCCCATCTCTCTGTAGCATCATCTTCATCACTGAAGTCCATTTCTGATTCGTGATCACTTGGAATTTCATTATAGTGTGACTCCTATTCAGGCTGGGAGTTTGCTGGTTGAAAACTCTGGAAAGGTTCCACGCTTGAAGTTAGAGCTGGTTGAAAACTGGTAGATCCATATGCAGCCTCATTTTTTGTCCATTCCATCGTGGTCTTATCGAAGAACTGAGCAGCATGATTGTAGTAGGTCGTTTTTGACACTTGACCCTCACAGTGTGGANTGTTGATTCTTGACTCACGCTGAGGTCTGGTCTGCTCACTGTACGAGTGTTTCGTTCATTTTACAAAGCAGTATTCCACAAAAACTCTTCGCCAGTCCCTAGTCAGTATAAAAAAACTAGCTCTGAAAGCACTAGAGCAAAGATGAACTGCCTTATCTATGGCTATGTTTGACGTCAAAAATTTTATGGCCATATCTCCGCCATTTTTGAACTAAACTGATACGAAAAAATTTCGTTTCATTTAATTAAATGCAAACGGTATCCCGGAACCTTAAGGGCGTGCGTACGTATGTATAAAATACTTTACTACCGTATATTTGAATTAGTTTACTACCGTGAATTTGAATAAATTCAAATTTACGGTAGTAAACTATTTTATACGTACGTACGCCCTTGAAGCTTCTCCAACTTGTGGAAATCAAACTTTCTTATAAGATGTAAAATTTATGGAAGACATAGAAGACTTGGTACTCACAGTAAGTCTCTACACGATTCACCTTGGCAAGCGCTAATTATGTTCTTCCAGTTCAAATGCAATTTCTCAGAGCAGAAAAAGGAATATTTTAAAATGGTATTACATGCTATACCTATTGATGGGTATTTTGATTACGACTTCTGGTTATGATGATGTTTTAAAGTACTATGAAGACAAAACGGTGTCTGTTGTTACACTTAGAGGACCTAAAGGAACGGGAAAGTCAACAGCTGGTATTTACCTTGCATTTGCTAAACCTGATATCCCGGTTTTGCTTTTCAACAGTTCTACTTTTAACCGATTATATGCTGAATTCTTTTGAAGTAAATGACGTCATCCGCTAAATTAAATTTTTAATTTTTAGTAGCTACACCTTCCTTTTGTTTTTCTAATACTAAAAGAGATTGGACAAAGTTTTTTTTTATGATGCAACTGAGCTACAATCAAGCTAACTATACTCCAAGTCTTAGGGAAGCTTTTGCTGGTAAAAAAAGCCTAATGTACGGGAGGGTCTAACTCATCGCTATTAAGGCCTGGGTCAACCTTTCAACTAATTAAAATCTTATGATGTTTGGATGATAATTACTTAACAATACATCACTGCAGCATTAATGTTTTAACAAAAATTAAAAATATAGTCCATAATAAACATTTGGACAGAGTTATGAAACCACAAAATGATTATTCATAGATAGAATGGCCATATAAATTTATATACTATTTTACAAATAGTTTATTAAACGGAATAGGAGTGTTGCCATGACAACCAAATTTTAATGACAAAGTCGGAACAATATAAACTTAATTTTGAGCGGAGCTTTTTTGAATACATCGTTTCTATGGAGACATGGCCATTTTTGTCAAATTAACGCATAATTGCAGTGTGCTTTAAATGGAAAGTATTTAATAACTCGCCATAGCAACAAGGTATAAAAAAGTCCTTCGCTGAAAATCAATATTTTGGTGTCATAAATAAGTGATAAAATTTTGGTTGCCATGGCAACAGTCCTTCTATTCCGTTTAATTAAATCGTTAATATTATGAATATTAATTAGGTCACATGACTAATTAATTTTTAAAAAGTTAAGGATGGATGAAAGTTTATTTGTCTCCGTTTCTATGGTGAAGACATACTCTATTAGAAAGTTATTCCAATTCTGCATAAAACTTGGCCTTAATTAGTTACCATATACTGACCCAGGCCTTAATGGCCCTGAGAATACACGAGGACATAGCCGCGCGTCTAAAGCTTTTTTTCCAGCTAGCCAACCAGGCTTACAAAAGCAATGCTATGGCTATGTAACCTAACTATCCCTGCATCTATTTAGCAAGTTTCAAGCTTATCCTCTGAAGGGTTGTGGAAATAACGTTGCTCTAAACCCTACAATCGCGATCGCGAAGATCGTGACCGTTAGTCGCTCAGCGACGAGTAGCGCCATGCCTTACAAGCAGTTCCAACTCTGACTTGATATTTTAGTAGAGTAGTCCCTTTACCTATTCGTATATGAAGTTTAAAGTTCAGGGCTAATTGCTTTGCTTGCAAAAAAGTCGCTAGAACAGCCATGACACATTAATGTGTCAACCGCGGTTTGCAACACCCACGTGTTGACGCGTTAACGCATCAACCGCGTATAATCGGTTAAATTACACCAAAGGGAACGTAGTACTAACTACTTGATTGACTTCTGTGCATCAATTAAGTAAGTGTTGGCAGTTACAGACCTTTTCCACACGTGGGAAAATGTTCCCAGAAATGACAGGTCACTGACTTGACTTTTCTCTGTAAAAAAATTGTTCTGTGTCACGTTCCGTTGAAGATTCTATTCGTGTCCTTCCTGAGTGAGTGTAAGTAGCCAGCACACCTCCCATTATCACAATTCTTCAATCATAGTGACAACAATCTATACTCCCGAAAAACTGACAGCTAGCAGAGGTAATAATTTTAAAAAATGCCGATCTTTTTTTAACACACTCTCTCAATATACTCCCATACAAAACTGTGAAAAAGTGGAGCACTTCAGTATGGAGTGATATATCAACCAGCTTCAAAGGTAATTTCAAATTACCAGAACACTCATTAGCTCACATAAAATGTCATACATATCTGGCTGTTGAGTCATGGAGGCTTTGCATGCTACTTCTTTCATAAAATAGTGCTATTTTTTCTGATTTGCAACTTTTTAAAGTGTGCATATAACCTTCTTCATGCTTTATCCACTATAGTCTATTTGCGTTCACTTCGAAGTAGGTGCTTTGACTTGCTACAGGTTTGTAGTATCTGTGGTCAATGGAATGTCCCATAGTTTATATATGGGGCAGACACATAGGAGACTTTAGCTTTTGACTGGTGAGGCGTACAGTATTCTAAAAGACACTAACAGAACCTATGTGAAATTTGCAGTTGAATGGTATATCTAGAATAACGCAATAGCATTAAATACGGCCAAGTTATGAAGAAATTTTGAAGGGAGAAGTGAATGCAAAATTAATGGACTAGCTGCTTCTATTTTCAGTAGAAAGTTCTTTTGCTTGTGCTTTACTTGGCCTTCAGTGTCAGCCAGTACTAAACTCCATTTGCTTGCCCACCAACGGGCATGGCCAATGTCATGAAGTGTCATAAACCGTCACTTCCACTTGTTTCGCACCATTTTCTGTGCCCGTGGAAAAGGTCTATTGCTAAGTGCATTCAGGTGTGTATATAATGTCACGTTGAGTTTGTACATGTATTCTAACGCACACAGATAATTTTTTGGGCAGTCCATCTAACTGTGAACCTTGGCAGTATATTATGTGGATACTGAACAATCACAACCATGAGCGACCAATTTTGTTTGTTGATTTAGGAGAATTTATGTCTTCCAATTCCTCTCCTGAAATTGTAGAGCAAGTAATAAATTTTGTGCTTAAGGCCAGTGATAAAAGCTGGTTTGTAGTTGTAGCATTCAGCAGGCTCAATGCGCTATTCAAAAAGCACCAGCAGCTCTTTGTTTCCTGTTTTATACCCTGCAAAAGTATTGTTCTTGAAGATTTTTCTGAAGCCCAAGCAACAGCATTTAAAGATGTCTACAATGCTTCACCTAGCTGCACTTCTAGAAATCCGTTGATTTATCCTGTCATAAACATAATACACCTGAAGACATGATTAGACAAAGCATACGTGTCTTGCGTGGAAAAATAATAGATCAACTTATATGTTTGCTTGAAACAGTCCTGTCTAACATAGATTCTGTTAAAAAGAGTTTACAGTATTTGAGTATGCATATCAAGGTTGTAAAGTTCTAATGTCTGAGATGGCTGAGTACAAGGATACATACGTTGCACATGAAAATCAGAGACGGAGATTTCACACTGAAACTACACTTAAATGATGTTCAATTTGTTGTTCAAGCACTGTATTACACAACAAAATGTACCTACAATATCCAACAGTCTGAGGCTTTGCGTTAGGGATAGAGTTTCTTTATTACAACAAAATCTCACCACTTTGTGTCAATGCAGTGAGTGCAGCAGAGGAGACTGTATATGTCACATTACTTTTTTAAACATAAGGGGTGCAATTATCCAGCAGGCCCTCGAAGTTATACAAACTCCACAGAGTATATACCACTAGCGTGTAGGTCATCTGATTATTGATATATAATGAAGTGCCGCTAGCAGTAATATTTATTCTGCTTCCTTTCTGTCCATTTTCCGCCGCCTGCGGTACTACTGGTTGCCGCCAGCGACCCTTGTAAATCTGCCGCTTGCAGCATTTGCTTGCTGCCGCTGGCGGTATTAAAGTAACCGCTAGAGAAATAGACTTGCAGTTACAGCCCGTTTATATACTGAATTCCGAGGTCAGAGGTCAAAAGTCAGTTGCAGCAGCAATAGCCAGTCTGTCTACTATAATGCAATATGGACGAAGGTATTGATATTATTTTTATGTGTACTGCTTAATTTACTCCATGTACTTTGATAATAATTATAATTTATATTACATGCATGCATGCTTTGTTCGTTTTCTGTGCTCCTCCTGTTTGAGTGTTCTAATTACAATTACAATTACAATTATTGTGAATAACACACCACCAAAAGTTGCACAGTGTTCAGTAGTATAGGTAAATGAGATAAAAAAGAAAAGATAGTCAATTAATCACATAATGAAATGACATATTCCTCATCCACAGGGGTAGAAGAAGGACGCAGGTATTTCAGAGTGCTCCCAACGGAATGTAGCTAGCATTAAATAATAGCCTATTAAATCATTAATTTTACTTAGGACATTAATTTTCTCTCACACAAAGTTACACAACGACCCTTTGGTAGGTGGTGGTCCTATGACCCCCCCTGGCTACAAAATAGTACAAATGTACCAAAATTAAATAGATTATTATATTATGCTAAGTTTAATCTAACTAATATAGCTACATACCTTCGTCTATATTAAAGAGACAGGCTGGCTTGTTAACACAGTAGACTTATTTATTGCTGCTGCAACTGACCTTTAACCTCTGACCTCGGAATTCAGCATATTGTGCACATAAATGAGCTGTAGCTGCAAGTCTACTTTGCTAGCGGCTATTTTAATACTGCCAGCGGTAGTAAGCAAATGCTGCGAGCGCAGATTTACAAGGGGCGCTGGCGGCGAACAATGGACAAAAAGGCAAGCGGAATTAATATTACCGCTAGTGGCACTTCATTATACCGCGAGCGGCTCTGCAAGCGGCCCATTGCTTATCAAAATACCGCGAGCGGATTAAAGCAGCGGTGGTGGGAGGCAGAGGGTACTTGTCGGCCACCATATTGTTAGTGTATGTTATTCAATTGCTACAAACAAGTACTATCTCATATTAAACCAATATAAACAGAGGTAAACCAATGTAAACTCGTGTAAACGCTATTGCTATTCCTGATGCTACCGGTTTGTGTTGTTAGTGTTAGCATGATAATACTTCTACAGTAGACGATTTCAACCATCAAGCCCCACAGAATAGTCAATTGCAACCTTCTCCATTAGTACCATATGATGACAGTGACTCAGAAGATGAGGGAAAAAATTCGCCACCAACAAACAAATTTACGAGACTTCATTTGGTATCAACAGACAGTGAAAGTGATGCCTGCATTAGGCCTATGCCTGTTAGTGTTAATGGTAAGTATAAACAAGTTAACATTGGAAATGTATTGAGACATAAGAATGGTTAAATCGTAAAAAGAAAGCAAACAAGATGGAATGGCTGCTCAGTGTAGTTAAGGATGCCTCAAAAAGTTAAGGCGCTAATTATATACAAACCCTTTCTTGTTTTGACTATACTTTGTAGTTAGACAACCAAACAAGATAGTCATCGTATTTTTGATGTACTTGATGTAATTTGTGAAAGTGAAAGTCAGATAATTATTGTTGGGGTGGCCACACTAAAAAATACATACTTTATAAAATACTAAATGCTAACACTCATTGTATTAGTCTAATTTTTTGCTTACAAGTAGATCTCAACTATTCCCAGTACTGTAGTACTGGGTATATAGGAATGGCACGGATGGCTCATTAGCATAATACAAATATTCACGTGAATTACTCTGCAAAAACTGAGCGCTTGGCACTAAAAGGCTTATAAAGCTACTATTTAGCTCATTCTCTTTCTAACAAGCCTAAAAACATGGCCTAAAACCATCGCTAAGGTACCAAACTAAAATATGCCAAACCTCTAATTTACTCCTTCTTCTTCTTCTTCTTCTTCTTCTTCTTCTTCTTCTTCTTCTTCTTCTTCTATGTTATTTCAGCGTATCTTGAAGACTGTTCACTTTCAGAAGCTGATTCTTGAACGAACAAACTTGGTACCATTGTCTTCACGTGCTTTTGGTATCATATGCTCGAGTCTCCCGTTGAATGGCTAGATACAAGGCGAAAAGCGCTTCTCCGTATTGCAGCCATTCATTTCTACATCATGCATAAATTCATAAGCTACTTAAAAAGTCAAATTGACCACCCTTTTCCAGGTAGATAAGTGTGCGTTATTTGGAATCTAAATATTCGCTGCCTGCTTGTTTTACCTAAAGATTTCTGGTTGTGCTGGACTCTGTAACCTTTCAGTCTTCAATATTTAGGAGGTGAATAGACTAATGTGTTATGTAGTATTCATTATATGATGAGCAAAGCAATTAAATACAGCTCAGCCTCCTGAGATTACTTCAGTACTAATCAGCCTGAGCTCAATGCTGATCATTAGTGTACAAGTAACTACCATTATAGAGCGGGTGCAATTACGTAAAATGAGTCACTTTTGTTTGGCAAAAATGTACAGAGCAATACGGAGAAACGAGCAGCTGTCATTTACTTCCGTATGGCAAATTCTAGTATCACTCAAAATACTTCCGGTTTTTGATGACGTTGATTGCACCCGCTCTATACTCACAAAATCGAATGTGATTTGTAGAATTATGAAAAAATGAGAACAAACAAGTAAAAAAAACATTGGAAATGTAATGAGACATAGGAATGGCCAAATCTTAAAAAGAAGGCAAACAAGATGGAATGGCTGGCAGAGTGTGTAAAGAATTATTCCTATGGGCAACATGAGGGACTCAATATGGAAAAAGAGTACTACATGCAGCCCACACAGGAAGAATTCGGCACACACTCAGACAGCCATTCCATCTTGTTTGCTTTTCTTTGTACATAGGAATGGCACGGATGGTGCAATACAAATATTCACGCGAATAACTGCAAAAACTGAGCGCTTGGCACTAAAAGGCTTCTTAAGCTACTATTTAGCTCTTTCTCTTTCTAATGAGCCCAAGAAAATGGCCTAAAACTATCGCTTAAGTACAAAACTAAAATATGCCAAACCTCCAATTTTCTCCATCTTCTTCTTATTCTTCCTATCTTGTTTTCTCAGAGACTATTCACTTTTAGAACTTGATTCTTGAACGAACAAACTTGGTTTCTTTGGGGACAGTCGCTTTTGCCATCGGTTTTTGATATCTCTCATTGAGTTGCTAGATACAAGGCGAAAAGTGCCTTCTCCATATGGCGGCTATGCATTACTCATTAGCTAGCTAGCCTAATGACCCTTTCCATATTTCAAGTGCATATTATTTGGAATCTATCTCAGGGTAGTTAAGGCATGTGTAGTAGAGTTTTACGCTAACTAATTACATCTTGTTAGAAACATGGGTTGAACCAGCATTAAACAAGATTTATAATTAACCACTCATGAATATTAAACTGATTCGGAGTAGCTAGCTTTTGAAGCAAGTTGAACTTTCT
Source organism: Tethya wilhelma (assembly GCA_964030475.1). NCBI lineage: Eukaryota > Metazoa > Porifera > Demospongiae > Tethyida > Tethyidae > Tethya > Tethya wilhelma. The sequence continues at coordinate 11,211,595 of CAXIPT010000001.1, read as the reverse complement.
AAGTGAGAATCGTCTATCGCGTGTTGATACCTGACCATCCACGGTTTCAAACAGCACCATAAGATGATAGCAAAATACCTGTCAAAGGTTAGTAATATAATTTAAATAGTCAGTTTAACACGCAAAATCGATGGGCTGTATTTTTTAGCTGGTACGTGCTTTCGAGTGTGTAAGCGCTCTTGTGAGAAGATCCAAGACAAATGAGACACAGTACAAACACTGCTAAATCTTTAGAGATGACAAAGGTAAGTTTTAAGATTGTATACAACTATCAGAGAGAGAGAGAGAGAGAGAGAGAGAGAGAGAGAGAGAGAGAGAGAGTAAAAAGTTGCTCTGGAAGCTGCCGTTCTGCGCTGCTAACAAAGCCAAAGCTCTGTTCTTCGAAGTTGGCCTACGTACAGAACTAACCAGAGGTTCACCTCTGACCGACTTTGAGTGGAATCCAGCAAGCTACCTGAGCGCTAATAGCCTATCTCTCCAGGCGGGAAAATGACACCTCATCCGAATAACACCAAGACCTGCCCTTTCTGCACAAAGCCTTTCCTACGACTAGGAAATCACTTACCTCACTGCCGAGAGAGGGAAGGAGCGAGCTACGACCACCTATTGTCACAAAAAACCCTCGGTAAACGACGCAGAGCCAAGGCAACCCGTGAAAAGTGCCCTAGATGTGGCGAGACCTTCACACGGCTCGATACACACATGGCAAGAAGCTCATAGTGCAAGAACGTCTCCTCCTCGCAAGAACAACCTGAACCTCCCCAGCACCAGCCACCGAGTACAGAAGACTCTCCCCAGATGCAGCAAACCAGTGGGCAACGGCTACTGCCATCGCTGGCCCCGCCCCCAGAACGACGTGATATCTTACTCTTGCCCAAAAGCAATGAAGACTGGAAGAAAGCCGACGCCTTTTTGGCGTCCTCGCTACCTAGCAGGCTGGCTGATCTGAATGATGTAGAAACCATAATATGCGAAGAGATCTATAAATACTTTGCTTCACACCATGGGACACGCACCCCAAAAGGAAGCAGTACCCAACAGAAGCACCTACATCCCCACAACAGAGAGCTCAAACGCCTGAGGAAGACCAAGACCGCTGCCATGCGTGCACTTCGGATAGCCCAGAGAGAGAGGAAGCCTGTCGAGACCCTGAGAACTCTCAAAGGGGAGTACCTAAAGGCAACCAGGAAATATAGCAAAGCCCTGAAGAAGTCCAAGAAGAAGGGGGAGCACCGTGCCGCCTCCAAGGCGAAGAAAGAGTGCGCTGGATCATTCTGGAAGTTCGCCAGTAAAGTCCTGGACAGTGATGACACCCCAGAAGTGACCCCATCTTTCTCAGTCGATAACGCAGAAAATTTCTACTCAGCACAGACCCCCACAACTTCACTTCCCCGGCCTGGCTCTCAGCTCCTGCCGAACCGAGTGAGGAGTTTGACTCAGACCCAATCAGGATGGATGAAGTCATCTCGGTAATCAAACGCTCCAAATCCTCCTCCAGCCCCAGCCCGTACGATGGAATCATTTACAGGATTATCAAAAGATGCCCCTCTCTAAATCAATCCTTGCTCAAGCTCTACAACCTGTGCTGGGAATCATCAACGGTACCGACCCCCTGGAAACAGGCTGCCATCAGACTCATACCAAAATCGAGCGAATTAGAAAGTTATTCCAATTCTGCATAAAACTTGGCCTTAATTAGTTACCATATACTGACCCAGGCCTTAATGGCCCTGAGAAGAGTTAGAAGGAAAAACAAACCCAAAAGACTCAATCAAACATTTTTAGTCACAACTTACAATGACAATACCAATCGAATCAAAAACATAATCAGAAAACACTGGAAATCAATTAAGAATCACCCGACCCTTAAACAAATCTTTCCCAAACCACCCCTAGTATAACAAATCACTTAGAAACCTCCTAGTCAGAGCTAAACTAGCCCTACTGTCAAAAGACTCTGAAAAAGAGACTAGTCAAACAAACAACCCCACCAATCCAATCACCATTGATGAAAAATATCTACTCAACCTGTTCCAAGAGAAACTAAACAACTTTACCAACCCCATTAGAAAATGCAAGAAGAACTGCTTTACCTGTAAAATCCTAACCACTAACACTTTCGCAACAAGCACCCACGACAGAACCAAACACCCGATAAATCTGCCAGTCCCATATGTAAAATATAATTGCGACACCAAAAACATCATAATATTATATCTAGCCACTTGCACACATAAAGATTGTAAAGCACAATATGTTGGAACGTCAACCAGACCAATTAAATACCGAATATTTGAACACCTACAATCAAATAGCTCGGGCATAGGCAAACACATACAAAACAGCAACCACAAACGAGCAGACATAAAATTCCAAATCCTAGAAATGGCACCCCCTTACCTCTAGAGAGAAAATTTAAACAGATGGTTAAAACAGAGAGAATATTATTGGATATGCAAATTAGAAACTCTGACCAAACTTTAAACAAAGGCCTAAATAAAACAATCTATGATAATAACAAATGAAAACTAATCGGCATCACCAATATAAGCTTTAAAGCACAGGCGCATGCAGTTCCCACCCATCCTGACTGTATCACTCAAACACACCTCTGTACACATCAATCTGATCAGCAGCATCATCAACACCATCAGACTGCGGCCATCACACTGCATCCCATCATTAACACTATTTAATGTCACTGCGTTGACACCATCCAGCTGAGCTTCACATTCTGAATCAACACCAGCACTCACACCTCCTAGCATTGTCTCCTTACTTCCACTGCATCCATCCTCACTGCATCCATTTTCATTGTTGTCTTTCAGAGCCCTGCGCCTCACCTGGCTCCTTTCTAATTCCCCCTTTCTTCTCTTGCCATTCCTCAGCAAAATACATGGAACACTCTCACAGAACCCATGAGTAACCAAACATCCTCTGCATGCTTCTCTGCAACAGTTCTCCCAGCATTCATCTTCTTCCTAGCCACTAGAACATCACCCTCATCAGCCAAGCTCAACCTCACTGCGTCCATACACAGAGCTTGCCTCAGGCCGCGAACTTGTTCTTACACCTCAGACGTCCAACAAATTCATCTTTGGATAACTCACAACTCACTCCAAACGATGACAATAGCTCCAAATTACACATAGTAAACTAACCACACCAATAATAAGACCAATAAGACCAGAATAACTGTGGTATAAATTATGAAGAGAGACCAGAGACCAAAACAGACGGGCACGCGATCATGCCACTTTGGTTAATTCACTATGTGTGCATATGAGCAGTAATGGTAATTAGTTAATTGCAAGGCGGTAAAACGAGCTGAATCAACTGAGATAAAGTTTGTAAAGTTGCTCTTCTTCTTTATACAGATTGCTGGAGATTTTCACTCCAAACCTGCTTTTTTCAAAGCACAACCTATTCAAGCTACAAGCTGTACTGATAACTGTTATTTGCATCTGAGAAAACTGTGCTCTTGGAGCATCTGGGCGAGTGTGTAGTATTGCTTGTATCATTCTTTCACACTCTAACTATACGATAGTTTCATCATTTGCTGCTATAGATAGAGTTAAGAGCTTTACATATTCTAATTATTGCCTACTGTATGCAGCTATTATTGGTACATAATAATTACAGTAACTGTTACCTGAAAATTTGGAACACTCGGCAGACATACGAAAAAGCGAAACAGTACATACCATTTAATAATCTTACAAGACAAAATATGTGGAAACACTGATTACGTACAGACATGCATGATAGACAAAGTTGCATTAGAGATCTAGCTAATGTTTTATTTATGTACAATCCAGAGCACATTCATCTTTTTTTGAAGATTAAATTGAGTTATTGGAATATTAAGCTAAGGTATGATGCTATGACATCTACAAAAAAAACATTAGAAATGTAATACAAACATAGGAATGGCCAAATCGTAAAAAAGTGAGCAAACAAGCCAGGATGATTGTCTGATTGAGCGAGTTCATTTCACTGTGTTTATGTTCATATCCTTACCGAGCTCAATGACACTGTAGACAGAGGAATGAACTTACTCAATCTGACAATGATTCCTGGCTTGTTTGCTTACTTTTTACAATTTGGGATTACATTTCCTGTTTTTTGTACTTTTTTATTCTAATAATTGTTCACAATATCAGTGGAATTTAGTCTTTCAGTAGCCCGCGCTGAGCAGAGAACTTGCCAACACCCCTATGCCATTAAGACAGCTGAAACTGAACCCCGAGGCTAAATGTGATTTATGTCTATTATATTTGTTTCTTGTTACACAGAGAAAGACAGAACTTGGGGCTGCAATAGATTCCAATTAACGTGCACTAGATTATGGAAAGGGTCATTAGGATAGCTACCTAATGAATAATGCATGTTAAAAAGAAATTAATGGCCCCAATATGGAGGAGGCTCTTTTCACCTTGTATCTAGCAACTGAATGAGAGACACAAAAAACCAATGGCACAAGCGACTGTTCCCAAAGAAACCAAGTTTGTTTGTCCAAGAATCAGCTTCTAAAAGTGAATAGTCTCTGAGAAAAGTTCAGCCAATATAGAAGAAGAATAAGAAGAAGATGGAGAAAAATAGAGGTTTGACATATTTTAGTTTGGTACCTTAGCAATGGTTTTAGGCCTTTTTAGCGCTCATTAGAAAGAGAAAGAGCTAAATTGTAGCTTAAGGTTGGTGTATTTTGAGTAGGCTGTACGTTTGCTATCTCTAATTTAATTAGTGAATCGTGAAGGGGTGTGTCCAAGATTTCTATGTCAAAATATACAATTGAAAATAAAAGTGTGCAGGAGATCATTTTCGTGCAAAAACTAGCGACCGGAAGTTGTCTTCGAACAGTGTTCACCCCAGAAGTTTTGGATAGGTAGGTATTTTCAGAGATGTTAGAACATTAATATAATACAAAATTCCACATTATAACCAAATAATTATTTTATTAATACCAAACAAACTTGAAACATTACAAAAAAAACTGATTAATGTGTCTGTGTTCCAAGAGATATCTTCATAGCACCTGCTGGCTTTCCTTGAAACAATCTTCTGTTTCTTGCTCTAGCCCATTGCTCCAACAATTTGTCAAAGGCAAATTCTTTTAGTTTGGGACCTTCAATGATTCTAAGCAGACAGTTTAAAGTTTTGTTTACCATACGAGTTCTGAGGTGGCTTTTAATTCTCCCCATTGCACTAAATCCTCTTTCACAATCAGCTGAGTGCATTGGAATGACTAATATCCGGCATGCTATTTCACCAAGTACTGGATACAGAGACCTTGTTTTCACAAAATAAAGCAAAAAATCATGAGTTGCATTGAAATTCTTTAGAGAAGTGACTGCTTCTTTCCGCTCCACTAGTGCAACTGTTGATTCAACTTTGTAGTGTTCTGCTAAACAAACAATTTGTGAGCGTCCATAGTGATAATAATCTTCAGCTTTTCTTGGAGAATTCTCTGTATTAAACACATCTGCAGCTTTAAGTATAGCAAGAGATTCCTCGGGGAAACACCCAGCCAGATTCTGCAAGAGTGCTTCAATATATGGAATGGGAAAACTTTTGAGAAAATAGTCGTGATCATTGTTTCTTCCAGTGGAGAGTTCAGGATGGTTCTCTTCCCAGACAGCTAATTCTTTCTGCGAATCTGCTGTACCAAATATTGGAAACATGTCTTTATTCCTTTGAGGGTAGCATCTGCACGTTGTACAGCAGGAGAAACAACACTAAAAGGTAAGTTTTCAGTCTGAAATACTTTTGACAGCCTACTTAGGATAGGTAATACCTCAGACATGAAAAAAAAAGCAGCAATAAATGAATACTTCTTGAAAACATGTTGTCAACAGAGATAGCCATGATGGCTTACAAGTTAGTTTGTAGCTCAAGTTTGTAAAATCTACCCAGAAAAGTCAAAAGCTGTTTGGCTATAGCAGAACATCAACACCCAATTAGTAGCTTAGGGACAGTGTTCACATGTGCACAAACAGCAAGATTGTGCTACTACACAAGTTTTGTGTTGTCAAAGCAACTTGACACAAAATTCTACAATAATATGGGATGGCTAGTATCCCAGTATCTTTTAGACTCTCAAACTGGCTGTATATGCTATCAGATCTTGTTGCTTGAATCTTAATCATCATTACAAGCAAGGTCATTTAAAGCAGTTGACAGAGGGTCAAGACAATGTCTACAGCTTCATCACAGACTAGCCATCGTGTATCAGCTGGTTCACATAGTTTCAAGGCAGGCCTATCAAAAACATCTTCAAAAGTTTTTAGATGAGCTGTACGATTTGCAGATCTGTGAAAATATGTATAAAGGCCCTTCACATACCCTTTAAAGCGTTTTACTTCAGAAACTGTCTCTGCTGCCTCCAAGACAGCAAGTGCTAATCTGTGTGCAACGCAATGAATGTTTATTAAAGAAGGTTGTTCTTTTATTAACTTTGCTGCCACTCCATTCTCTTTTCCTACCATCACTGCCCATAGCTGCAACACGTTTCATTGAGAGACCATAAGTTGAAATCATGTCCATAATTGATGCTTTTATAGATTCAGCACAACCGTCAGTGAGCTCATTCACTCCTAGAAAAAATGTATACACTTCGCCCTTTACCACAGTCTTAGCATACAACACAAGAGCCTTTGAAGTTGACAAATCTGTGGTCTCCTTACATATTATACCCACAAATGGAGACTGTTCAACTTTTCTTTGTACCAGCCTCTTGACTTCTTGACCAAGCAAAACGAGCAGTTCATCGACAATACGATAGCTAGTGTAGTTTGCATTGCCTCCTTTATTTAGTACTTGCAAATGGGGAAGTCCTAAGTGGGAAAGAAGGCTCATCAAAGGCTCATAGTGTGGGGAATTTCTTCCTGAGCAAGAAAATACACACACGCAAATGCTGCCTTGACAGCAGATTCCTCTGCTTCCCATTGCTTCTTGAAAGCACAAGCAATTCCACCATCAACTAAAGACAGTTAATACTGCTTTTCAGCCCTTTCAGCATCCTCATGCATACTAGAATTCATATGCCGAGTAACAGATTCATGGCGTAGTAAAATACATGGTTCTTTAGTCCATACAGGAAGGCCACTCCAAGGGAGTTTACCATACTTGGTACATAACTTACAGAACATGCCTAGACCTTCACGATACTCTAGCCAAGTAGATGATAGTTCAATATCTTCTGGAAGGTCAACTCCTTCAACTCGAGGCCACACTGCAGTTTTCTTCCAGTTTTCTTTAAACACTTCATTTTCTTTTCTACTAGTCTCAATAGTTTTCTTTCGCTTGGGTTCTGGCTCACTAGCTACAGAACCGAACAGAGTTAGCTGTCTGGAGGCCATCTTGAGTCACATGGTGAAAGAGCTCTCAAATCCCACCCACCCATGTGTTTTGACAAAATTGCTGACGGTACACTATTACTTGCGTGGTTGATAGCAGTTATGCAGAGCAAGTTCCTCTCTCAGATATTTTACAAGCGTGGTATATACTTCACATACCAAGCTTTGGGGTGAACACTGTTCGAACAAATGACCGGAAATTAGACCACATCAAAGCATTCTTTGAAAACCGCGGACCGCAGGCACTTAAAATTAATTTAAAAAAATGAAAAATTACTTCAGGACTACTGTATATAAGTGAGACTTGTGCATACAATAGGATAGGTGTGTAGTGTAGTCATATGCATGAAAATGTGCAGCAAATTTGCAGGATGGCTAGTGGAGAATGTGTGCTAGCTGTGACTTCGAAGCTTGGTAGGCGTAGCATGTGTTGAGTGTGATTGACTTTTGACCTCTGACCTTTGACCCCTCTGCCACCTAGGTGAGCTCAAAGTGAGTCTGTACAAAAAAAGTTGAATTTGACAGTGCTGTATAAAGTCCATTTTTCTTCCCTGGTGGAGAGGAGAGAGAGGCAGTGAGGTATGTGAGCTTGTAGGGTGTTTGTGTGTCTTGAATATCATGTTGAGTTTTTGACTGGGTGGGACTCAGTTTTCCTGTTTACCTGTTATACATTTTGTGAGAGAATGTTGTTGTCAAAAGTGTATACATAGTACAAAAAGCCTTCTACAGACTTGATGAGCAGTTTTTTGCTTTTCTTCAACGTACATTTTTTCGTTCATCTGTTACTGCATGGTAGTTCCATGTGAGTAGTGGCTATGGTAGAAATTGAGTAGCTAGATATAAGGTGAAAAGCGCCTCCTCCATATGGCTGCCATTAATTTCTACACTCATATATAGCTTATAGAAAATTTGAATTGACGACCCTTTCCACACACAAAAGTGTGCGTTATTTGGAATTAAATGCACTGAAGTTAACTTGCCTTGTGATGCCTGGTTGCTCTTCTTAAAAGATGAATCAGAATATTGATTATCATAACATATATAGAAAGACAAGTAAATCTTATAATACAGCTCCTGCCTCCAAGTGACTGAGATGTGTATTTCACTTCAGGCTACACAACTTGTGACTTCAAATACCATTTCAGCAGCCCGCCGCTGGCTCAGTGAGTCTGGCTTGCCAGACTACTAGCTCAGTAGCTAGCTATACACACCAACTCAAATGTGATTTGTAGAATTATGGAAAAATGAGAACAAACAAAAAAAAATTGGAAATGTAACAGGAATGGCTAAATCGTAAAAAGAACGCAAACAAGATAGAATGGCTGTTAGAGTGTGTAAGGAATTCTTCCTGTGGGCAAAATGAGAGACTCAATAAGGAGATTGTTAAATGCAGCCCATACAGGAAGAATTCTGCACACACTCTAACAGCCATTTCATCTTGTTTGCGTTCTTTTTACGATTTAGCCATTCCTGTGTCTCATTACACTTCCAATGTTTTTTTTACTTGTACTTATATAGTTACTACACTAAGTTAAGTACAGAGGTAGTGGGCAATAACTTCCCATATTGCACTGCTATTATAGAGTACTTGCAATTGACATCATAATGATTACATAATCACTCCCTTAGGGCAAAAGTGAGCAGCTGTGGCTTTGTGGTGAAGGCGTAGCTAGTAAAAGTTGCACGATGGTAAACTCTTGTTGCACCATTAGCTTAGGGAATTAAGTTTTACAGAGTGGAGCCTAAACATACACTCTGGTTAAAAGCTATTAAAAGGATGAACTTTGAACACATAGTGATTTGTAGCAGACACTTTGTAGGAGGTGAGTCACAGCAATGAAAAAAAAATATATGAAATTATAATCAGAATAAGCTGTTCATGCACGATTTAGTCAAAAAAAATTTGTTTCTCAATATTTTGCAGGTGAGAAAAGTGATGATCCTGAATCACCAGCATATGTTCCACAAATTTTCGCTTTTATAATTTGTTTAGAGCATGCCCTAACTAGATTCAAAGCTATAGAAGATATGAGGAGAAAGAGAGGCTTACCTTTCCCTTGATTGACCTTACTGCTCAATTCTGCTAGTTCTTCTGACTTCTTCTGATAATCACGTTCCATTCCAGTGGCCAAAGTCAGATCTGTTTGAGCAACAGCTGCTGTAGTGTTAGATGGTGGGTCAATATTGGTGGAGCGTGGTTTTGGGACTTGGCTAGCTGCAATAACATGGACGATCTCAAAGGAAGTGAGAAACTGCTCAGGACTTTCACTGGTCTTAGTAGCTTTGTTGTGTTAATGGCCGTATTTAACTTGGTGTCAATAGTTACACCAGCAAGCAAGTTAAGCAAGTTTAATTACTTTATTTTAACATTGGTAAAACTCCGGGAAAACCCAAGCAATAGTTCACTTGCATTTAGATTTGATATTAGTGAGTCTACAGTTAGTTGGGTGTTGGATAGACATTTAATTGTCTTTCTTAATATTCTGGCCAGATAGACAAGCCATTCAGAACTATGGACTTAGGGTGACATCAATCATTGACTGTTTTGAACTATTTATCGAGAAGCCTTCTGATCTCTTCAAAAAATCGTGCACATGGTCTCAATATAAACATTATAACACTGCTAAATATTTAATAAGTATAACTCCTTAAGGAGTAATCAAGGTGATGTTATTCTTGCTAACAGAGGAATTGATGTTGCTGATTCAGTTGCTCTGTATGGTGCTACTCTCGATATTCCAGAGGACGTGATCAGTCTTGTTGATGTGGAAACTACAAGAAAAATAGCCAATGTAAGAATCCATGTGGAAAGAATTATTGGTTCAGTTTGCCAGCGTTTCAAAATTTGTCCGCCACAAGAGTTTTGGAAAAAGATTTTGTCTCGCATCGAACTCAAAGTGGTACATTATTGCTTGACTCTATGGTCAGAGTCTGCTGTTTCCTTAACAACTTAACAGAAGGTGTAGTACCATTTGTGTAGATTTATAAATACTTATACATACTGAATGAGTATAATTTTATTTTTATTAGGTACTATCAAATAATCTAATTATACTGCATGTGACATTAATTCATTCTAACATTTAGTGTAAACAATGATATATGTATTTTACTATATATTATAGTTATACTTTCTTGCATGTAGGACAATCATTGGCTGTGACCTCTGTCTTACTTACAGTAACACCACTTGCCACTATCTTCTTCAGTCTCTAAGCTAATGTCAGTTGTAGTACTAGGTGGTTTTTGATGAGTAAACCACTCTCCAAGGAGTTACACGAGATTTCCAGAACTTTTCTGCTAGTGGTATAGAAAACTTGATCAGATTTTCATCTAGAGTTAGTCGTTCTACATGAAGCTCATTGTTACACCACATCACAAAATCACAAAAAGTTTTTTGGTGACAAGTATCAGTTGTTGGCACTGGTAGTAGTAAGCATGCTGGTGATCTAGCTTAAAGGAGCCATCTGAGTGCTTCGTAAGGCAAAAATTGCTTCCGTCAGATGTAGCTACCTCTTCAAAGGATTTATCTTTGCAATTGTAGGGACACTTCATTTCTACAATACCTTTACCACATCAGAAGCTCCCAGAAATGCTTAGTCTACAGAGATGTGCAGGCCACTCTTCAATTAGCAAATCTTTGTGATGCAATGCCATGTGCATACTGTAACCAGTGTAAGCCTGTACACCATCTTTTTCATGCATGAGACCATATTCTGTAGCTGTAGTAGCAAATTTGTTAATTTCTGGAGAGCAAATTGACTTCAATAATAATAGTAATGGCTGGTTGGGGTTTGTACGAAGTGTTTGCTTAAAGAGAGAAGCAGTTATTCTTCCTGTGGAGTAACCACCGTTTAGATTTTACCTGGTCTGTAGTTATCACTGCAAGTTTGTTAACTTTTTCCTAAGTTAGTTCCATACTGCTTCTTATGTTCTCAGCTAATTTTACTAAACTATCATAATCTTTCTCTAGATGAGTTGAATTAAACAGAGTTTTGCGATGGTGTACAAAGGTGATTATTATACTCTACAATAACAAAAAACATTAAAATGTAATGCAAACATAGGAATGGCCAAATTTTAAAAAAGTGAGCAAACAAGATAAGAATGGTTGTCAGATTGATCGAGTTGATTTCACTGTGTCACCTTGTGTTCATATCCCTCGATGACATTGGAATGAACTTGCTCAATCTGACAACCATTCCTATCTTGTTTGCTTATTTTTTTATGATTTGGCCATTCCTATGTTTGCATTGCATTGTACTTGTTTGTTATATTTTTTTGAATACATTGTAATTGTTTAGGAATTTAGTCTAGGGCCTGAGCAGAGAACTTCACCAACACAGTAATGCCTCTCAGACCGCTGAAACTCTGAACGACCAGGCTGAACATGATTATATTTGTGTCTTGTTAGCTAAAGATAACTTGCCTACTGAAGAACTGAACACAGTGACAGGATAAGACAGAACTTGGGGCACTCAGTAGATTCCAAATAACACGCACTTGGATATGGAAAGGGTCGTTAGGTTAGCAAGCTTATGAATAATGCATGAGTTTAGAAATTATATGGAGGAGGTGCTTTTCGCCTTGTATCTATCAACTCAATGAGAGACACAAAAAAACCGATAGCAAAAGCGACAGTTTTTTTGTGAATGCTTGGAGAGATAAAAAGTATGCAAGTCAAGTTAGTTCGTTGACACAGAGAAAGCCTTCAGTACGAGCGAGTCAGCTACTAAACGAACAGTAAAACTCCACCAATGCTGCATCCAGCAAACAAAACACTGCTTATTGCTGTAGACAGCTGCAGATGGGAATCGAACTCGTCAAAGGCACTGAAGCTTCTTGATAGTGCCAGAAATCAGGAGAAAGCTATAAATTTTGTGCTCTTGCTATGGCCACTACTCTGCTTCACGCTCATTTTTTCCATACTAACTGTACTAGACTAGTCACAACTCTGCTAGCCTGCATACCCTTGTTGATAAGTATATAATAAATGCATTATTACATTTCTTTGGTCAGGCAATATGGCTTAAATTTTGGTTCTTGACTTTTGCATTGGCCCTCCCTTCGGTCGGGACCAATACTCCAGTCTCGAACCGATATTTAGCCATATTGCCCTCCCAGTCATGCAATAATACATATTTATTATATTTATTTTAATCACAGGAACAAGTGCGTGCACATGGCTTCCATGCACACTCTTAGGGTGGCATTTCACAATCTACTGACTAGAATTACCTTGCCACAACTGTTACGAATCACAATTCATCAGCAAATACAATGTCATTAAAATGCCAGCAGAAGCACAATGTCATGTACAGTCCATCGAATATGCAATCACCAATACGTTTTGATTTGATAGGAGCATCAAATATGCACATTAATGAACACTCTTTGCCAAGAAATTTTTTGGAAGTAGAGAAATTGATCATCATTTTCAACTCTTGACATTTAGAAATTTTACTTTAAATCCCCAGAGATCCCTGAGAGACTACGGATTCCAAAATGACAACACATTTAATTTGTGTTTATCTGTCAAAGGGCTAGGGCCCACATTTGAAGATACTAGTGAATATATTTTCATGTGGTGTGAGTTTGCGCTAATTGCAACACATATCGATGCAGTGATCTTTGGCACAAACATCCTAAATGAAAACCCATTCGGTTCACATAAGAACACTGCGGTTAATGTTACAATAAATTATTATAATTTCCACATAATTATGCACGTTGCATGCAATAATTGGACAAAGATGTGTGGATCATGCAATACTTGCACCAAATGCATAATAATTCCCAGTACGGTAGTACTGGGTACATAGGAATGGCACGGATGGCCCATTAGCGCAATACAAATATTCACACGAATAACTCTGCAAAAAACGAGCGCTTGGCACTATAAGGCTTCTAAAGCTTCATTTTAGCTCATTCTCTTTCTAATGAGCCTAAAAACATGGCCTAAAACCATCGTTAAAGAACTTAACTAAATTATGCCAAACCTCCATTTTTCTCCATCTTCTTCTTCTTCTTCTGCTTCTTCTATCTTGGCACAACTTTTCTCAGAGAACGCTCGCTTTCAAAAGCTGATTCATGAACAAATAAACTTGGTTTTTTTGTCTTCAGGTCCTTTTGGGATCGTTTTTGTACGTCTCTCGTTCAGTCACTAGATACAAGACAAAAGCGCTTTCTCCGTATGGTAGCCATTAATTTCTATGCTCGTGAATAATTCATTAGCTACAAGTAAAATCAAATTGACGACCCTTTTCCAGTTAGACAAGTGTGTGTTATTTGGAATCCAAATATTCACTGCCTGTCTGTAGCTGTTTTACCCGAAGATTTCTGGTTGTGCTGAAGTCTTTGTAACCAGTTACCTTTCAGCCTTAAATATTTAGGTGAGTAGACTACTTTGTTACATAGTTGTCATTATAAGATGAACAAAGCAAGTAAATTTTTTAAGATACAGCTCCAGCCTCCTGAGATAACATCAGTAAAGCTAGCTATAATAATGCTGATAGTGTACAAGTAACTACCATATACACACAAACTCAAATGTGATTAGTAGAATTATGAAAAAATGAGAACAAACAAGTGAAAAAAACATTGGAAATGTAATGAGACATAGGAATGGCCAGATCGTAAAAAAGGAAGCAAACAAGATGGAATGGCTGTTTGAGTGTGTAAAGAATTATTCCTATGGGCAACATGAGGAACTCAACATGGGAAGAGAGTACTACATGCAGCCCACACAGGAAGAATTCTGCACACACTCTAACAGCCATTCCATCTTGTTTGCTTCCTTTTTTACGATCTGGCCATTCCTATGTCTCATTACATTTCCAATGTTTTTTTCACTTGTAATAATTATAATTATAAATATTTAATAAAATGATATTCACGAGTCATTCAATTGCCACAAACATTAATTTGCATACAATGCATAGATGGACTCCCATTCACTAACAAGAGAGCAAAGGCAGTTTCAGTGATGATCTTTTTGACAGCATAGCATTGTCAATCAATCTGGATGATGCAAGCAAAAGGTGTGTATACTTGCAGATAAATTTCATCTTACTGATTTTAAAGAGTTTCAAAAAAAGCCATCAATGCAGTATTGGATAAAAAAGATTCCATAGTACGTATCCAACCAACAGGTAGTGGCAAGAGTATGTTTTCAATTTCTAGCTGTATACTTGAATAAACTAAGTCTTGTAATTACGCCAACAATTAGTTTAATGCAAGATCAAACACAAGAGCTTTCTGCAAAAGGTATATCTTCTATTTATCTTGGTTCAGCTCAGTATGACATCCATGCTGAGGATAAAGTGTTTTCTAATGTGTCAGTATTGTTTGTTAGCCCAGAATGTCAATGTTTGTTTGAAGATAGTGGTAAGAACTTGTCAAAAGTCCAAAAACTTTGCACCAATTGTAGACTATGCCTAGTAACAATTGTTGAGGCTCATTATAATATATGACTGGTAAGATTTTAGGCAGACATACCAAAGGTGTGAAGAAGTTCGTACTTTATTTTCCTGGCATTCCTGTGTCTGCAACAGTGACCGCTCAAGTGCAAGCAGCAATTACTGCATTTTTACATAACCTAATTATTGAAAAAAGCTCCATGAACAGAAGCATCATATATCAGTCTGATTCTATCAGCCGAAACATGTAATTACAAACGCTCAAGACATTAGATTCTCGAGACTTAGTTGAGAATTGATAAGTAGATGATGGGTTGAGCAATTAATATAGAGTGACTGAGCCTCTGATAAATTAGCTTGAAGTAATACTTCACAATCTCGAGAAAGACTATCAATACCAGATCAGAGTCTTGGTGGTCAGAAAAGCTGCTACCGCCAGCACCCTGCTAATCAAGCAACAACCGCTGAGGCTCCAGCAGGCTCAGGCTCTGCCTCAGACTTAGTCAGGCTGTACAATTTTAAAAGGAAGCAAAAAATTAACAGATCTAAGTCCTATTACCTCTGTAGCTATTTAGAGAAAGGACTCACTGCTTTTGACAGCAGAAGAAGCAGTCCAAAGTATAAGTAGCGTTTCATTTCATGGCCACATGTTTAAAAGGCCACAAAGTTCAAAATACAATGATGTTATTAGTAATAGTTGAAGAGAGGGGTTCCTGAAACTCCCCTAGCTATGCCTCTGTTCTATCTTGGCTCGAGTTTTTCAAGATTATTTACTTTCTAGAGTATATTTTTATCAATGCTTTTATACAAGAGCTCAAGTTGAACTTGGAGTAGCTTTGTATCACCTCTGTTCTTGTTTGTGCTTTTTTTGCCGTAAGTGTTTATTGCATGTGAATAAAGGTATTTCTAAATAAAGCCTGGCACTGGCCTGTTTAACTAGATTCAGAGCTTTCTGAAGTTGCAGACATAGTAAAGATGTGTGCTTATTGTTACAGTTGTGCACAAGCCTTATTTGTCTTACTACATATTCCATCATTTTTCCAATGTGGTATGAAGAGTTATCAAAGAGGTCAAAAGTCTATACTTCAGAAGGCAGACCTCAGAACTCATCAACTCTTTTTCATCATAATGTACGTACATAGATCTTTGTGTTTGATATCTTGTGTAGCAGTTAATAAATAAAAAAACTAGTCTACAATAACTCAAGTTGAAAATATAGAAAAAGTTTGTATTTTCTTTGTTTACATTTATATTTCCTTGTGAAATAAATTTGATAGTGAGGTTAATTTGTATATAAGATAATTTCTAAAAAAAAGCCTGTACTGTCAGCTTCAGATGTGGAATAAGAGTCCTCTGAAGTTGTGAAAATACTTAATGGTTCAAGAGTGCGGAAATTTTGTTTCTCTTTGTATAAAGCTGCAATTTCAACTCCTTTAGCCTCTTTGCTTACTTGGCAGGTTGTTCCTCCTCTGTAAGTGCAGCAATACATTGGGTATGATCGTTTCTGTTTTTCTATTGCTTGTTGCTGTTGCAATGTTTTTTACTTGACCAAAGAGTCGTTCTTCATGCATTACATGACCTTAGATTCGAAATTTTAAGGCCATGGACTGTGAGTGAATGTAGGTAGATTCCGAAAAGCTTTTGTTTACTGATTACCTTTGGCTCAGGTTTTAGCTCTTTTAGAAGTTCAAAATGAATCTAAGTCTTGCTGTAGAATCTCAATATTGTCATTGTAGACTTAACTTCTTCTCTGCTGTATGCTATCTGACCAAGGTTTCTAGCAGTTGACATACCTTCTCTGGTGCTGTAGTTAGCTCCAGTTAACTTGTCCTTTGCTAAGTCTGCTGCCAGTAGCTTCTTAAGTTGGTGTCAAATAAATATAGGAGTTCTTCGATTATATATCCCTTGACATCATGAAGAGGCTCACACTCAGGTATAGTCAGCTTCCAAAAGTGGAAGAAAATGACCCATAATTTTTCATCAACTTTAGGATGATTTTGTTTCATGGATGCTAAGTCATCCATTTTTGGATGAATATGGTACACTAATTTCTCTATAGTGACTAATGTACATATAATCATCCATAGTCGGATGGTTTTAGTCATCACTATTCGGATGAAATTATGAACATATTAAGAATCATCAATTTGTGGATGGTTTTGGTCATCAATATTTGGATCTAAATTAACATCCTGTATTTTCATCCATATTCGGATGACTTTGGTCCTCAATATTTGGATGAAACTAGAACACTATTCAAATCATCCACAGTTGGATGATATTAGCCATCAATATTTGGATCTAAATTAGCATCCTTTTTTTTTATCCAAAATCAGATGACTTTGGACCTCAATATTTGGATGAAACTATAGCACTATTCAAATAATCCACAGTTGAATGATATTAGCCATCAATATTTGGATGAAACTATAGCACTATTCAAATCATCCACAGTTGGATGATATTAGTCATCAATAATTAGAAGAATTTTTAATTCATCCAATGTTAGATGATTTTAGTTACCTTCAATATCCGTATGTATTTGGTGCAAATGATGATTGTTAATAATAAAAATAATGCTGGATTTAAATTACATGACTGATACGTGATACATTAATTTTTTTGTAGATTGAAATGATTGCAAGTTATATAAGTTGCATGGATGTCCTATCTGTGGAGAATCACCCAAAACTATCAGAGACCGAAAATGTGCTCGGAATCCCAAGCAGCCGACTCCATCTGAATTTAAGCGTCTTCAAACACTGCTCGCCAAGGAAGGTGCATCAAGTCTCGCTCGACTGATCACTAGACTGTCTCAACGTGCCCGACTTCACATTGCTCCACCACCATATCGAGAGATCTTCTTTGAGTTATCCCTAAACACTCCAATATGTGGGATACTCCAAGTCGCAGGAAGTGAGGAAGTGATCAATGTGATCCGGTTACTTGCACAAGGAGTTGATATTAGACAATGCTGCTATCGACAAGAACTAAAACTTCTACAGGACAGAGCTCCATGCACTATTGGCCTCCTTCATTTTGAAGCTACCTGTCGAAGATGGTGTAGCAGTATATCCAAGTCCCCTTATCTCAGCTATTAACTAACAAGTCAATGAGCAAGGAAATGCAGGGCTCCAATGAATAAAAGGACAACTTGCATATATGAACCCAGATAATTTTATGTTTCACCTTAAACTATTTTTAGCTATTACCAATGTGGACAAACAGAAAAAAATAGATGTTAGCAGGTTAAATGTGTAACTATGACTGTTACAGTGATTGTGTGTGTGTTGTAAATTAATAACAGTTACTTTAATGGTGACATTTTAAAAGTATAAATTCATGTGGTCATATAATCCTGCAATGCCTCAATTCATCCAATTGTGGATTAAACTAAAATAGGACAATATACATCCAGATATTGATGCCTCAATTCATCCAATTGTGGATTAAACTAAAATAGGACAATATACATCCAGATATTGATGCCTCAATTCATCCAATTGTGGATGAAACTAAAATAGGACAATATACATCCAGATATTGATGCCTCAATTCATCCAATTGTGGACTACTTTACGTACATTGGCCGCTAGATTTGAACATCATCCACATTTGGATGATTTCTAGGACCCTATCAATTATCATCCAATGGATTGTTTTTTATGGGCCACTTTTGGATTCAGAACATACCTCTCACACTCCAATATTTCATAGTGTTTAGCTCTTCCAGTACTTGTATTGGATTGTTTAGAAACAATGTAGGTACTCTTCGTACTCCTTTTAGTGTTTGTTTAAGGTCTTGATTAAATTCCTGTTTTTTGATTACACTGGTGAAGACATTTCTCTGTTGCAGTTCCCTTTTGATCTCTACCTTACAGAAAGAATCGAATGGCTTTAGTACTCCACCAGCAGTACCTATATACAGTATATGAACACACTTTTTTTACTAAAAATTGTTCAAGTGTACATGCATACTAAAGTTATACATGTGTACAAATATTATTATAATACCTTGTATTGCTATGGAATGCAATTGTTTCATATTTCTCCATTCAAGGTTAAAGCTGTGAGCAAGGTCATCCATACATGAGTCTCTGCAACGACATGATGCACACGGAAATTCACCTCCCTGTTCCTCTTTCAAATTGTGAAGCAAGCTTGTTGCCACATCAGCCTGTCCTTGACTGGAGTTCAGTATCAAGTGTAGCAATACAAGATAATCTATCAGGTATTCATGCTGACTAGTCTTCTATGCCAGAAGATGAGAGTGCTAGAATGTGTATCTCTGGCTCTTCTATATAGCACTGGACTTCCTGCACTGAAGATATTCTTGGAAGTTCAGAGTTGTTAATTAACACAGATGGGTCATACACTATCTTTCCAGTTATGAGGACATACCCAGCAGTGTTGCATGATCAATCTACAGGCAGAATCTAGAGACATTGTGAGTGCTGTGAAGGAGATTGAGACAGTAACATCCACAATTCAAGATGCCAGGGAGAATGTCAACACACACCATGCTAAATGGTTTCTCACCATAGAGAGTATGTGCTCATCTGTTGGTACTGTGCCATCTTTGCCAAGGAGGTGTGGTAGACAAACCCATCGCAGCAACACACCAGCTGATACTCTAAGTGAGTTTTATTGCCGTACAATAACTATCCCTCTGCTTAATCATCTCCTTTCTGAGTTGAACTCAAGATTCGGCAAACACCAGCAAAGAGCTCTCTTAGGCCTTCTATCGTGCCATCTGTTCTTGTCTCCCTTCCACCTGAGGAGCTGAGCTTCAAGGTCCAGCAACTTGCTGAGTTGTACGAATGTGATTTGCCATCACCTAAGTGCCTCGAAAGTGAGTTATGTGGCTGGCAGCTGAAATGAAAAAAACAGCTTGAACAGCATGGAGTGAACAGTCTACCCTCAAGCCCTTCACTCACTATGAGTCAAGTCAGTTCAATGTTTCCTAACATCAAAACTCTTTGTGCACACTTGTTCCGCAGAGAGATCCTTTAGTGAACTGAAGTGCATTAAGACACCCTTTAGATCAGCAATGACAACCACTCGCTTGACTGGATTGTCCCTTCTCTATGTCCATCGAGATATCGCTATTGATATTCCAGCAGCTATTGATGAATTTGCTAGGCGCCATCACCAAAGAATGCAGATGGTAGAGATTCTAGAAGATCAACAAGACGACTAACTTACTGGCTTGAAAATTATTTGACTCTCGTTTTGACCTTAGTTTATGTGCTGCATCAACTTTAATAACTATTAATAATTAAGCTCACGTGACCAAAAGTGGGCGTGGCTTGGAAAATTTTCCACTCGCTTCACTCGCGTCAATGATTTAGCACCCCCTATCTTATATCCTAGACACGCCACTGGTAGGTGAGCAAGTTTGTATATTAACCCAAACATTAAGGCATATACAGCACCAACACCTCATGTTCGATTATACAATTGACTGTGTCTGATTCAGCTTCCACCTTGTGACAGATTTTTTGCAGCACACACAGTCGACATTGTACTGAACACAGTGCCCGGACCACACTGCTGTGACACTGGGACCTAAGGTATAAATTATTGTCCACATATATTGGTGAACTGCACGAGAAGTTACTGTAATCAGTAAGCCGTTGGGTGTGGACTGCTGTCTTAATTTTTCCCATAGATTATATATTCCCTTAGCTATACGTCACTATTAATGTGATATGTATGTGCCTGAAACAATATTAGAGTAACTTTTCCAAACCAGATTTTCCTATCTACTGTGGCACTCTTAACTGATCATGATCTTGATCATCTTGGTGTCCAGAAAATTGGTGACCGTGCTCTGCTTAAAAAGTACTGTCGTGATTCCCAGCAGAGTATGTCAGTATATATTGCACTTTTATTGTAAAATTTACATAATATTGTGCTCTCGTGCATGAATATGCACATAAACAGGGTTGGACATACCGTGATAAATCTTTGCCCTTAATTAATATATTATTATGGTATATAAGTCCAGACTAGACTGCATGTAGTAACTTGAACTGATCATGAGTCACTGGCGCGTCATTATGTAAATCTCACATAAATAGGTGCTTATTTATTATTAGTAAGCATGCAAATGCTCGTACTAAGCTTTCATTGGCTCTTTATTAAGTACACATAATAATAATATTATATGACTGATACTTTAGACATAATGTCTTCTTATATCACTACATCATAAAGTTATATTGAGCTGACTGTTTGCTGTTTTCTGCATGCAGTGCTTGCAATGGACATATAGCTGGATGCGGCTATACTGTGCTATGTGGCCCAGGATCATGCATGAATTCTAATGATGCTTTTAATTGAATCCCATTTATATGACTTGTATAGGTGCTTACTCCTAGTATACAAGTGCTATTTTCTTTCTGTGGAGATATCACATCTGCACTTAACAATGTGCCAGTATGGTATACTTTGTTATGATTACTTTTATGTCTTACATATAAATCCTCCTGATCTGGAATAGCATCCTTATAGGCTGCATGCATGAGCATATCTATATAGGTGTATAAAATTGGTAAAGGTTGCAAAATCAAAAATTGTATTGCATGTGTTCCCTGTTGCACCTGATAATCATCTTGCTTGCAACAGAATTTTAAGAAATGAATTCTATTTGAATCATAGTAAACCTCCATTAATAATAATTCCGAGTACGGTAGTATTGGGTACACAGGGATGGCCCATTGGCGCAATACAAATATTCACGCGAATAACTCTGCAAAAACTGAGCGCTTAGCACTAAAAGGCTTCTAAAGCTACTATTTAGCTCTTTCTCTTTCTAATGAGCCCAAAAACATGGCCTAAAACC